>PKMM01011598.1:238419-249122 GCA_002933915.1 Eutrema heterophyllum
CAACAAAAAAAAAATGTTTCTCAATTATTCTTTACATTTTATCAAAGGTATGTTTATATTCTAATTATAATACACATATGTTTTTATAATAAAAGTTTAATTATAATAATACATAAAAATTTAATAACAAGCATAATGATTACACTTATAAATATAGTTAGGATTCAAAATATTTGCAAACTAGTTTTTTAAATATGTGCAAAACATAATATTCATAATACTCTATAAATTTGTATGATTATATTTTGTAATATGGTAGTTTAGTTAAATTAGTAAAATAATTTGATGTAAACCATAAATTTTAATTTATATAACAATGTAAAAAGTACAAACTATAGTAAATTTTATAAATTTTTCTCTAAACATAAATTATAATATTGAATTTATTCTTATTAATAATAAAAAAATTGAACCACAAATAAGGAAAATAGTAAAGAAAATTTTATAAACACTTCATGTTTTTTCATGCTAGATACATATATTTCATTTGGAAAAAAAATGAGTATTGTAGTTTTTATATTATAAACATGAAACTTAAATAATTCTAATTATGCATATTATGTTATGTAACTATATATAGTCAATTGTACATCATTGTAAATGTAAAATTATAAATTATTAAATTAGTCTAATGTAATACCTTTTTTGGTCAAAGTCTAATGTAATACATATATATATCGTATAATCAAAATTTAATTACAATGAAATATTTAATATTGACATAATACATATTTTTTTTATGGATAAATATAATAGTTCATTGTCAAAATAAAATAAAATTATTAATTTTTTTTAATTTTTTTGTAGATATGACGTCTAACCGCTGACAAAACACAAATTCTTCTGTGCAAAAAGATACAAGTGTTCCCACGGAAACATCAGCACGGGTAAAATAGTTAATATTTTTTTTTTCTAATACATTTATAATTAAGTGAAAATACATTTGAGATTTTTTTACAACATGTAGAGCGCAGATAATTTTAAATGGATTCTTACCCGAAAAAGAATATTTCTTGAGTTGTACGATCAAGCGATTGCAATGAATAATTACCATTTGAAAGACCCTACAGCCCTTGGTAAAGAGTTTCTGGTTGAAAAGTTCAACCAAGAGTTTGGTGTTAATATAACGTATAAGTTTTTCAAAGAAAAACTTGATCAATTGAAAAAAAAGTACAAGAAGTATCTGGGTCTTATGGATTCCACCGGCATCACGGTTGATTCTATTACATTTGAGATCTATGCATCTGAATCATAGTGGAAAGATCGTGAAGTAAGTACTCATAATCTTCTTCATTTTCTATATATGATTAGTCAAATTAAGTATAAAATTATTAATAAATAATTTTATTAATAGATATGTAAAATTGTACATTCATTTAAACGAAAGGCGCCACAGCTGTGGGATGTGATGCAACGTTGTTTCAAATTATATAATGTTCAATCCCAGTCTCAATACTCTGTCAACCAGCGAAGAGAAGAAATGATGAATGAAGGTGCAACTAATGTTGAAGATCAGATGTACCCAGAATCATATGGTAATGAAATGCCATACAATCAAGTTCCAGAGACACAAGAAAACGAAGAGGTGTATCGCGTTAACATTGACGATGAAACACGTCATTCGAACGAGTTTACCCAAGAACATATGCGCCATAGTTCTTCAGCAGATCCAGTTCAAATTCCTGGGTCCAGAGTTCAACAACGAGGTAGAGGAAGACGTTCAAGTACTTCACAAAGATCTGCAGGAAACTCACGAGTCTCTTTTGGGAGTGGTTCACGAGGGAGTGGTAAAAAAAATCATTTGAGACAACCCTAACAAAGACTGGATTTAGAGAGTTTCAACGGCAAAGTTTACAACAGCTACGTACGAACCCATTTGACAAAGATGATTACGACGATTTTGATGTGGCTGTGAAGATATTTGAATCGATGGAGCTTTCAAAGGATACAAATTTTTACTGGGCATGCATCCAAGCATTTAGAGAAGATGAATTTTGGCGTAAGTATTTCATTGATAGAGCTGACAACACCTTCGAAGATAAGATACAATTTTTACAAGCTCTAACTGGATTTACACGCGATGATGAACGTGTTGGAAAGCGTTTAAGCTCAGGAAAAAATTTTGGGAGCCCAATTTCAAGTAGTTTTCAGTCTGGTAGTCCTTTTCAACAATGGGGTACACCACCAAGCGCTCAACAATGGGGTACACCACTAAACGCTCAACAATGGGGTACACCACCAAGCGCTCAACAATGGGGTACACCACTAAACGCTCAACAATGGGGTACAACACCAAATGCACAACAATGGAGTTCACCACCAAATGCTCCACAATGGGGAACATCTCCAAATGTTTCACATTGGGGTTCATCATCAAATGTTCCGCAGTGGGGTTCATTGCCGAGTGCTTCACAATGGGGTCCGCCAACGAATGTGCAACATGGATTTGCAATGAACACTCAAACGGAAACAACAACAAATGCTCAACAAGGAGTTACAGAGGACGCACCACTTCAGGAAACGTTGAAAGAGAAGTATCAACAGGGAAAGTACCACAAAGACGTAAAGCAGGAGGATTATTCAACATTTGGGGAACCCAACGAGGACCTAATTTAAATGAAACTCATCAAAGCGACTCAGGCGATGAAGATTAGATTAGTAGCGCATGTGCTTTGTTATTAGTGACTATGTCTTGTTTTACTTTATTTTATTTTATAATTTCATTTAATTATTATGTATTTTTCATTTATGTAATTTCAAGTCTTATCAATCTAATCTAATTTTTATTTTCGTGTTTTCAAATGTTAGGTTTTTCGTATATTCCAGCTACCATCACAAAGACTCCAATTTCTAAGTTTTGAGGAGAGAGTTGAGTTGTGGAATTTGGAGAACGAGTAATTTGAGGAGTTAATTATTCAACCAGCACTCAATTACTACAATCGGTATTTTGAAAGAGGACCAATACAAACATATGGTGGTTTGGGGTGGATGAACATTTGGCGTCGCTTACAAGAAGATCATGCTGCTTGTCTTCAACTACTAAGAATGTCACTTGGTTGTTTTAGAACATTGTGTGACAACCTAGAAACGAATTATGGATTACGGCCAACATTAAATGTAAGCATTGAAGAGAGTGCGGCCATGTTTCTACGAATATGTGGACACAATGAAGTTCAAAGGGATGTTGGATTGCGATTCGGAAGAACTCAAGAAATGGTGAAGAGGAAATTTTTTGAAGTGCTTACAGCGACTGAGTTACTTGCTTGTGATTATATCAAAACTCCAACAAGACAAGAACTACTCAGGATTCCCGACCGACTTCTAATGGATTCAAAATATTGGCCTTTTTTAGTAGATTTGTTGGAGCAATGGATGGAGTTCATGTTTGCGTAAAAGTGAAGCCTGAATTACAAGGAATGTATTGGAATCGGCACGATAGAACATCGTTTAACATCATGGTAATCTGTGATTTGAATATGTTGTTCATATATGTTTGGAATGGAGCACCAAGATCTTGTCACGATACAGCAGTTCTCACGATTGCGCAAGAGAATGACTCTGAATTTCCTTTGCCTCCGGCAGATAAGTATTACGTAGTTGATTCTGGCTATACAAATAAACAAGGTTTTCTTACTCCCTATAGATCTTCACATAACATGGTTGTTCGGTATCCTATGTCGCAGTTTCACAATGGCCCTCCTCCTCGAAATAAGCAAGAATTTTTTAATCGATGGCATACATCCTTACGTTCTGTTAGTGAGAGGACATTTGGAGTTTAGAAAAAAAAATGGAAGATTCTTTGTGAGTTTTCTAGATATAATACTCAAGTACAAAAACAAAATGGTAATGGTTACAATGGGACTGCATAATTTTATCAGAATTTCAAATTTTATGATGAAGATTTTGCAAAAATAATGGAACAGTTTGAGTTTGGCAACCCATAATCTGAAACTGATCTAGGTGACACAGAGATAGCCGAGGGAGATCATATGGTGTACATCAGAGAACATATTGCAGATATGTTATGGGCGAATTGAAATACTTGATCTTCAATTTTTTTCTTACATGTGTATCGTCTTTAAATTTATTTTATGTATAATATAGATATTTATAATCATAATTATATTTATATTTAATTCAAATATATATATTATGTACCGCTTTTCCCATTCAACCATATATTTTGGACCGCTTGATCCGCACTTGTTCCGCCAGATCCGCTTGATCCGCACTTTATCCGCTTGATCCGCACTGCCTGATCCGCTTTCTCCATTCGGAGCGGATCAGGCGGAACAAGTGCGGATCAAGCGGATCCGGCGGTTCAAAATATAATGTTGAATGGTGAAAGCGGATAACTAGCGGTCCAAAATATTGTAAATATTTATAATAATTTAAATTAAATTGAAAATTGCTATTATATTTAGAATAAAATTATATGAATAATGTAAACAATTTTTTTTCTAATTTAGATATAACAAATAAAAAATATTTACTTTAAAATTATAATTATGTCAAATGGGAAGATATTTAAAATTGCTATTTTATTTTTGCATTTTTTCAAGATCAAATTTTGTAATTTAATTGTAATATATATATACTGGGGAAAAAACTAAACTCTAAATAGGAAATAATGATAGGAATGCAGTTAATGCTCTGAATGGTGAAAACGGATCAGACGTTGCATATCAAGCGAAAAATCTGCGAATATAGTGGATCAGACGATACAAGTGTGGATCAAGCAGATCACACAATTCAAATATATGTTTAAACGGTAAAAGCGTGGATCAAGCAGATCATACAGTTCATACAGTTCAAAATATATGTTTAAACGGCAGATAATACATTTCAAAATAAATGATCAAGCCGAACATACAATTTAAATTGCTTTATTTTTGCATCTTTCTTATATACAATCTCTTAAATTAAATATTAAAATATTTACATTAGAAATGTAATTAACACAATAAAAATTAAATAATGAAATAATTAATAATAACAATAAAAATTGTATGAAACACACTACAACAACACAAACACTCCAATTATGGAGCGTTTCTACTGTACCATGCAGATCAAAGAATTTGTTCATAAAATTCTCCCGCATATACTGTAGCGTTTTTATATATTATTATTTTATTCAATTTCTTAAAAAGTTAGTTGTTTCTACAAAAACATGTGAATGGCATCCTAAGTGTGGTACGTCCGTTTCACCAAAGAACTGCTTTTCTCCCACTCTCCCATTCAAAGCCTAAGATTTCTTCTATCTCATCCAATATTAGGCAGAAAGTCCCTTCCAAATGACATCTTAACCTTACTTTGCATTTTTTAAGAATATATTACAAATAGCCATAATCCTACTTGCGAAGAATATATCCCACATTCGAAGTGGGAAAAATTTTGAGCTAATATATAAGGTATTTGGGCCAATCCACTCATGGCCAATTTTTTTTTAGTTGGAAGCCCATGAAACTTAACATGGTATCAGAGCACGAACACGCGCAACCCAACTTGAACTAAAATCCATCCGACCCAGAGGTCCGATCGATCTAATCTGAAATTAATCCTATAACGTAACATTGTCGAGATTAATGGCTAGACGGGTCATTATCTCGAGGGGACATGTGAAGAATATTTCACACATTGGAAGTGGAAAAGGATTTGAACTAATATATAAGGGACGAGCCAATTCACTCATAGTCAATTGGTTTTGAGTTGGAAGCCCATGAAATTTAACACTACTTTTTCAATTTTCTCGCAACAAAAAATACGACAAAAATAAATTTTCTCGCAACCAAAAATAAACTAATAAAGAAATATAGGTGCTTAACAATTAATGTGACGATTGGTTCACCCGTTATCACCTACAAACACTATATTTTTGGGTGGTAGCGGTTGGTGGCGTTTCATAACAATTATAGAAATCGTTTTGTACCGCTCCATATCATTTTCTTCCACCATAAATGAAAAGCTCATTCTCGCAAGCGTCTGTGGTTGCAGATGGATAAAAAAAAAACTCATGTTTTAGGAAAATATTTTTGTATCAAATTCTAATCTCTAAACTAATCGACACATGTATAGTTCTTTGTAGCAACTACAATATTCGCGGTGTTTCGGCGGAGGTCTGCACCGGCAATCTTCGCGGCAGAGGTCCGCACCGGCGGGCTTCGCGATAGGATGGCTTCTCTTTCTCGGAGCTTAGCAAGATTAGGGTTTCCCTTCAACCGGTTTAGTCCGGTTCTACCTTCGGTTTGTCAGGGTTTTTCTTTCAATTTCTTGACCGGTTTAGGGATTCTAACCAGACCCAAACCGAAATTTTGTGTAGGTTATATAATATCCATGTTGTAACACCTTCCCCATTTAATTTGAAAAATTCCGGTCAAAACAAAAAAACTACAATATTATTTTTCATTATTAATCTAAATCGTAAGGATAATATAAATGAATTATCGTCGGATTTTCCGGTTCTTAATTCTAGAGTTAGATTCGGACCGAACTATTTACCGGATTGATCCGGGTTTGAAAACACTGGTTTAAATTTTTTAACCCAGTTCGAATAAATTTGGGTCACTTCCGGTTCGGTTTTGAAGGCACTTAATTTAAAACTTGAAACCTATTATTACTTGTCGTTTCTTCTCCTCAGACGGCTCCAAATCGCTGGTAATTTTTTATCCTCCGACGGCTTCCAGATTCGTCGCTCTCCGTGATATTTAACAAATATGTTTATGCAGAGCTTCTGTTACGATATCTGTGAATTTAGGAAATATGTGTGTTGCCTTTATTGAATATACAAGTCACGTATTTATACAGATTGTTAAGTCGGTTTACATCGATCAAAATCTATCTAGAATTAACTAGAATCTATCGCTAACTTAGGATTTATCTCTAAGCTAAATACACCAAATATATCGGAGATACGTATTTATCCCAATACTCTCCCTCAAGTTGGAACGCGAAGATTCAAAACGCCCAACTTGGACATCAAATTAGTGAACTGGAATTTGCCTAACGCCTTGGTCAAAACATCAGCTAATTGTTCGGTTGTTGATACATGCACCATCTTGAGTAACCCATCTTTAACTGCGTCTCGAACACGATGACAATCAACCTCCACATGCTTACTACGTTCGTGAAAAACAGGATTAGAAGAAATATGAATAGCGGTCTGGCTATCACAAAACATACGAATCGGTTCAGGAGGCGGAAAACCAAAGTCGATCAATAACTGTTTAAGCCACTTAATCTACCGTGTTGCAGTAGACATGGACCGGTACTCAGCCTCAGCCGTGGAATGCGAGACCACATCTTGCTTCTTTGTTTTCCAGGATATAGGAGACCCACCAAGCAGTACAATATATGCGATTAAAGACCTTCTTGTCATAGGACAAGCAACCCAGTCCGCATCACAATACACAGAAAGTTGCAAATCAGCATCAGCCCGCAACAAATAACCCCGGCCGGCCGTACCATTCAAAAAACGAACCACTCGTAGAGCCGCGACCATATGTGTCTCTCGTGGCTTATGCATGAACTGAGATAAAATGTGTACTGCATATGAAATGTCTGGTCTCGTATTGGTAAGATAAATAAGACGCCCAACCAATCTTCTATACTTCTTCGGATCAGGAATAGGCTCACTCGTATCCGAGCCCAAGCGATGGTGCTGTTCAATCGGAGTATGAGCAGGTTTGGAACCGAGCAGACCTGTTTCGGCAACAATGTCCAAGGCGTACTTCCTCTGAGTCATCAAAATACCCTCTTCACTACGGGCGATCTCAAGTCCAAGAAAATATTTCAACTTACCTAAATCTTTCATAAGAAAGCATTTTCCGAGATACGCTTTGAACTTTACCAACTCAACACTGTTATTTCCACAAATAACAAGATCATCAACATAAATCAAAACTCTGATCTCAACACCATTACGAGTGTAGCTGAAAAGTGAATAATCAGCATAAGACTGAACAAACCCAACTTTCGTAAGCGCCAAAGTAAGTTTTTCGAACCAACATCTAGGTGCTTGTTTAAGCCCATACAGTGACTTGTGAAGACGACACACCTTATTAGGATCTGAATGAGTAAAACCTTGCGGAAGCTTCATATATACTTCTTCATGAAGGTCACCATGAAAAAACGCATTGTGTACGTCCATTTGGTGAACTTCCCAATTTTGCGCAGCAACAATACGTAACATTCCTCTCACCGTGGTCATTTTCACAACCGGAGCGAAGGTCTCTTCAAAATCTTGACCTTCGACTTGATGATTACCAAGTACCACAAGACGTGCTTTATAACGTTCAATTGTTCCGTCAGCACGATATTTGATCTTATAAACCCACATATTTCCAAGCGCTACTTTGCCTGGAGGCAAATCCACAACACTCCACGTCTTAGTTACATCGAGAGCTGTATATTCTTTCCCCATAGCATTTGTCCACCATTTATCTTTGATTGCCTCACGATAGCTTTTCGGCTCGACCTCTGCACTAACTGCTGCTAGAAAAGCCTTGTGACTGGCCGAAAAATGTGAGTCGGATACATAATCAGTGAGAGGGTACATAGTAGTACCTTGGACCGTAGATGGAGGCGCAATGAATAGATTGGAGAGAACGTGAGGGGTATTGTCTTTGACGACCACGTTGTATTGCACAAAATCTTTGAATTTGACGGATGGAATTTTCTCACGATGCCCTCTTCCTAGAGCCTCGTCGGCTTGAGCCACTGATAATTATGGTCCAACTTTGAGAATCGCAGCATCAAGGGCCGCCGGTGAATTCTCTGCAATCGCAGAATTCTCTGTAATCGCAACATCAAGTGCAGCATCGGTTACGGGAACTACTTCCCTATCATCTTCGACTGATGTATTTTCAGCAAAAGAACTCCCCCTTTTGTTAATATTCGGTGAAAGAGAACTCCCCCTTTCGTTAATAACCGGAGAAGAATACATAATCCAGTTTTCATCGACAACCTCAGGAAATTCAGCAACAACATTTGACGAGTTCTTTGAACCAGCAAAAGGAAACTCATTTTCTCGAAAAATCACATCTCTGGAAATGAAGAACTCCTCTGTTTCCAAGTCAAAAACTTTCCACCCCTTTTTCCCAAAAGGATAGCCGATAAAAATACACCGTCTACTTCGTGAATCGAATTTGTCTTTGCTACACAGCTGTCTGTGTGTGTAACACAAGGACCCAAATACTCTCAAAGCTCCATATGAAGGCGTACGTCTAAATAAAATTTCATGAGGACACTTTCCTTTAAGTAATTTCGTGGGTGTCATGTTGATAACGTGAGCTGCTGTGAGTATTGATTCTCCCCAAAATTTTAAGGGTAAGCTTGCTTGAAACATTAGAGATCGAGCAACGTTGAGAAGATGTCGATGTTTTCTCTCTACTCTACCATTATGCTGTGGTGTTCCCACACACGTGGTTTGATGAAAAATGCCTTTGCTTCCAAAAAGTGTGAATTTTGGGTGGTTCTTTTGTCATGATATTGTATGGGAAAGAGTTTAGAAGGTTCTTGGCATTGACTACAGCGATGAAACTGGCGATGAAGGCTTGGATGGATAATGTTGTGAAATAATGTGTGTAGTCTGGGGAGCTGTGAATGTCTACGGAGAAGTACATGGTGGTCTTATCTTGGAATTGGTTAGGTAACATATGAGCGATAAGTTGAAGGGTCATTGCAATGTTTCAAGAACATGTGAGTCTCCGTGTTTTCAAACTTCTTTCTCTTGTTTAGTTTTATGTTTGCTTGAGGGCAAGCAAAGGCTAAGTTTAGGGGAGTTGATATATCATGGTTTTTACCCCTTTTTGACCATGATATAGGTCTTGTTTTTAGAGTCTTTCTAGTGTTTTTGGAGTCTTTTAGAGTCTTTTCAGCTTTTAGGTATGTTTGGAGCATAATTGGAGATATTGAAGCATTTTGGAGCTTTTTGGAGCAAAGCAGAGATCGTGCAGCTAGAAGGTCGATTTGAAGCCCGAGTATTGACCGATACCACTTATGGTATCGATCGATACCGACTGCATGAAGAGAAGAAACACGACTTTTTACAAGTCTGCAGAATTTGCACCTTGGTCCAGAAGACTTTAATAATTACAAGAAGCCCCAAAACGTGTTTTAGCATTATAATTAGGTTTTTCAGCCACTTTTGTTGGCTAAGCTTTATTTTACTTTTGATACTTTGAGAGAGATTGTTTTGAGGGTTTTTTGGGAGACGGTTCTGAACCCCTTTGTTTCTGATTGATTTCTTTTATGCAATTCTATTCATCTATGATTTCTGTTCCATTAATCATATCTGAGTAGATCTACTTTAGGTTTAGGGTTTTCTCATAAAGGATTTCATTGAGTGTTGGTAATTGATTAGTTAGGATTCATAATCTGAATTAGTTCTTCACCATAAGTTGTTCTCAAAGCTAATTATAGGTTGACGAATCTGGAACTTAGATCTTAGGTTAATCGATTAGGCACGACAGTGCAATTGATAATCTGACAGAACTTAGGGTGAGCAAAATAGCTATCCGCAAAGAGATTTGGTTTAGTTGTTTTGTGAACATATCAAACCTGAACTTTAAAGCTGGTTTAGATCTTTAGGATTTGCAAAGAGATTTGGGATTCTAGGATTTAGATTTAGATAATTCTCGCAACGACAGTTGGTTAATTATAGCTTAGTGATTTGAGTTCAAGAACCGTGCATAACCTGAATC
>PKMM01011598.1:253679-307277 GCA_002933915.1 Eutrema heterophyllum
TAAATTATATATTTATTTTATTAATAATTAAAATTATAAATTAAGAATTAAAATATTTTAATTATAAATAAAAATTCAAAATACAAAATACAAAATAAAATTCAAAATACTAATTATCATCATTTAGGTCGACACCTAAGTCACCAAAAAGCTCTGCGTCCGTTCTCCCCTCCGAATCCGCTCGTTGTTGCGCGAGCGGATTAATCGGGCCCGATGTCGATGCTTGCTGCTACTGCTTCAATGCGGTCGCCAAACCGGGGTTACTCGCGGCAAGAATATCGAAGAGAGAGTTGTACGAGTTGATCGTCTAATCGTACACTTGGATATTCTCATCGTATACCACTTGCTTCGCCCGCAAAGTGCTGATCTCGGAGTGGGCGGTGTTCAACTCGTTCCGCAACTCAACCGGATCCTCAAACGGATGACGTGTGGAAGACGAGGCGACGACACTCTCTCGGATCGATCTCATCCCTAAAATTCTGCCATTTTTCTTAGGTGTAACCTTAAAAAAAGAAATGTTAAATTTAATAAATTGAATACGAAATAATTCTGTAAAAATATGATTTGATTATTATTACCTCTTCGTATATCTCGTCCATTTGGGGCTGTGGTCAAAGCCACAGTGGATTGGACCGAGCTACCGCCATGTGATAGCTGCTGAGAGAACTGAGTTTGACGCTCGGCGATCTTTGCTTGCACGTCATTGTAGACCTTCTCCGCTCGAGGATCCACAAAAGAACCATCTTTCTTTTTGTGATTTTCCTCAAAAACTCTGGTCATTGGAGGAAGTTCGCCTCCGTTTGCCTAACCAAACGATATTCCAAAACAAATTAAACGGTTAATGGTTAATTTTAATTAATAGCAATTAAAATCACAAAAATAGAAATTAACGGAAAACAATCATACCATTTGAAAGCGCTTTCCCGCAAAAGGCATTTGACCCGAAGTATGCGGCATAACCGCCGGAAGACCGTCTGGACCGACAATGTTCCGAGAAGCCGAACACTTAGCAGCCACTTGCTGCGAATGCGGATTCATCCAATAAGTCTTCAGAACCCCCGAAAAGACATGTATGGGGGCTTCGCCTCATCGCCCTCAACCTCCCACTTCCTCTTACAATCGGAGACGGTGTTATTGAGTCGCAATTTTCCCTTGTTTTTAAATTGCGTCTTCACCATCTCGTTGATCCCAATGTCCCAGTGCCATTTTTGCTATAAAAAACAACAAAAAAATTAGAAAGGATTAAATAAAAATAATTAATTCTCAAAAAAAAGATACGATTAAATTACCGCGAAACATTTGAACCACGTCTCGATAACGTCGTCCGGAACCGCATACCAATTGTAGTGAGGCTCCTCGAAATAGGCTTTAATGGTCTCAGACACACTCCGTCCGACTTTGTTATCTTCCTTAAACATGAGAAATAAAACTACAATTATCAGTAAAAAAAATAATTACCAAAAAAAGAAATTTTTTTTTTTTAATCTTACGTACCAAAAAGTGTTAGGCTGTTGTTGCGGATCTAACCGGGGTAAACCATCATGACCCAGCGAACGCAAAATATCTTCGACCGTCAATTCCGCAAAATATCTAGAAGATCACTAAGGAGATTTAAGTATTATTATGTGGAAAGGGGGTGAGATTTCTGTAATTAGAACGAATTCAACTAAGTTCAGAACAGATCGGGGTGACAAAAGGTAGGTCGGGAGAATGTGATGAACAGGTCGGGGACCATATTTCCTTTGATATCCCGTAAAGAGAGTTACAAAAAGTTACAAATGATGAGAGAGAGTAATATATATGGGAGAGAGTTCGGGCCGCCCCCTCATAAATACCCGCTAAGAGGTATTTATAGCAGGGGCTGTACAGTTGCCTCCCGTATTTTCGGGGTGACGTGGCGCTTTCAGCGCCTTTTACGGGTGAGGTATCTCGAGGTATGCGCCCCGGTTTCTGCGGCGGGTAGGTCATAGTGGGCTTGATGTCGAACTGCTACGTAGGTAGGGTACTATTCACGAGCTACCCTCCACGTGTCGTCCATCCCCTGCTCTCCGCGCAAGATCGGCGGGCTGTCGGCGCGAGCTCGGTGGGCCCGCCCTGGTCAAATATGTTGACTTTTAGCTGGGCTTTGACCGAGTGGGCCTTATTTGCTGAGATGGGCCTAGCTAAGTCGGGGGTGCTAAGCCCACCTCCAACAATTGCCCCCCCCAGTTCGGTGTAAGGAGGCGTGGTGAGTGCACCGAAGTTGATTTTTCGCCAGCTCGGCGCATCTCAGATCGGTTTCCAAGATTCTAGGGTTGACTGTTGGGGTCCCTCTAGGCGGGAATAACCAATTACACGTGTTGGGCTTCCCGCCAAGACCGGGGAATGTCTGCGCGTACTGGCCACGCGTGGGAGTGTGAGACGTTTTGCGTTTTTCGAAGCGGTTTCCCCTTTCTGCACGTGGATGTCGAAGCGACGCCATCATTAGGGTTTTTTGGAAATCGTGCCCTTTTTCCACGTGTTGAGCCGTCGCTTCCCCTTCTCCCCCTTCTCCTATTTGAACCTTCTTCCTCCTTTCTTCCTTCCTTTACTCTTCTGCGCATAGATTTGTCAAGGTAACTTTCTTTCCTGAAAAAAAATTGTTTGTGGTCTTTTAAGGTTCCTCGAGATTCCGGGTCGGGTTATCAGAAGATTTTCTATTGTTTTGCGCGATGGCGTCGATGTTTTGAGGGATTAGGGCCAAATCTAGTGGCGAATCGGCATCTCTTTCTGGCCGTGGTGATTCGCCGACGGGAAGTTCTTCACCGAACGACGGTTCGGAGCATACCTCTTCTCCGTGTCATGGTAATGAAACCGAGGCGCAGTCTGTTCCGTCGACTTCAGGATCTGCTCCGTCGATTTCGGAGGATGTTCCGCCGGTGGTCGCGGCACCGATCAGGGTGGCCGAAGAGGTGGACGAACTGGAAGGGTTCGAAAACCTAAGGTTCTGAAACCCCCTCCGGCTTCTTATTATCAGGGAGGCTCACCGACCTGGAGCACCCCGGAGACTCTTGCGAGTTTGGTGTCTAAGTGTGGCTTCCCTAGATCCGCCGAGCTCCGCCTTCCTAGGCCGGAGGAGCGTCAATGGAATCCTCCAAAAGGTTTCGTCTGCTTGTGTGAGAGTTTCTTCACAAAATGCGGGCTGCGTCTCCCCCTTCCCGACCTGTTCGTTGTGTATTACAAGAGGCGGGGGTTGGCCTTTTCCCAGATCTGTCCATCCACAATTCAAGGCATGGTTGTGATGCTGACTCTTGGGTGGGAATGCGATATGGTGGTGGCTCCCCGCATGTTTGAGGACCTCACCTTCCAGAAGGGTAATCCTGCCTACCCGGGGACATACTATGCCTCCTTCAAGCCCAAGGTGGACCTTATTGAAGATAAGCTAAGTAAGGTCGACCACTGGTCTCGCAGCTACTTCTTCGTCCGTGCTACCGAGGCAGTTTGTCTTGATCCGACGGGCAGGTACGGGCACGTGCAATGGAGGCGGATCAGGCGCTCACCGACCAGGAGTCGGAGAGGGCGCGATCAGCCGCTCTGGAGGATGAGCTTGTCGTCGCGAAAGGGGAGATCGCGAAGGTTTGCGGGGAGCGGGAAGCGTTTTGATCTAAGGTCGCATGACTGGAGGGTGCCATCGAGCGGGCAAAGGTGGCCATTGCCAAGGAGAATGATCGGGTCAAAAGGAAATGGGCTGCTAAGATGGAGAAGGTCCGTGCCCATTTGGCTGGTCGGTTCCTGGCCTTGCCCACGCACCTGTTGCTTAGCCAGGTGGTCGTTACGCGGCAATGCCTTGAGAGGATGGAACGCGAGGACGACTTGGTGGTGCCGTCGTACCGGTACGCGAAGATGAAGGTAGACGAGGCGAAATTTGAGGCCGATCTGGATCAAATCGTCTACCCGGATTTGACCCCGGAAGATTTGGAGGTTCCTTCCGATCGCACCCCTGATGTCCAGCCTCAACAGGTTCTGCCCGACCAGCCCCTTCCGGCCTCGACTTCCTCCCTAGGAGCGTCGACTCCAGCTGCTTCGAATTCAGCCCCGGCTACTGCGCGGCTCGCTGAGAATGCTGCTTTGCCCGTTCAGATCAGGATCTCGGAAGATCCACTGGACTCGAACCAGCCGCCCCAGGTCGAGCACCGCACAAATGTGAGGATGGTGAGCCCGGATGATATGGTTAGTACCCGTGTTGACGGGGTTTAGGTTTTTTGTGATGTGGGCCGAAGTGCCGATGTACATCTTTTGTTCCATTTTTTTTTGGTAGGCCGTAGTGCCGTTGTATTCTGGCGTAGTGCTATTTTTTTTTTTATGAATGAAATTGTTTTTGCGAAATGTTTGCTCAGTTTATCCCGTAAGGGTTTGGTACGAGCGGAGCTCGGTTTAAAACACTTAAAGCTTGTGTGTTTTTCTTTTGATGCGAGGGGCGAGCTCGGCTTAAGACACTTAGAGCTTGTGTGTCTTTCTTTTGATGCGAGGGGCGAGCTCGGCTTAAGACACTTAGAGCTTGTTTGTCTTTCTTTTGATGCGAGGGGCGAGCTCGGCTTAAGACACTTAGAGCTTGTGTGTCTTTCTTTTGATGCAAGGGGAGAGCTCGGCTTAAGACACTTAGAGCTTGTGTGTCTTTCTTTTGATGCGAGGGGCGAGCTCGGCTTAAGACACTTAGAGCTTGTGTGCCGTAGGAGTGCGAGCTTGGAGCTCGGATTTTAGAAACTTAGAGATTGTGTGCCGTAGGAGTGCGAGCTTTGAGCTCGGCTTTAGCACTTATAGCTTTTTTGCTGAGCCCAGAGGCTTTGTTTTTTTTTTTTTTTTTTGCGCAATGACGAGATTTTATTATTTATAGCTGCACCCTGGTCAGGGGTTGCCTACGTACCCTTTAGTAGAAAGGATCAAGCCAATCGTAGTTTGGTTGATTACAATGATAAAGGAGAGAGGAGCCCGGGGGCCTAGTAGTAGTATCGTTTTAGGTTCATTGAGTTCCATGAGCGCGGGATTGCGTCGCCATTCATTGTGGCTAGTTCGTAAACCCCGGGTTTGACGATCTTGGAGATGAGGCAGGGGCCTTCCCAATTAGCGCCGAGCTTGCCTGCGTTTAGTTCGGCCGTATTTTCGGAGAACCAGGTCGCCTTCGGTGAAAAGCCGGCCCTTGACCTTTTTGTTGTAGTACTTGGAGGCTAGCTATTGGTAGTTCTGAATGCGGAGTAGGGATTGGTCGCGTTGCTCTTCGAGGAAGTCGAGCTCTTCTAAGAGAATGTCGTCGTTTAGGTCGGTATGCTGTGCGAGCATAGCGCGCCGAAGGGTGGGAATTCCGACCTCGGAGGGAGCCATTGCTTCCATGCCGTGGGATATGCTAAAAGGTGTGCGATTTGTCGCCGTCCTCGGTGTTGTGCGGTGGGACCAGAGGACTCCGTCTAGCTCGTCGGCCCAAAGGCCTTTCTTATCGTCCAGGCGTTTTTTGAGGCCATCGAGGAGGGTTTTTTTTTTTGCCTCTGCTTGCCCATTAACTTGTGGGTACCTCGGAGTGGACTTGCTTAACCTGATCTTCCATTTTGCGCAGAAGTCTTCGAATAGAACCGATGTGAACTGGGCGCCATTGTCCGTTACGATCTCGTATGGCAGGCCGTGGCGACAGATGATGAATTTCCAAACGAATTTGCGGACGTCCTCGACCCACTTTGTGAAGTAGTCAGTCATTACCAGGAGGAAACGCTTTTGACGAGATCGGGGTAGAGGGCCTACTATGTCCATGGCCCATCGCATGAATGGGTAAGGTGCCGACGATGTGGTGAGGAGTTCGGTGGGGGAGTGGATAACCGGGCCGTGATGCTGGCACTTCTCGCACCGGGCTGCAAACTTGTCACAGTCCTGAAGCATTGCTGGCCAGTAGTGGCCTTGGTTCCGGATTCGCAGGGCAAGAGCGCTACCGCTAGAATGGTTTCCGCCTGCTCCTTCGTGCATCTCCTTCATCACGTCGATGGTTTCCTGGCCATGGATACAGCTGAGTAGGGTTCCAGTTGCGCTCCAACGGAACAGTTTGCCATTGTGGGTGTGGTATTTTGCGCATTTCATTTTTAGTCGACTGGCTGCCCAGCGATCTGTCGGGATGGTGCCATCCGTAATGTAGAGCAGGATTTCGTCACGCCAGTCCGGTAGTTCGGGCTTATGGGGAGGAAGTGGTAGATGATGGGGAGGCAGCTGGTCGTCGTCGAGATCCTCGTTGGGGATGTTGATCAAGGAGACCCCCTTGGGTAGCTCGATACTGGGGAAGTCGATGCTCTCGACGGGGATCACGCGCTTTTGGGTTGGATCGGACGTGGAGGCTAACGCGGCGAGGGCGTCTGCCGAAGTGTTTTCACCTCGGGGAATTTTGGTGAGGGTGAATTCCGAGAACTCGGCTGCTAGGTCGTGGACTATCCTGAGGTACGAGTCCATGCGGTCGTTCTTGGCTTCATATTCCCCGCTGAATTGGTTGGAGACGAGCTGGGAGTCGCAATAAGCCTGGATCTTCCTTACCCCGATTGCTTTTGCTAGGCGTAACCCGGCGATCAGAGTTTCATACTCCGCTTCATTGTTCGATGCTGGGAAGGCCATGCGGAAGGACTATTCCAGAACTTCGTTGGTCGGTGATTCCAAGCGTATGCCGATGCCGGAACCATGCTTTGAGGCTGAGCCGTCGACGTGCAAACTCCATTTTTCGGGGGGTTCTTCACCGGTCAGATCGGGCGCGAGTTCGACTAGAAAGTCGGCCAAGACTTGAGATTTTGCCGCGGTGCGTCCTCGGTATTCGATCTCGTACTCACTGAGCTCGACTGCCCATTTCATCATTCTTCCGGACCGATTCGGGCTGTGGAGGATGCTTCGGAGGGGGTAGGTGCTTAACATGGCGACCGTATGCGATTGAATGTATGGTCGGAGTTTCCGGGCTGCAACGACTACTGCGAGGGCGAGCTTCTACAGCGTCGGATACTTGCTTTCTGCGCCTTCCAGCGATTTGCTGACGTAGAAGATAGACTTTTGGATGTCAAGATCCTCCCGTACTAGAACTCTGCTGATAGCCGATATGGATACGGAGATGTAGAGGTACAGGGTTTCCCCTTCTTCGGGTTTAGCCAGGACGGGAGGAGTAGATATGTATGTTTTTAGTTGCTGGAGGGCCTCCTCGCATTTGTCGTCCCACTCAAACCGCTTGTTGGCGAGGAGCAGTTGGTAGAACGGTAGACATTTATCGGTTGAGCGGGAGATGAACCGGCTGAGTGCGGCGATCCTTCCGGTGAGCCGTTGGACTTGGCGCGTGTTCTCTTGGGATTTGAGGTCGATGATGGCTTGGATCTGCTTGGGATTAGCCTCGATCCCGCGCTGTGTGACGATATATCCGAGGAATTCGCCCGGCATGACGCCGAAGGAGCATTTGGCGGGATTCAGCTTCATGCCGTACTCGTTTAGGGTCTGGAAGCAGGTTTTGAGATGACCGACGTGCGGCCGATCTGGTCGTCGATATATACTTCCATGGTGCGGCCGATCTGGTCGGCGAACATTTTGTTTACGAGCCGTTGGTAGGTCGCACCGACATTCTTCAGCTCGAATGTCATGACCTTATAACAGTAGATCCTGCGGTCCGTGATGAAAGCTGTTTTCTCCCGGTCCTCCGAATGTATGAGGATCTGATTGTACCCCGAGAAGGCGTCCATGAAGGAAAGCAGCTCGTTTCCCGTCGTGGCCTCTACGACCTGATCGATTCTGGGGAGTGGGAAGCAGTCCTTGGGGCAGGCTTTGTTGAGGTCGGTGAAATCGACGCAGACCCTCCACTTCCCGTTTTTCTTTTTGACGACTACCGGGTTGGCTAGCCATTCGGGGTGTCTGACCTCGGTGATCGAACCAGCCGCAGTTAGTTTCTCAATTTCGTCATTGACGGCCTGCGCGCGCTCGGGTCCGAGTTATAGATCGGGACGGTATCGATGATTACGAACTTGACAATTTTAGTGACCCGTCCTACATAGACCGGTAGATCGATGGTGCCGATTCCCATGGTGGTCTCCCCGGCGAAACCGGTCAGCGGGGTAACGGCTGGTTTGACTTCGGCTCCTTGCAGGTTCATTCTGGCAAGGGTATCCTTGAAAATAAGGTCGACCGAGCTGCCTGTGTCGACGAGGACCCGGTTGACATCGCAGTCGGCTACGCGAATATGTACGACAAGGGGGTCGTTGTGAGGTTGATGGACCCCAGCAGCATCGGCTTCGGTGAAGATGACCCCTTTTCCGCTTGTGTCTTGCGCGCTTTTGTCAGAACCGGAGTTCCACTTTAAGGAGGCGGCGGTCCTTCTCTCGTGTAGTTTGATAGACCGCACCGAGTCGTTGCACGATAGGAGTCCTCCCATGATCATTCCGACCGTCGTTCGCGCTGGGGGAAGGGACCTTGCTTCTTCCCGGTTTCGAGAGGGAGATCGGTGGCGACGGTCATCGTTTCGGCCGCGGTTGTCGGTCCTGGCTTGGTTGTCCTCACGACCTCGTCTGTCTGGTTGCTGCTGTCGATTGCCATCTCGTGCTCGCGGGAGCAACTGCTCGTGCACACGGATCTTTCCTTTCTGATATTGGTCTAAGAGGGCTTCTTGGAGTTTGCAGCAATGCGAGGTGGGGTGTCCTCTTCTCTGGTGGAATTCGCAGAAGGCTGTCTTGTCTTGTTGCTCTCCTGCTCGTGGCTCTTTGGCTTTTGATTCGTCGGACTCCTGGCCCTTTTGATTGAGTTCGCGCGTCCATTTGTTCCATGGCATTTTTGGCTCGGGATCGGAGAATCGAGCGGGGTCGTGCATGTGGAATATGGCCGGTGGTTCGTTGACGAGGAACGTGGCGGTTCGCTTGCCTTTATTGCCTTGATACTCGTCGTCGTAATGCTGCCGAGGTTTCTGATATCCGTCCTGTGATTTGTCCTTATGGGCTGGAGCTTTGTGCACGGTATGTCTTTTCTAGAACGCTGCTTTTTCCTCTTCGAGCTCGATATAGAGCCCGGCGCGGTGCAAGGCGTCCTCAAGTGAGCGCGGCCTATTGTTCGTTATCTCGTCCTTGAATACCGATTCAATCTAGAGCCCGTTCCTTGGGGCGGGGAGTGCGGATTCGTCTGTCACATTGCTTTGCGAGGCCGTCGCCTTGAAGCGCTCAATGAAAGATTTGAGCGACTCCTTCGCTCCTTGGTGGAGGGCCCAGAGGTCGGCGCTGGATGCGGACTGCTTGATGTACATGGAGTAATTTTTGAGGAAGGCGGTAGAGAGATCCCCGAAGTTATCGTCGGAATGCGTATCCAGCCTGGAGAACCATGTCAAGGCGGGGCCGGTAAGATTTTCCACAAAAAGTTGGCAGTAGCCGGCTTCACGTTCTCCTTGGGTGAAATGGGCGCGCCCCATGGCGATGGTGAAAGCCGTTAGATGCTGGGTTGGATCCGTGCTGCCCGCGTATGGTGGGAGCTTGAGTGTGCCGAAATGTCTGAACGGGATGGATGCAATCCGACGAGTGAACGGCGTCTTATGTGTTTCTCTTAAGATGCGGTCTATTTCTGGGGCCGAGCTGGTGGCCTGATGGACCTTCGAGGTCATCGCGCGAATCATTTCTTTCATGGCCTCGAGTTCGGCATCTCTGTCGCCCGGGGAGCCGTCTACCGTGGGGGCGAATTGTCGGGTTACTCCTGACTCTGATGGCGACTCTCCAAATAGGTTCCTTTGGAGGTGCAACATTCCCGCTCGAGAAGTCGGTTCTCGGATCTGAGCAGCGGGGGATCCGAGATTGTCTGGTCAGTCGCCCCGGGTTGCGAGCTCGGCGAATCGATGGTTGGTAGCGCGTGTTAACTCGTCCATTCTGGCAAGCAAGGTGTGTATTACGGCAGACAGAGCGAGCTGGTCTCCCGGTAACTGGGGCGCGTTTGGGGTGACGGAGCTGCTGAACGGGATGGATTCTGGTGCTGCGGGCGGAGTTGGCTGTTGGCGGGGAGTCACGAGGGGCTGACTTTGAGGAGCTTTTTCGTGAATCAAGGCTTGAGCCGGGGTAGCTTGTCTTGATGGCGGTTGATCTATCGTCGGAGGCGGCGGTAGCGCTTTCGAAGTTGGTGGGTCCGTCATTGAATTTGTTGTTGAGTCCGCTCTTTGCGTATAGAAAATCTCTAAAGCCCCCCCCCCTCCCTGGAGCGCCAATTGTTGATCTAGAAGATCACTAAAGAGATTTAAGTATTTTATGTGGAAAGGGGGTGAGATTTCTGTAATTAGAACGAATTCAACTGAGTTCAGAACAGGTCGGGGTGACAAAAGGTAGGTCGGGAGAATGTGATGAACAGGTCGGGGACCATATTTCCTTTAATATCCCGTAAAGAGAGTTACAAAAAGTTACAAATGATGAGAGAGAGTAATATATCTGGGAGAGAGTTCGGGCCGCCCCCTCATAAATACCCGCTAAGAGGTATTTATAGCAGGGGCTGTACAGTTGCCTCCCGTATTTCCGGGGTGACGTGGCGCTTCCAGCGCCTTTTACGGGTGAGGTATCTCGAGGTATGCGCCCCGGTTTCTGCGGCGGGTAGGTCATAGTGAGCTTGATGTCGAACTGCTACGTAGGTAGGGTACTATTCACGAGCTACCCTCCACGTGTCGTCCATCCCCTGCTCTCCGTGCAAGATCGGCGGGCTGTCGGCGCGAGCTCGGTGGGCCCACCCTGGTCAAATATGTTGACTTTTAGCTGGGATTTGACCGAGTGGGCTTTATTTGCTGAGATGGGCCTAGCTAAGCTGGAGGTGCTAAGCCCACCTCCAACAAACGAGACGCATTAAACATGGAACTATAGACGTCAGCATACAACAACATCCATCAGCTACATTTTTTCAGCGAAATGATATCAATTAAATGTTTGGAACAAGATAATTGTAATGTTAAGTGTATATACATATATGAGAAGTGTTGTTGAATCATATTATTACCTGAAGCTTGAGGGTGTTTATGCGACCAAGAAGAGAGTTGTACATATCCTAGTGCATGTTATTACATGAATTTGGCACCCGGAAATTGTCACGTTTAGATTGTTAAGTTCGGCGGATAACTTTTTGTTGAACGCATCATCCGCTTGATTTGAACAGACTTCACATATTTTAAATAAATTTCCAGCTATGTTTCTTGGTCCCGGTAAGTAACCTAGCGGTAGAGTACGTTCTTAGTTACGAAAATTTTAGTGCACCCAAATCATATAAGTTCTTTGAATAACAAAAGGAAACAAAAACAAAATTTGAATACATTTTAACAAAAGAAAAAAAAAAGTAATCGGATGACTATGGCTCCGAATGGAGAAAGCGGATCAGGCGGTGCGGATCAAGCGGTTCAAGCGGATCAGACGGAATAAGTGCGGATCAGGCGGAACAAGTGCGGATCAAGCGGATCCAGCGGTTCAAAATATAATGTTGAATGGTGAAAGCGGATAACAAGCGATCCAAAATATTGTACATATTTATAATAATTTTAATTAAATTGAAAGTTGCTATTATATTTAGAATATAATTATCTAAATAATGTAAACAAAATTATTTCTAATTTTAGAAATAATAAATAAAAAATATTTACTTTAAAATTATAAACTATGTCAAATGGGAGGATATAAACTTTCTAAATGTGGTATAAAAATAAAATGAGAATTATAAAATAAGGGAGAAGAGAAGTAATAATTCAAGAACCAAATCGCCCAAATTACAGATTCAAATATATGGTTGAATGGAAAAAACAGATAAAAGTGGTACGTAGCAGGCCTAGATATATTCATATATTCTGTTCGGTTCGGTTACTTTTACAAAAACTACCTGAAACTATAAAAAATAACTTTAAAAAAATGATTTAATTTTTGAAATTTGGTTAAATTTTGATAAAAAATGTTTAACTTTGACAAATATAACTAAATATTATTAGATCTTTCAGGTATTCCAGATATTTTGGTATTTATAATTGTAATTTTGGATAATTATTAATTTTCACTACTTTTCTAATATTTTGAGTGATCAAAATTTTATTTCTGAATGCAATATATAAATTGGTAAATCTGTCAACAAAATTGATAAATGAACCTATACCATTTTGTAAAAATATTCTGAATTATTTAAAAAATTATAATAATGAGAAATATTAAAAAATGCTACAGGCCTATAAAAGTATAAAAAACAGTTCACACACAGCAGATATCCAGTGGTTCTATTGTACAAAGGCTTTGAATGAGAGTGCGGAGGGAGAACGGACAAAAGACGGAGCGGAACGAACGTCATTACACCTCCCATTCACAATGTTTTTTAAAAAGATGGTTCAAATTGAAAAAATATATTAAAAATTTTGTTGGACCGTAAGGGCTCAATTTAACAAAAGAAAATTTTGTTCCTCCTATAATTTTGATACTCTTGATAATAGTAGTGGATAAAGTGCGTACCGTTTGGTCCGTTTGTTTATTTATTTTTATGCATTATATTGAAATAAAAAAGAATAGATATGATCAATGCAATTTTATTTGGAAAATAATTGTTTGGTCACTTGAAGTATAAAAAATTGTAAAAAAACTGATAATATTATTTGCTCCAGCCATCATTATCTTTTCTGATTTTGAAATAAACATTCATTTTTATAATTACCTTAAATAATTGAACCCAAATCTAGTTTTTATCCAAATTTTAGTAATGATAAAATACTTGAATTTAAAATATTAGGCATGGCAAAATAGCCATAACCGAACCAAATTAGGAAGTACCATACCGAACCGAAATAGATAAAATATCCGAAGGGGCCATAAACTTCTATATTCGTACCGAACCGGGAACCGAATAGATATCCGAAGTATAATTATATACCCAAAAATGTTAATTATATTTAGGTTTGATATAATCTAAATACCCAAAATTATAATTTATAAACCCGAAAATATTAGTTATTTTGGATATTTTGACTATTTCAAGTATATTTTTGATATAACGGATATATTTTTTTGATGCAAAAATTTCTTTTGATGCANTGACAAAGTATTGTAGTTGATAAAGTATTATTCATAAACAAAACAAGATCATAAAGTACCAGATTGTAAAATCAGAATGACTCAATAAGAACAATGAAGGAAGCCATTTGATTGCACTATAATTTTTTACTTAACCATGATCCATCCGGGTCAACGATTATGTCCGGTTCACAAATATTTGCTGAGTTTTTACGGGTTTTACCGGATTTTCTAGTCTCAGATTTTAGATCTATATCCGGACCGGATTGTTGTATGGATCCCAGGTTTTTCAGGATATGAAAACATTACATTAAATCTATAAAAAAAATTATCCCGCGCGGGCGCGCGGATGAGAATCTAGTTATTATTAAAGATAAAACTTAAAACGACACTCCTAATGAAACGAATGAAATATTTAATAAAAACAAGATTAGAAGAGTCATATCTAAATTTTTCTTAATAGGTGTGAAAAGTTTAAAATATCTATTAACTTGAAATAGAAGGAATAGTTAATTAACATAAATGTTGATTTCAGCTTTAATAATCATTTATCTTAACTAGGTGAGAAGCGGAGCTAATGCGCGGGTATTTTAATTTTAAACTATTTTGTAGTTATATATTTTTTTAATTGTGTATTTTTGTTTTCTTGTTTTGTTTCATGGCATATGTTTTTTTCTTTGACTTTGTTCAGCTGTTGGAAACTTTACTTTATAATATTCAATTAAGTCGGGTTACTAGATCCAATGGCTTATTTCTGACTATGTAATATCTTTGTCTCGCAGTAAATCTAATGATCACAAGTTCCAAGTAAACGAAATATCGTTTGGATTGATTATTATTAAAAAATAGTTGAAAGTGTGTTTCCATTGTTATTTATGCCCATGTTGAAAGTTTTTACTTCATTTTCCTCATTATGAATAGTATTCAATTTTTTAGTTGTGAGTATTTAGTCCATTGAACCCATGTTTTTTTTTGTTGAAATCGTATATATTTGATGACTTACCTTTGGTCTCTTCTTTTGTTTTTTCTCAAATGTTTTGGTCAACGGATTTTTCTCACAAATAATTATCTTCAGTACCCTCTCCTACGTAACCAAATGTTAGTATATGTTTTTTTGTGAATTTAAAATATTATCTTTGATATTACCTATATGTTCGTTGTGTAGATTGTTAAAATATTATAGTTGAATACTATATCTCCGATTTTTAAATATAATCATTTTATAAATCCTAAATTCTAAACCCCAAACACAAACCCTTAACCCTAAACCCTAAACCCTATAACTCTTACCCTTAATCATAAACTTTAAATATTAAATTGTAAACTCTTACACATAAACATCGAATAATATACAAAAAAACCCAACACTTACAAATAATATACAAGTAACACTTACAAATGATATACAAATAACAGTTTAAAAAAAGACTGACTTCTCATTGGTTACTATATTAAGACGAGGATCACAATTTATTTTATCCTCCACCATTGATAAGATTAAATCTAACGGTCACAAATTTTTATTTTATTTTTAGTTTTAAACAATTTGCTTATCTCTTCTCCTTCCTCCTCTTCTCCCTCTTCTTCTTCTTCCTAATCCCCTTATTTTCATATCTCGCCGCCGTCAAAACATCTTCTCCTCCGCTCTCTGGCATTCCTCTGCACTCGACGACACAAGAGGAGTGGTTGAATCGACGCGTCGTGGTGAGTTCTGTGCTCACCGCTCACCGCCGGTTCTGTGCTCACCGCTCACCGCCGGTTCTGTGCTCACCGCTCCTTTCGCCGCTTCTTCTTCTCTTCTTCTTCTCCACGTCGTCTCCTTCCTTCTCTTCTTCTCCTCCTCATCTTCTTCAGATTTAACTTTTTTTTTTTTCAGATCCAGTTTCGATGCTCACCGCCGGTTATGTGCTCATCGCTCCCGTCCTCGCCAGTCCGCTCTGATGCGCCGCTCCAATGCTCACCGGCGGTTCTGTGCTCACCGTTTTCGCCGCTCCGTGCTCACCGCCAATTCGGATGGGTTTCCCGGTGGCGATGTCGCGGAGGAAGCCACGAAACACGCTTTTAGTTATTTTTTTCCTTTTTTTGTGTAATTAATTAATTTAATAAATGAAAATATTTTTTTTGTAAAATTAATAAGGGAGACTTACGTGTCGACGCTATAGTAGATAATAATAGTTGATAATTCAATGTCCATGTATACTTAAAATATGACATAATTGCATGTGCTGTTACTTATTCTAAGATTCATTACTTTTTTTGGCATTTTTTGAAAGTGTAGTAAAAAGTAGCACTTTTTAAAAAATCGTGTACCGTCTATTATCGTACACGTCTCTTATTGCTACTTCGTGTATTGTCCATTATCGTACATGCCGTACTGTACAATGATAAATTTGGGTTGAACAGTTTTCAAAAGTGCTACTATCTACTAAGATTTTCAAAAGTGCTAACATACTAACGAAAGTTAGAATAAGTGACCGTTCATGCAAAAGCTCCCTTAAAATATTAATATATTTACCCATTTTAAATGTCACCAAGATAACACTTTTCATTAGTACATAGCTTAATTTGAAAAATATTAAAATTTGAAATTCATATATTCAAACAAACCTTATAAAATCCCTGGATGTTATGGCAAATACAACTATTGATGCAAGCAGCATTGTCACTTTATCATCTCCACCACCATTTTCTGATCCACTACTTACATACTTACAGTGGACACACATCAAGACACACTCTTAGAGAGCAACATCAACTACACACGTTTTTATATGTTTTTACATCAATTTTTTTTTTTTTTTTTTTGTTGTGAAACTGTACTATTCCAAAAGAAATATAGATATTAGACAATTTGCGTGAAAACATACAATGGGCAAGACATATATTTTAGACAATCGGCTTTACCCACGCTGGAAATTATGGCAAGTTTATCTCCGCTAATTTACATAACTCATATTGCTATTACTAAGCCGATATTTGTTAAGCCCATTTCAATGTTTTTACGTTATTTTCTAAAAGAAGATGCTACAACACTTGCTCTTTTTTTTTTTAGCAGAGATTGGGTTGAAACTTCAATATTAAGGTCCAAAGTTGAAGAATTCGTTTACTATTGGGCCTTAATATTGAAGTAATAATGAACAAGATTTCTTGATATAGTTAAGTACACTTCGAACAACTCGTTATCTACTTTACGCAACTCCATACCACCAAATAGGGGTGGACGTTAGGATCTTCGGATCGGATTCGGGTCGGATATTTTGGATTTAGGGATTTAGGTACCGATCGGGTATTTTAAAAATTCGGATCGAATTCGGATCGGATTAGTATTTTTTAAAGATCCAAAAATATCCACAATACCCGAAAAAACTCGAATAACCCGAAATCCGAGACAAAACACAAAAACATGAATATTCATTTCAATAAAATCAATATACTTTCAAACCAAAAGTATCCAAAATATCCAGAAAAAAACAAAATAGATGTATTCGATATACCCATAATATCAAAAATATACCTAAAATACCCGAAATACTCTAAAATAATTAATATATTTAAGTTTATAGTTATAATTATGGGTTTTTGGGTTATATCAAATATAAATATAATTAATATATTTGGATATATAATTAAACTTCAGGTATTTCGGATACTCATTCGGTTCTCGGTTCAGTTCTTCGAGTATAGAAATTTAGGATCCGATCGGATATTTTAAAAATTCGGATCGGGTATTTTTTGGTTCGGTATCGGTTCGGATTTTCGGATCCGAATTTTTTGCCCAGCCCTACCACCAAACATGGAGAACAGAGTAATGAACAAGATTCTTTGGAGTGCGCCAGAGAGTAAATAGACCACAAACCATTGCTAATGACATTATTAACGTTCATGATACTCAAATGTGTTCATTCATTATTGGAAAATAAACAAAGGAATCCACCATATGGACCAAAGTTGGAACCAAATTGGTCCTATAGGAAGATTGAATTTCAGTAGAAATAATGATTGTTAAGGAACTGAGACGCGGTTGCAAGCGCTGCACCCATAATGGCATCAACCGCGATCTTGTCTTTGCCTTTGTTACTAGCCGCAGAGATCACTGCTCCTGTCGCCGCGCCTGCCAACATTGCGTTTTTCTGATACAAAGTCTCATCCAATTAGTCTTAAACCTGATTAGCAAAATGTGGAATCGGAAAGAGTGTGAATGTAATGAATATATTACCCAATCTCTGGTGCCACGGATACGTTCGATTCCATACTCTGTTCCAACATAAACTCCAGCCACAGATCCTGATCATAACCATAGATTGCAACTTCAAATTCTACCATCCAATGCCAAACCTAAAAGTCTTAACGCATTGAATGATTTTAGCAGAAAGCAACTTACCCCAGTAAACACCTTCTTTGCACATTTTCTTAAGCTGCAACAAAGTTTGGCAGAATTTCAAACCACACACACACACACATACATATACACACATTTATGTAAATAGATTTGATCCAATGGTACTCACCGCATGCTCAACAGTGCTCTTAGAGAGACTCCCTACAAATTAGTAAAACCACATAATCAAAAAACCAAAACTTAAAAAACCCAAAACTTTGCAACTCCAACTTAAACCAAAAAAAAAAAAAAAAAAAAAACTCCAACAACACAAATCAGGTAATAATAATAACCATAAACACAGATCCACCAATGTGTGTAAATGAGTTAACTTTATATAATGAACATTAGGCCAAACATGAATTTTTTTTTTTATAAAGATGAGAGCTTTATGGTTTTGGATTACCTTTGTCGATGGCTTTGTAAGTATCTTCTGCAAGAGATTTAGTGACTCCAACCTGAACCATGAGAGAGATCAGTTTACTGTAACAATTAGAAAATGACCCATCAATGAGAGAGAGAGAGAGAGAGAGAAAAATGTTACAGCTCCGATCTTGAGGAAGCCATCGACGGTGAGGTTGAGAAAAGGATTGCCCATGTCGACCGCCACAGAAAGCTTCGGCGAGCTCACAGTTCCCGAGAAAGTGCTTGAAGGCATCGTTTCTTCTTCTTCTTCTTCCTCTGTGTGGTTTTGGGATTTTTTTTTTTTCTCTTTGGATTTTTTTTTCTCTGAAACTATATCACCTATTTTCTTGGGATTTATAAAAGTTTCAACTTTTGGTTCAACGGTGGAGAAGAGATTAACAGGACCCACGAGGAGATATGAGTTGAGCTTTAAAAGACGAAAAAGCCCTCATAGAGCCATGCCAAAAAACCAATTTCACGAGTCTTGTGATCTTTCCAAAGCGACAGTTGCCGACTTCACAGCTTTTCCTCATTGCCGACTTCTTCACTCTTAACAAGTTTCTATTGGCAATAAACTTAAAAATCGGAACTTGAGAAACAATAACCAAAATCTTGGTTCAATCTTGAAGCAATTAGAGTAAAGGATACGCAATTAACACCAGTATCTTAATAGTAATACATTATTGAAACAAACAAGACTACAAGACTACAAGACTCCAACACGAAATCAAATACCATAGGCTCAGGTTTTCATCATTCAACATTGTACATATATATTAATAGAGAGATAAATGGAGAGTGAAAATGGCAGAGAAGCATATAAACCGGATCGGTCTTTAGTCTTTTACTTCAGTCTTTCCTGTGATGGCGTTTCCTGCTCTTCTTCTCAGACCGCTTAGAAGAACCCCTTCCAACGCGTGAAACATCATCGCCTGAAACATCCGAGTCAGAAGAAGCCGCCACTTTGTTCCTCCGCTTCTGCCTTCTACAGCTTGCATCATCCTCAGAGGAATCTGAATCAGATGAGTCTGAATGATTACGCCGGCTTCTCCTTCTCCTCTTCTCCTTTCTACTCTTTCTCTTCACACGCCTTCGGTCATCTCCATCAGACTCATCAGAAGAATCATCATCATCATCCCTCTTTCTCCCTCTCCTCTCCTTTCTTCTCTTACTCCTTCCTTCTTCCTCGTCCTCAGACTCACTTGCACTCCTCCTCTTATGCGCCTTCCGCTTCTTCGACCTCCGCCTTCTCTTCATGTCTCCTGAATCAGAATCAGATTCATCATCGGAAACACGTTTCTTCTTCTTCTGCTTCCTCAGAGAAGAACCCGTCGCCTTCTTGACGCTGCTACTCCCCTTCTTCCCATATCTCTCAGCTATAATCTTCTCCATCTCAGAATCAACATCGGAATCAGAACTCTCGCTCTCCTCTTCCTCTTCACTACTCTCTTCCTCCTCCGCCTTCACCTCACCTTTATTACCAGCACGGCTTCTAATCTTCTCCAGCCCCGACATAACAGCAGCTTCAATCGCGGCAGGATCTTTCTCCTTATCCTCCTTCGTGCTCAAAAAGTTCCTACACTGAAACGTCAAGTGCCCGACACGGCCACACTTCTTACACGACCCACGAGCCTCGTCATTGTTCGAGCCAGTTATACGAGCAAGAGCCAAAAGACCCTGAAAGCTTGCATACGAGTTCTCAGGATCATCAGATTTCTGCTGAGTCGTCTTCGGCTCCTCTTTGCTTGTTGGTGCGTAAGGATCATAACCAATCGCACTCTGCCATATTCCGTGAGTCTGAAGCGCCGCACTACTATGCACACGGTTGTTTGCGGGCATACGAACTCTTCCTGCGGTGGCCGGCATCTTCACGAAACCCTAGAAATCAATCTCACAACCTAAAGAGACAGATAGATGCCTTCTCAGATCAATTTCTCCGCAATAGATTTCGATCGATTATCCAGATTGAACAGAAAACCTAGGGTTTTAACACAAATCTGCCGATTCAAAGCGATAGATCCTAGGGTTCCAAATGAAATCAAATTGAGTGAAAGAGAAGATCAAATCGCTTACCAGATCCGATTGAAGAATTAGCGAGAAGCGTCGGAGAGAGATGGAGCTCCGTTCGAATTTTCCTCTCCTATCCTCTGATCGAAGAGGCCAAAAGGAAAGAAAAGTAAGTCCGAGGGGCAAATTATAAAAGATCGGGAAATAGTTGGAACCGACTTCAGCTTTTATTATTTCACACATTTACACCCCTCAAAGTCTTGTGCATTTCAAAATTAAACCCTGTATATTTAAAAATTGATTAAATTTAAACGGGGCTTTGGGTTTGGGACTTTGGGTCATTGGGTGGATGGTTTGATTTCTCTTTTTTTATCATCTAGATTTTTATTACTATTAAACTTTGAAAGGTAATTTTTTTTTTCTGGCATCAATACTTTGAAAGATAACCTTATAAAAATTCAAGAGGCCTAAAAAGAAAAACAAAGTCGTTTAGTTAAGTAGATTATCCCTAGAAGCAAAGCCAACACAAAACAAAATTTCTCCAGCAAAGCTATATGAAAGAAAAACCGAAAACCAAAAACTCAAACAAAATAAATCAGGAAAATTGTCAAAAAAATATGAATTTTCAAATTTTGGTCATTCAAATCACGAACTATCACGTGAACAGTTTAAATCATCAAAATTTATTGATTTTCTATTTGAATCTCTAACTTTTATTGACTGAGCCAAATTAGACACGTCATTAAGTTGCTAAACGGAACAGATAAACGGGGTTAGAAAACCATTGTAAATCTCGGTTAAGTGAAACGATGTCGTCCCACTTTTCTTCTCCAAATCGATAAAATTCCATTTGAGAATTTTATCGATTTAGGGATTTAAGAAGAAAGAAAAAACGGCGTCGTTTTACTTAACCGTGATTTACAACGGTTTTTAACCCTGTTTATCCGTTCCATTTAACAACTTAACGACGTCTAATTTGACTCACTCAACAAAAGTTAGGGATTTAAATAGAAAATCAACATATTTTGATGATTTAAACTGTCAACGTTATAGTTCCTGCTTTAAACTACCAAAATTTGAAATTTCATGATTTTTTTGACAATTTTTTTTTCGACTAAAGAAATTTCCATTAAAAATAAAGATTTGAAGTTACATAGTCTTTACGCAAAAGAGCAGTTAAACCTATTGGAGGATTAATACAAGTAGAATAGAAAACAGAATCTTGAGGTAGATTTTTCGCCAACCAATGAGCAGATTCATTGTTTGTTCTTCTCACATTCTGAAATTCCTTCCCCACCTTAATATTTCCTTGCATAGGTTGTGAATTTCCCAATCCTTGTCTTCCCCATTTAAATTCCTTGTCAGGTCTGACTATCTCCTTCAAATATGATTGACTGAAAACCTTGCATTCTAATATTTTGAAAAGCAACCAAAAGAGCCTTTCCTTCGGCCTCCAAAGCCGAAGTGGTAGTTCTAAGTTTCATGGATCCCCAAAACTTGGCTATTCCAGAATCATCCCTAACAATCCATCCTCCTGATGCCAAACCAGTACTCGAATTAAAGGCAGCATCATAATTACATTTTACGAGGGTAGAAGGAGGACGATGCCAAGACTGATTTCCTGGAATTGTAGAGGATGAGTTTCGGTTTGAGCAAGTACGTGTATTCGCATCTCCCTTGGTAGCTTCCAACCATTCATATACCTCAGCTTTGGCGAAATCAACATCTTTAGCGGGTCTGGGCAGTGGCGGAGCCATAACTTTTTCATACCGGGGCATAATTTTTTTTAAAAGAAAAAATGTAATTACCACAACAAAAAAATTTATAAATGTATTCGACGTTTACCCATAACCTGAAACCTTTTCATCACGGTTTTATTTGTACATCTTCAAAATATTTTTTCCGATAAAACAAATGAGACAATCACTTAGAAACTGATCCCAATGCGATTCTGTAATATTGTCTTGACAATCTTTATTCCTGAAAAACACCCCTTGACGGTTGCAGTAGCTACATGAAAAGTCAAAGCTAACTTCAAAAGCCTATAAACCAAATGATGAGAAAAATGCTTCTTGGTTTCTACCATCACTCGTGCTAGGTAGTAAGTTCATAGATTATGCACATAAACCCTATTTTTCTATGAATTCAAGTCATATCATTTTTAAATTAATAAACATTTAGACTCTAATTAAACGATTAAAGTTAAATATTTAAAAATACATTTCCTTCGTCTTTGACTCTCTTCGTGGAAGACTGAAGAAGAAGAAAAAAGTTTTCTTTTTTTTATGTTTTCTAAAATAGAAATAGAATTAATTAATATATAACTGAGATATAGATGATTTATTAGTCTATTTAAGCTGGGTTTAAATTTAATATGAGCCCAAGTTTTAGTTAGAAAAAATGTGAACTTTAACTAAAATTAGAATTCTTATGGGGTCAAAAATATTTTTTTAACGGGGTTATTATATTTTTTTCAAATAAAAACCAAATATTTTTTGAAATTGAGTGGGGTCAGTTGAACCCCCTTACTCTCTACTTGCCTCCACCCCTGGGTCTGGGTACCTGTTTTTTGAAAATTAAATTGTTTCAAGACTTCCATATACGCCACATTAGCCAAAAAGGAAGAAGTTGTTGATGTTCTGGCCAAGAACTGTGATTGTGAAGATCAAGTAAAAACTTTATATTATCCTCCGAATCTGAACCGAAGTTACCCAAACAGCGCAACGGTAGATTCGAGAGACGCCAAGTCATGTTAGACATTCAAACAGAAGATGATTTATTGTTTCCTCAGCAATCCCACATCTCTGACAAGTAGTATCCAATTGCATTCCTCGAGATCGAAGTCTTGTAGTGGTAGCAATGGCTTTTGAGACAACTTTCCAGAGAAAGTGTTTGAGTTTCGGGAGTATAGGGAGCTTCCAAATTCTAACTTTGAGTTCAAGATCACCATGAGTAGGTTGAAGATAAACATTCCCTGGATTCATAAGCTTACGAGCCAAATAGTATCCCGAACGGACAGAGTACTCACGGTTTTTAGTATAGTGCCATGACAATTTACCCAAAATAAAACGACTTAAACATTAAACCCGAAAACGGCATTAAACCCAAGCATGCAATTTTCCTAAATTCTGGATAGCCATATATATATTCGGGAATAAAATTTTGTTAATTTACAAATAAATCAAAATAGCCGGGCTTTAAATGGGCTTCATCTTGTTTTTATTGGGCTTTTATGGGACAGATCCAACACCAATATGGACACTAAAGAAAAAAAAAATATCATTATCAAAGAGTAACTGACAGAAACTCCAGATTAAACAAACAAAACTGCGCATTAAGCTTAATTTAAATTTCAGTTGGTTTGTGTACAAAAAGCTCAAGGTTCACGATACATTAATTCAAAACCTTCATTCTTATTAACCTCTAATTAACAATTAATCAGCTAGAATATCCTTCGCTTAATCCCTCCCGCCACCTCCCTCTCCGCAAAACTACAACTAAATATTGTTAATCAGTTTTTTTTTCATTTAAACAGTGTCGAGATTAAACACTAATCCGTATATAAGAGATCACTGTGAAGCCCCCAAAATCATATCAATCAATTTCACGAAAAAAATCCCCAAATTCAAAATTTGCAAATTCGCAAATTTTTTAAAAAAGAATCGAAGATGGGATCAAATTGCTGTGGGGATTACGTCGCTGCTTCGCCGGAGATGGCGGTGACGGAGAGCGAATCAATCGCGTTGAGGCTTCTCTGCGTCGTCTTCATCGTTCTCCTCTACGGCTCGATTTTTCTCCTCTGCTTCGTGATGTACCCGAAGCTGCCGAAGGAAACAATCGGCGACGAGGAATCCGGCGAGCCGTTGCCGCCGGCGGTTAGACTCACGAAAAAAGGCGCGAAATGCTGCGGCGACGGCGACGGGATCAGAGCAGATGTGTGCGTTATCTGTTTGGAAAATTTCGAAGTTAACGACGTCGTTAGGGTTCTGGTGGGATGCAAGCACGTGTTTCACGTGCAGTGTATAGACTCGTGGTGTTTCTATAAGCTGACGTGTCCGGTTTGCAGAGCGCCGTTCCAGTGGTTCGGTGATTGGTAAGGGCAAGGAGAGAGAGTTTAGGGTTTAAAATGTTCGGTACGATCCGGTTTAATCCCGATTTCGAAATTTGTAAGTCTTTGGGGTTTAGAAATCCAAGGGGATCTTTAAGTTTTTGATCCGATCCTTGATCGTGACGTATGTGTACATATTTGGAAAAGTTAATTATATTAGTGGATAATACGGCTTACGGTTTGGTTATTGTGGTTTATTACAAGAAAAACAACTAGAACCAAGTAAAAGTCATTTATAATTCGATTTGCTAAATCACATAGCTAACTTTAATAATGTGGTTTATAATTGATTAAAATTTCTATCATAAAAATAAAATAAGCATAAGAAAGAGCACAAAATATCCAAATACCTCGATACCTTTTTTTCTAAAGTTCAAACTATATATATGTGGAAAAAAAATTTAGATGATAAAATTATTTAAAAGAGAGAAAAATAAAATCTTTCGAACAAAAAACAGAAGAAAGAAAAGTAAAGATCAAACAAAGATTAGAGATTCACACAACGATTAGAGAGGTGAATGAAATGTTGAATAATAAGAAGACAAAAAAAAGAAAGAGAAATGTTATTTTAGATGGCTAATAGTATTTATTCAATAGTAATAATATAGTCCAAATAATCAAAAACGGACCCACGTAGGTGGGTCAGCTGACACCCCCAAATTTTGTTTTTAAAATTATTTGTATAATATGTTAATTGATTTTGAACCTGGTCTAATTTATTTTTTGAACCCATAAATTTCATATCTCATTTGTTTTATCTAAACCCATTAACCAAAATCAATTTTGCTTAGAAAAATCGTGGCCCATTTGTTTTTGTTTCAAAAATTATTGAAATAAAAACCCAATCATTAAACCTATTTTTTATTCTGATTTTTTTAACCTATCGAAGAAAGTTGTTTTTTTCTTATTTTGCAACTCTTCTTCTCCAACAACAAAGTCGACTTATTGTCAAAATTGATTGTTGCTCATCTTCACTTAATCAACTAATCAAGTAAGTCTTTGTTTATATCCTTGTTTATATCGTTGTTTTCTTTATATTTTCTTCTTATTTTTATTTTGTTTTTATCTCAGATAAAGTAATGGAAAGGTTTTTGAAAAGAAAAGATCATCCATCATCTCAGAGTGACAATGATTTAGATGATCTACCATGGGATCCTGCTGATCGAAAAAGGATAGTAGATTATCATCCGAATCAAAGAGATGAGGTAATTCGCAAATACTTGATTAGAGGCCCTTGCCAACCACGTGGTCATGTTTTTGAGCAAAAATCGATAGGGAACACATTGAGACGATTTAATCCAGGCTGGTTTGATCAATACTCTGATTGGTTAAAATATAGTGTGAAGAAAGAAAAAACTTTTTGCTTTTTCTGTTATTTGTTCAGAGATACTGCTGGTAAAAACGTAAAAAGTGATGCATTTATCACAGAGGGATTCTCTAGCTGGAATAAGTTTAGGAAGTCATTTTCAGAACATGTGGGAGGTGTTAACAGTTTTCATAACAATGCAGCTATGAAGTGTGAAAATTTGATGAAACAAAGTCAGTCTATTGGGCATGCTTTGCATAAACAAGATGATATTATGAAAAATGAATATCGGATTCGGCTAAATGCTTCAATTGATGCTTCTAGATACTTATTGCGACAATGGTTACCTTTTCGTGGTCATGATGAGTCAGAAACATTTGCTAATAAAGGGAACTTTGTGGAACTCTTGAAATACACTTATGAGCAGAACGAAGTTGTGAGTAAAGTTGTTTTAGAAAATGCTCCTGGAAATAATCAGATGGTATCTTCAAAGATCCAAAAAGATATTGTGCATTGCTTTGCAGAAGAGTTAGTCAAATCTGTTATTGAAGAAATTGATCATGATATTTTTGGTTTGTTGGTCGATGAATCAGCTGATGTTTCTGATAAAGAACAAATGGCGGTAGTGTTTCGGTTTGTTGATAAAAGTGGGATAGTAAAAGAGAGATTCATAAGTATTACTCATGTGAGCGAGACTACTTCAGCATCTTTGAAATATGCCATTGATTCTTTGTTTGCTAAGTATGGATTAAACATTAAACAAGTGAGAGGAAAAAGTTATGACGGAGCAAGCAACATGAAGGGTGAGTTAAATGGGCTAAGATCATTAATCTCAAAGGAAAACGCATCAGCATATTATGTTCATTGTTTTGCTCATCAGCTTCAATTGGTTGTTGTGGCGGTTGCAAAAAAACATTTTGATGTTGGAGATTTTTTTGATATGATTTCTCTGTTGTTGAATGTGGTGGGAGCTTCATGCAAAAGGAAAGATATGATTCGAGAGGATCATAGAGAAACTATTGAGAAAGGAATTAATGATGGCGAAATCAATACTGGAAAAGGGTTAAATCAAGAGGTTTCTCTAAAAAGACCAGGAAATACTCGTTGGGGTTCTCATTATAGTACTCTATTGCGTTTAGTTGAGATGTTTTCTACTATTGTCAAGGTGCTTGTGTGCGTTCAGAATGAAGGCGTAGAAGACTCGAAAAGACGTCAAGCACATGGTCTCCTCAGATACTTCCAGAGCTTTGATTTTGTGTTCTACTTGCAGTTGATGGTACACATTTTAGGACTCACAGATTGTTTGTCCATGGCTCTTCAAAAAAGAGATCAAGAAATTTTGAATGCCATGTCTTTAGTGAAATCAACTAAGAGACAATTGCAGAAGTTTAGAGATCGATGAAATTCTCTCATGGTTAAAGTTTCTTCTTTTTGTAAGAAGCATGAAATTGAAAAGCTTGACATGGAGGAAGATTTCATTGACTCAAGGAAACCAAGAAAAAAAACAGGAGTAACAAATGTGCATCACTATAAGGTCAATTGCTTTTATACTGTATTGGATCTGCAACTTCAAGAGTTTAACGATCGTTTTAATGAGGTGAACACAGATTTGCTTATCTGCGCTGCTTCTTTATCTCCCATCAATTCGTTCTCTCAGTTTGACCACTCAAAGTTGATGAGGTTATCTACATTCTACCTCTATGACTTTAGTCCAGGAGAGTGCATATCTCTTGAGCAACAATTAGATATCTACATTGATAATGTTCGAAGTGATGAAAGATTCATTCATTTAAAGGATCTTGGAGAACTTGCTCGTACGTTGGTGGAGACACGAAAACATATGTTTATAGGCTTTTGAAGTTGTTTTGATATTGCTTGTTGCTACTGCAACTGTTGAAAGATGCTTTTCAGCAATGAAGATCGTAAAGACAGATCGGCGCAATCGGATTGGAGATCAGTTTTTGAATGACTGCTTAGTTTGTTATATCGAGAAAGATATATTCGAGACTATCACAAATGAGATTGTGATAAAAATATTTCAAAATATGAAAGACCGCAAAGTGATTTTGTAAGACGTTTTATATTTTTATGAAAACTTTCTTTTTGATATATATATTTTTTTATATTTATGTTTTGACCCCGATTAAAAAAATTCATGGGTCCGCCATTGAGTCTATTGATACCTATAGAACCAAATTTTGTTAGCAAGTTAATTATATGTACACACTTGCCTAATTATTGGCCTAGCCTAATTCTCCCCTACAAAAAAGAGGACGACGTTTCTACTCTCTTCACACTATAAATAAATAGTCTTTGGTAATTCTAATAATCTAAAACAGAGTACACATCAAAAACAGAGCAGAGGAAAAGAGGAAACCATGTTCTTGAAGCTCTTCACTATCTTCTTATTCTTCAACCTCCTCTTTCAATCTTTAAAATCCTCTTCCCAAACCCTCAACTTCACTTACAATGGCTTTCGTCCACTCGCTGACATATCAATCCAAGGGATCGCCACCGTCACACCCAACGGTCTCTTGAAGCTAACCAACACGACAGGCCATAAAACCGGTCACGCCTTCTACACCAAATCGATCCGGTTCAAGGATTCTCCCAACAGCACCGTTTCGTCCTTCTCCACAACCTTCGTCTTCGCTATTAACTCGCTTACCCCGACACTTGGCGGCCATGGCATCGCCTTCGTCGTCGCTCCTAACGCAAGCCTCCCTAATGCAATGGCAGCCCAATACATGGGCCTCTTCAACAACTCAAACAACGGTAATGACACAAATAATGTCTATGCTGTCGAATTGGACCCGCTATTGAATACCGAGTTCAACGATACCGACAAGAATCATGTCGGAATCAATATCAATAGTTTAAAGTCGGAGAAAAGTGCACCGGCTGGGTGGTGGGACGAGAAGGGCCACTTTAACAATCTGACTTTGATCAATCGTAAGCCCATGCAGGTTTGGGTCGATTACGATGGTCGTACGCATAAAATTGATGTGACGATGGCTCCTTTCAACAAGGATAAACCCAGAAAGCCGCTTGTTTCGATTGTCAGAGATCTTTCCTCAGTTATTTTCCAAGATATGTTTGTGGGTTTCTCGTCTGCGACTGGTTCTTTTATAGCAGAAAATTATATTCTCGGGTGGAGTTTCGGGGTGAGCGGCGAGGTTCCGCCGTTGGATTTATCGAAACTTCCGAAGCTTCCTCGGTTCGAACCCAAGAGAACGTCCGATTTCGTCAAGATCGGGATCCCATTGATCTCCCTTTTCTTGATATTCTCCTCGATCTTGCTCGTCTCCTTCATCGTGAGGAGGAGGAGTAGATTCGATATTAATTAATTACTTTATCTAGTTTGGTGAATTATGATGTGTTTTTCCGAAACTTAATTTATTTATTAAAGACTCCAAATGGAGTCGATTACAAGTGTAACTCGCCTCACACAGCTTTAGAAAAGAAATTACACATAATGTAAAGCAAAGTTCACGAAAATGACTTATAAGTGTTGATCTTAAAGGATCACTGAGGAGATTTGAGTATTAATATATGAAAGGGGGTGAGATTTCTGTAATTAGAACGAGTTCAACTAATGTTCGGGATAGGTCGGGTGACAAAAGATAGGTCGGGAGAAGATGATGAACAGGTCGGTGACCATTTTCGTAGAGAGAGTTATCAAAGAGTTACAAGTGATGAGAGAGAGTCATCTATGTGGAAGAGAGTTCGGGGCCCCTTTCATGAGTACCCGCTAAGAGGTATTTATAGCATGGGCGGTATAGTTGCCTTCTGGATTTCCGGGGTGACGTGGCGCTGGGAGCGCCTTTTACGGGTAAGGTACCTCGAGGTACGCGCCCCGATTTCTGCGGCGGGTAGGTTATAATGGGCTTGATGTCGACTGCTACATAGGTAGGGCACCATTCACGAACTACCCTCCACGTGTCGTCAATCCCCTGCTCTCTGCGCAAGATCGGCGGGCTGTCGGCTCGAGCTCGGTGGGCCATCCCTGGCCAAATATGTTGACTTTTAGCTGGGCTCTGACCGAGTGGGCCTTATTTGCTGAGATGTGCCTAGCTAAACTGGGGGTGCTAAGCCCACCTCCAACAATAAGTTAACCGAGTCTTCCGCTTCGATTGATTACAATGAGGAAGCATTATGATGGAACCCTTAGCCACGACCACCTCTGTTTCCAGCCACGGTTTCCACGTCCATCCCCAACTTGTTGCCATTGGTGAATTAGGTATTAATAACTAATGTCTAATGTTTTGTATATAAGGCAAAACTTAACTACTTGATCAATAAGAAAAACCTTTTAATTCTTCTACGTTTTTTTTTACCATGATTTAAGAACCATAACCTAATTTCTAAGTCTATCGATTATCTCGGCCCTTTTTCCCTCTGTTACTTTGACTTTCTCATTGACCTTGTTTCTTTATTACTTGTCAGGAGACAATTCTTGATGCGTAACATCCATATACTATTTTGCACGAGAATGAGTGGAATAAATTTGTTCCTCAATTTTTCTCTGTTCCATTCATATTTCGTTAACTGTAGTGGTAATCATTTGCACCATTCCTCATTCTTCACACTATATTCTTTCTTTCTTCTAAACTAAAATATCCAAAGAGAATATTAGTTAAAATACACAACGATTTCGGTTTGGAGAGAGAACTCAATGGTAAACTCAGCGATTTCGGTTTGGCTTGGTTGTATGATTTGGGGTCTGGTCCTCAGACCATGCACATTGTTGGAACATTGGGATACTTAGCCCCTGAACACCCGAACAGGAAGAGCCATGACCGCTACCGATGTTTTTGCGTTTGGGTGTTCTACTAGAAGTCGTATGCAGTAGACGTCCTGTCGATATTTAGAACGATAGCAAGGAAACATTCGTGCTTGTGTATTGGGTTTTTGGGTTATGGAACAAGGGAAACATCTTGGATACTAAAAATTAGAATATGGGTTCCGAGTATAACCAAAAAGAGGTCGAAATGGTTTTGAAGCTCGGTCTCTTATGCAATCATTCCGACCTACGGGCAAGCCCAAATATTAGACAAGTGATATACATTATCCAAGAGGAGATGAATAATTACCGGATGAAACATGATACAATATAGACAATGGGGCTTGTTCTCGCAATTTAGAAGACTAAAACACTGAAAAATTAAAAAGCATAAAAACGTTTAAAATATAGATAAACTATGAAAACGTGGAACACAAGGAAAACATTCCGGAAAATAATTTGTGCTTGTTATTTTAAAAAAAATCTTATTAAAAAATTGATATATGTTGTGAATAAAAGGGAGAGGAAATTATTGTGTCTTATTCCATGAATAATGAAAGGTATATATAGGTTTACAAATATTTGGAGAACAAGCTAAACTTGGAGAATAAGTAAAGAGATAATATTCTAAACCTCTTTATAATATGAGCCTTATAATGGGTATCCATATAATTAATTTATAACACTCCCCATTGGATGACTATTATACAAAAATGATCATAACGCGCATAAAATGTTGCCTCATTAAAAACCTTATTAGGAAAATCCAATGGAAAAAACCATAGTTGAGGGAAAAAGAATGCAGCGCGCTATTACTCCCCCTCATGAGTACATCACCTGAAATGTTTGAGACGACGCGATCCAATATGAGGAACTAGCTTCTTCAAAGTAGCAGTTGGAGACGTCTTGGTAAATAAGTCCGCCAAATCTTTACTTGAACGAATTTGTAGTAGACGTACATCGACATTCTTCTGCAATTAATGGGTGTCGCAGATGATCCATCTTGATCATTCTCTTTGCTTCTGATTATCTCAGTAATCTATGGAATTGTGATATACTTTCATATTAACATTCCCCTTAGGTGTCTATCATTTGCGTGTTCTTTGTTGCCTCGTTAAAACCTTGTCATGGAAAAACCCAGTGGGATAAAAACCATGATAAGGAAAAAGAGTACAACCACGCACATCATTATATTTCTCCCATGAGAAGCATATTCTTCAAGAGATGCATTCCAATTATATATATATCTTCTTTAGGGAATTGATATAAATATAACCTTAGTTAATACACTCGTATGATTATCATAATTTCTCAGGTTATTAGACTTCTTGTTCATAACATCAATTCTCACATAGAAGATATTTTCTTCATCCATTTGGACTTCATGCCAAATTTCTTTTTACTTACAATCTTCTAGATATTCATACTGTACATGCGAGCTATTCATGCTTCTTGTTATGTGAAAGTACATCTTTCAATCATGAAAGAGATCAATAAACTACTCAAATATTATTTTAAGTGTGGTACTTCAAGACCATACACATGTGAGCATTCTTTATCTCAAATAATGCAATGATCTTTTGAGATAACATCTCTTTCCTTAGATTTATAATTTGGAAACAATGCTGTCTTTCCAAAGTCGTTTCTTCAAAATTTCGACTTCCAATAACTCTTCAAGAGTTTTGATTATGTTCAAATCAAGGATCCTATTGATCCATAATCTTTTGATAGATACACATGGGTATATCGGTTAACCTCATAATATTCACTTTTAGAGTATACCCCATAAAACATATTTGATTTAATCAATCGAATAGCTAGTGTTCTCAAGAACTTGAATTTGCTGCTCCTAGCAGTTTAAATCCTTCTTGGCTGCTTCTAGCAGTTTAAATCCTTCTGGATTGCTTATAGTAGTTTAAATTCTTTTGAGACTAAATCAAGTCTTTCTCTCATTGTCAGATTCATAAGTGATCTGAAAAATAGTTGCATCCACCACAAGAAAGTATATCTCTTCATATATCATTTTCATTCATCTTTCGCATAAAGATCCATTTATGTCTCACTAGTTTTACACTTTCAAGTGTACGAACTACTGGTCCAAATACTTCTCTGCAAGAGATTTTAATTATGCCTCTACGGCTTTTTCCATGATTGGCCAATCATCACTGTACGTACGTTTTTCAATACATCTTCTTCTATCGCGGTTTATGATCCTCAATTCTCATCAACTACTTCACTGCATGCAAAATATTATCAACGTCGATTTGCTTTTGTTCCATTTTATTCCAGACATGACACAACTAGTTGAAATCTCTTATCATTATCATTACCAGATACCTGGATTTCTTTCTTAGTCATGTCTAATGTCTCTTATGGAGATCCTCCATAATTCTTTGATTCCTCGGTCTTGCCATTTTATAATATGCTCCTTTTCTTTTCGAGGATTCTTAAACCAATTGGTCTATCACGCTTCATGCGATCTCTAGACTCAATAGCAGTTGATATTGTCCCCCCGGGACATCAATATTAATTGGAGCATAGCTGGTATATGTGACTTTGTCACTTAATCAGGGTCATGAAATGCTTCTGGCATCAAATTTGCTAAGCTTTGTGATAACACCATATTTTACTTGTTTTAAGGCTTTATTTTCATATATTTTAATCTCACTTTGTATAGTTTTTGAGATGTTTTCATGCATTTAGGGTCCAATTGAGTCTCATTGCATTTTAGATGTCATAGGTTATCTTTGCACTCTTTTTGGCTTGTTTGAGCCATTTTCAGGTGTTCTTGGAGTTAGAGGAGTGTGGGTAACCATCATGGAAGGTCAATGGGGCAAGAAAGGCAAGGAAAACATGAAGAAAAGACTAATAAGTGATTCTATCGGCCATATGGCCGATAAGACGGGCCGATAGAATCATAAAATGAAGTTTTCCAAGACGTTGCTCCTGTCAAGCAATCTTATCGGCCATATGGCCGATAAAGAGGACCGATAAAGAGCCTCACCTAGTGTTGAAGAGTACCAGTTCATGTGGGAGTTTGTATCGGCCAGGTGACAGATAGGATGTGGCCGATAGAATTAAAGATCAATCATCGAGAATATGTGTCTGGAAGATCGACTCGGATGGAAGTTTTCCAGTTGTATTTAGCTTTGGAGCTCTTTCTCAATGTTGTCGGAAATGGAGTTACCTTTCCAATGGAAGTGGTTTCAAGTCGTTCTGAGCTGTATTGAAGGAGTTACATCCGATTTAGTGGACACATATCAACTCTGCCGCGAAGGAGGATGCATCCGAGCATGAAGGCTCACTGGTGATGGTTTTATGGGCCATATGGCCGATAAAACAGACCGATAAAATGATAAAATTGTGTTTAAAACTTTTGGCTTGACTTTGGGTCCCTCCACTTTTGTATATTATCAACACTTAGTGGTGGAGTCTCAACAACTCTCCATAAACGAAAATTAGTCCTCTTTAGCTCCTTTTTACTGTTTAAAGTCTTCTTCTTCTCTCTTATCACTTTTTTTCATGGATTATTGAAGATCTACACCATTTTAGTGAAGATTTCCTTACTTTTCTTCCATCAATCTTCTTATTTTCACTATGTCTTACTTTTGTTCGGTTTTCTTTTGTGATTTAGTCATGTGTGAGTAGTTCTATTAGGATTCTTGGGTAAAGTAGATTAGGGTGATTTTAGGTTTGTTCTTGATGTTTAAGAGCTATATTACTTGATATCCTTTCTCATTAGATGTTCTTATTGCTAGATTAGCCTTGACAAAGTTGATTTAGAACTCTAGGGAATTTCACGCCCGGAAGGTGTTCAATGAAATTCCCCAACGAATTTAATGAGTGCTTTTCATATCTTAGCCAATGGACGTTGATGTCTAAGGTGAATTGTGGTTGATTAGACTTGTGCTTATTGCTTGTTAGTCATAGAATCGCGAACGGAAGTTTATGACGATTGATGACTAAGAAAGGGGTTAATACCATTGACGTGGATTAATCTTTTGTAGTGTTCTAAGGCCTAAGGAGGCAATTGATTGAATGTTTGAGTGTCTAGAATAGATTGAGAATCACCAGAGTCGATTGCTTTACCCGAGAATTTGTTTGTCTAAATTTGCTAAATAAGGTTTAAAGTTGTCTTGTTGCTCGTTTTGGTTTGATAGCTACTTGTTTATTTCTCTATTTTTGTATGTTTCAATTTGTTCGAATCAAAACCAAAACCAGATATTTGCTTAGATTAGATAGCGTCTTGTATTCTTAGTGCGTCGTTCTTATTTCCCTGTGGATTCGATCCCTAAGTGCTGCAATGACATGCCATTAGATTGAGGCATTGTGCACAACGGGTAATTGTGCGGACCGCAAAAAGTCCACTATCACTTTGCAAATGAATTATCTTTTGAATTTCTAGTGCACATTCTTTATGAGGATCAAGATAATTTATTTCACTGATTTTCTTTTCCAGCTGTTTATTTTCTTCTCCCCCCTTAATTGTTGGAAAGACTGACTCACTGAAATAACAATATGTAAATCGAACCTTATCCCTTGTTGATGGTTCAATATATTTACTCATCAAGGGAGATTCATATCCAACATATATTCCTAACCTCCTTTGAGATCCCATCTTAGATCAATGTGGTGGAGCAACATTACATCCAAAAACGTTTAGATGGGAAATATCTGGTTCCTGACCAAAAACCAATCTTGGGGAGAACTCAAAATTATTCATTGGCATAATGCGAATCAATGCGGTTTCACTATAATCAATTAACCAAATACTTTCGCAAAGATACATAGTGGATGATCAGTCCAAAATATCTCCTTGTATACGTACCAGAAAACTAATATATTCCAAATTTATTGGATAATGAAAGCCGTATCATCAACTTGCTTTATGGACAACATATAAGAATCTTATGGTTCTTTAATGAATGTCCACATAATTTTCTGTTTTTTTTTGCATTACTATTGAACTGGAATGGCCTAACCGGTCATGCCAAAATAGTGAGATTTTTAGTAAACTCCTGGTTTACTATTTTCCTTATCTTTATAATATAACCCAGATAATTCGTGCGAAAATCGGGTTGATACGAAATTAACCATAGATAATGCAAAATCAACCACATCACATAGCAATAATAATGGCAGATAATTCGTGCATAAATCGTTTTATGAACACAAACAGAATCAATAATAGATAATATGTGCAAAATTCGTGAATCATAAAATAATTCTATAATTCAATAAGATAAGTCAAATTTAATAATGTCTGATAAAGCAAATAATATCATAGTGCGAAGATAAAAACCAAATAAAGCCAAAACAACATGAATTCAAGAAAAACCAAAAACCAAACACCATAGCTAAATCAAATAATCAAATATTCCCTTCAGGGGTTCGGGAATCATCAGCTTCTATTGGAGAGAGATCATCATAATCATCTTCATCATCGTACACGAGGTTTGTTTCCGCATTCATTCCTTTTTGTTTCAATGATTCTTGATAAAGGTCAATAAGGTGCTTTGGTATACGACAAGTACGAGACCAATGACATTTTCCTCCACAACGATGACATACATTTGTTACCTTCTCTTCTTTGTTATCATCTTTCCTTTCCCACTTCTCTTCTTTGTTATCATCTTTCCTTTCCCACTTCTAGGGAGAGTATGAGTTCTTAAAAGAAACACCTCGGCCTCGACCTCGACCTCGACCAAAACCATATCCTCGTCCACAACCACGTCCACGTCTGTGTCCACGTTGGTAACCACTTTCTTGATCATCGTGAGATACCACATTTGCTTCAAGCAATGGAGCAGAACCAGTTGGGCGTAATTGATGGTTTTTCATCAGTAGCTCATTGTTTTGTTCCGCCACAAGGAGAGAAGATATAAGATCAGAGTATTTCTTATATCCTTTTTCACGATATTGTGTCTGCATGACAACATTGTTTGCGTGAAAGGTAGAGTATGTCTTTTCAAGCATATCTTCATCTGTGACTTTCTCTCCACATAATTCCAATTTGGAAGTTATCCTGAACATTGCTGAGTTGTATTGACTTATAGACTTAAAGTCTTGTAGTCTCAGATGTGTCCATTCATAGCGAGCTTTTGGTAATACCACAGTTTTCTGGTGGTTAAACCTATCCTTTAGGCTACTCCAAAGAACTTCTGGTTCTTTTACAGTCAAGTATTTATTCTTGAGGTCCACATGGAGGTGATGACGAAGGAATATCATAGCCTTTGCTTTTGTTTGAGTGGTTGCTGCACTTCCCTCTTTGACTGCATCACCAAGATTTTCAGAATCAAGGAACATATCGACATCGAGCACCCAAGACAAATAATTCTCTCCAGAGATGTCAAGGGCCTCGAATTCAAGATTAGTAATGTTCGGCATAATTTACTGAAATAATAAAACGATGATCAAGTTTCATGATAATCAACTAAGATTCAACTATTCTGTTCAAAGTTCATTTAAAAATTCAGATTGAAAAACATTTAACGTGCTATCTTTAAAACATGCACCGATCTATGAAACACAAAGCATATGACTTTAACTAGTATGATTTAATTCAAAACTCAAATTAATATTTATAAGTAGTATTCGATCAATTATGATATCCAACAAGCAAAAGAAACTTATATAATATAATATGATTGTCATGTTCTATAATAACATCACCGTAATCAGAAACAACATCACGATTACCAATAAGAAAATAATCTGATCTTTTATATAGACAAACGATGGATTATCTAATTTTAATATAAACATGTTATATGATGACGAAACCAATGATTTTAACATATAAAACATCGATTCTATTATAAAACCTAGCGGCATATTTATGTGCTATATTATATTAATTGAGAAATCACAAGTTAAGCAAATCCTGCTAAATCAAAAATCCTAATTGATTTAAAAACACGTTTGCTTTATAAATCAAGATTTCGGTGTCTAATAAATTTTAACAAAATCCTTGAATCAATATCAAAATCGATTCTAGATAAGCATCGATTACCATCCATTTTATAAACATGATATGAGGAGACAAAGTCTACCATATAATCATGATCGTGGAGGCATAGCCTACCATAACGATTGTTTTGGAAAAAGGCATCGCTTATCATCCCGGAATAATATAAACATAGACAGAAATTAAATCTCACCTTTTCGGTGGAAGAAAAGATCGAAGAGACGATCGTGCTGATAACGTGTTGTGAATAAAAAGAGAGAGAGAGGAAATTGTTGTGTCTTATTTCATGAATAATGAGAGGTAGATATAGGTTTACAAAGACTTGAAAAACAAGCTAAACTTGGAGAATAAGTGAAGAGAGAATATTCTAAACTTCCTTAAAATATGAGCCTTATAATGGGCATCCATATAATTAATTTATAACAATATATATATATATATATATTTTTTTTGTTAACCTCTAGTCCAAGACCAGCCTTTGCTAATACCTTATGACATGGCGTAAATCATCCCTCCCACCGGGAATCAAACTAGGAGCACAATAAGACCAACCCTTATATTTTAATCGATAATTTTCTGGTGTCAGTTATTATTTTATAAGAAATAAAAAAAAAAAATTGAATGGCCCATTAATTCATCATCCTAACTTTTAGTAATAGAGAAACGTCATGCCTTTTTTAATTAGAAATAATTAAAATATAAAATTAGGATAATACTTTGCCACCTAACAAATTACAATTTTTAGAGGAATTCTCAATCAGATATCCACTATTATAAAAAAATGAAAAAGAAGAGATATAATGAGCAAAGTCTTTCAAAACAGAAATTTTGAGAGACTCACGAAAAACTCATTTAACACTTGTTTTAATATGATTAGTGTTGGAGTTGGTTTAACATCAAACCCGGCCCATGGAAAAGGTCAACTAAGAACACGATAATGGGCTTTAAGAACCAGAGCAAGGCCCATTTAGGTCGAAACGACGACAAGCTCAAAGGCGTATGGCGAGCTGAGGGTGCGAGGTGGGCTGGAGTTGTCGTGTTGAATAAGTCAAATACGATCCCTGAAATAAAGGACGAGAGGGGAAGTCGGCCTAAGGAATCGGAGGAGTTAGGTCCACATCCGTCTATAAGGAGATTTCGATCCAAAGAGAGGGGGATACTTCGAATCGAATTAAGAGCGAGAGAGTACTAGAATCGTAACCAGAATCTTTCCATTGTAACACATTATTCTTTTTTCTGAATCGAAAAAATATGTTTTTGTCACTTCTTTGTCATGAACTTTTGCAGATTTAAATAGCCGAACTGCGGACACACAACCGGACACATACCCCATATTGTTGGTTAGATGCCACTAGCCCAACACCACGTTGGTTGTAACACATTTTTATATATCTAATAAAATCCAATTCGTCGAGAGCTTGTTCAAAGAGTTAGGGTTCTTACGCAGATCTAGCCCAAATCTCCCTCAAACCAGTAACCTTAGCCCGGATTCGCCGAACACGAAATGGATCCAAGAACAACGGCACCGTCGAACACAACAATTCATGCGACTTCGGGATCGAGTGCTCCACCGATCCCAACAGTTACTGATCAGATCCACAGAGATCAGATCCAGCGAAACACGTCTGAATCGGAGCCACATGCCCCAATTCAGACCGAGTCGACAACAACGACGAGCACTTGAGGCCATTTGTGCCGTGGGCTCCGATTTACAGACCCATTCCTTCGTTTTGGGTCAGAATAGAGCAAACGCGGCCGCCTAGGGTTAGCACGAGCCCACCTTCTTTTCCTGAATCGATCAGACAAAGTTCTGATGACATGACGGAAATTAGGCAAATGCTTAATGTCATGGTCGGCATAACAACGAATCAAGAGAACTCCAACCGAGCATAATTCACCCCGATTCGCTGATCTAACCAACCGCGAAACGAGAATCTGGATATCAGTCCGCCTCCTCGAACACGACTAGATTACTCGCCAATCGAAACTACACCACACGTTACACGGGAATTCACCCTGCCTGTGTTCACTCCGCAAACGAATCGCTTCACTCAGATGCCGAATCATCCGAGTTCGAGCAGAGTAGGAGGAACGGTTCGAAACGCGCCGTTTTCACCAATTTTCGAACATGTCAAGGAGAGGAGTCGGCTTCCAAGGCTACCTTCTCCACCACTGTTCCCGCCGGGCTGCGAACCGGTAAGGCCCAGATGGCTCGGCATTCGATGTTAACTCGCACATATATGTCCACCTACTCAAAGTCCAGCAATTCTTGAGAAGCTCTTCCACTACAAGAAAACAGCCAATTACCAACGAAATTTTACGACGAATTTAAATCGATGTAAATTTACATCGACATTACGACGGAATTACGACTAATTATGTATTCGTTGTAAATTCGTCGTAAAATTGTGTCGTCGTAATATCGTCGTAATTTAATGACGATATTACGATGATTTTAAAATTCGCCGTAATATCGATGTAACATTACGACGGATTTACGACGAATCTCACTTTCGCAAATTACGTTGTAAAGTCGATGTAATTTTACATCGATATTACAACGATCAGTATTTGATGTAAATTAACGACGATTTGACGTCGATTGTTTACAGTTAGGTAGAACACATTTTCTAATAGGTTCACCTAATCAATTTACATCGAAATATACGTCGTAAGTCCGATACAAATCCGTTGTAATTTCGTTTGGTAATTCTGAAAAATTTCTATAAATGCATTCTTACGTCAAACGTAAATTTCAAAAAAAAAAATACAAACACTAATAAAAAAAAATACACTATAAAATATTTTTTTATAAAATGTCTATATACGATCTACGGAGATGGATGTATACGCAAAAGGATTCGGAGGGAGAGTTGACGAACGAATTAAAAGAGGGGCTTGAAATATTCATGTATCAGGCCGGAAATATGCAAACNACGAATAGTAATTTGCAGAATCGTTTGTTTTGTCTACGACTGTCCAAACGAATAATGTTTTCTTGAGATAGTTGAAGTTTTCTAAAGACAACTTTTTCGAGCTGATGGTCGTATCTTACAAGTCAAGGGATCGGCAACTATATAGGAAGCACCAAAACTCTCATCCTATTAAGAAGACTAAATACCCAAATTAAAAAGGAAAACTCAAAATTCTTATTCTCTTAATTTCATAATATAAGATGCTTTAAATTTTAGTTTTTGTTTCAAAACAATGATGTTTTCACATTCTTATGCAAAAAATTATTAAAAAAGAAGCTAAAAATTAAAAATGATTTCCTCTCATTGGCTTCCAAACATGTAAACATGAATGTTTTAATGAAATAGTTTTTTTTTTTATAGAAAATGTAAAAAGTAAAATTTTTTTTTATTATGTGCGCTTTTAATCAAAACATCTTATATTATGAAATAGAGGGAGTAGTATTCAAAAAGAAAAGAAAAAAAGAACATAAAGAAAACAAAAAAAAACTTCTAAAATGATGAGTAAAATGATAGGCTTCCAACATCAAATAGGTTTGTGCTTGTTCTACGTTCTCTTTTTTATTTCTTCTTCTTAAGTACTGATTAGATTAATTGGAGGCGGAGCCGACCCTGGGCCAAGCCAAGGAAGCATACACAAGTTTTTGTAGTAAGAAGATATGGATATTGATATTGTTGTTGCTCAACTAAAATGACTTGTTTCTTTTTTTAAGAGTTATAGAGAAATATGCTTTCAAGCAGCAAAAGTAGAAGCTCAACGGATTGCTATTGAAATAGAAATTGATCATGTTTTCTCTGTGAAAGCAAAACGTCCCATAAAAAGGAAACCATATCATGATGGATAGCCTGAAAATGTTGGGGAAGATGTTATATTAACAGTGGAAGAAACTTTTAGGGTCAACTACTTCATCAAAATTGTGGATCAAGGTTTGGTTTCTCTTCGGACAAGGTTTGATCAACTGCAAAGTTATGAATATACTTTTGGATTTTATTCGATTTGAAAAAGCTAAGTTAGCAAACGATGACAAGTTGATGGTTTCTTGTGCCAACCTTGAAGTTTTCCTGAAGCATGGTAATTATTCTGACATTGATGGGAATGATTTATTTTCGGAGCTAAAGTATCTAAGAGGGGTTTTACCTGAAGGGATTGAGAAGATTGTTAAAGTATTGGATTTTCTAAAAAAAATGGACAGTTTTTTTTATCAAAATACATGGACATCATACCGTATAATGATGACGATTCCAGTTTCAGTTGCTTCTGCGGAGAGAAGGTTTTCAAAGTTGAAGTTCATAGAGTCTTATCTACGGTCGACTATGTCACATGAGATACTGAATGGATTGTCGATTGATAACACCGGTTTTTAACCATTATTATGGATCACTTTCATATCTTTTCGCAGGTGTTTTAACTCCATTTTCAATGGTTTTCAAATGATTTCCATGTTTTAGTGTTTTGAAAGACATTTCAGGTAACTCAGGATAAAAAAGTGCATTTCGGAACAAAAGTACGTTTTTGGATAAACTCGGACCGTCAGAAGTCTTGCCATCAAAGAAGACCTTCTCACCGTCTGATCATCACCAAATTTGGACACAACAAAGTAGATACAACCAGATTTCAAATGCAATTAGATTGGAGACAATCCAATGGTTGGATCCTTAAATATACCCGAAGCACTGAAGGCAAATGAAGCTGCCCCGAAGAAGAAGCTCACCGCGCCTGGAGAAGTTCCAGCCGCGGCCAAGCGCCATTCCGCCGCCCCTGGAGGAGTTCCAGCCGCAGCCAAGAAGCGTTTCGCCGCCCCCAGAAGCCACGCACCCGCTGCCATGCCCAGTTCGTCCAAAGCGACGCTTTTCTTCACCTGAGGCCAAAACCGTCTTTTCTCACCAAACCCTAAACGCCCTAAGCAAGAGTTGAAGACCTATAAATACCAGTTTATAGACTCATTTTCGAGAAAAAGAAGAGGAAGAGAGTTTTAGAGAAATCACTTTTGTGACTCATTAGGTTTTGCAAGTCTTTTGTTCTTACTTTTGAGATTGGTGGAGAAGTTCTCTCCGGACATCGTTCTTAAATTCGATAGGCTCCTTCACCAATCTCCTGCACTTTAATTCAGTTTACTTTATGCTTTACTTTCTGTTCTAGTTGTAGTTTAGTTTTCGTTCTTACTTTTGCACTTTACTCTTTGTTAGGTAACTTTTAGAGATAGGTGAAGCGATTCTCACCGGACTTAGTTCTTAAATTCGTGAGGTTTCTTCACTAATCTCCAGCAATTTATTTAATTATGAATTTCATCTCACCTATGTGTGAGTAGTTTTATTGTTGGGTTTAAAGGGATTATCAAAGGGGAATTCTATGTTCGATAAGGATTTCACTTGGTAAAACCCTATCCGATTTCTAAAGCGCTTTCTTATGGATCGTTGTTAATGCATGAATCTAGCGTCATGAACTAGAGGCTGATTCTAGGTTTTTAGAACCACGAGAGTGCTGAATCTAAACATCCGAAAAGTTCGTCCATAAGAGTGTGCGCGTCGTAAGATTTCGAAAGTATACTTACGGAGTGTCGTGAACATATGAACCAGTAGGCTCATCACGATCTTCCGCGGGGCCAGAGACGAAAGCTACTGGTCGAGTGTATAGATCGTTGGTGCGTAGGTTGTACGAAAGTAGACTACGCCATTATTTCTGTTCAGTTTGTGGAGTTGAAATCTAGAAACACCGATTACTAAAAGAGCTAGAGGCCGTGTAATTGAATCGAGCATACCCCGAGATATCCCTCTCGACCCAATAACGTTTTAACATAGTTACAAACCGTTTTCTTAGAGTTAGTTTAGCAATTAGATTCTCTTAGTTTAGGATAGCCATCGATTTTCTTAGTTTAGGATTAGTAGAAATTTTCCGTTTTTTGTTCTTTACAATTCTTGTGACAAAAACCCCTATAAACACTTATATTCGTTCTAGGTTTATTTACTACACTTTGTCTAAGTTCTCATAGAATAGCTTCTCTCCATGTGGATCGATACCTAAAGTACTACAATCGCACATGTGCCCTTGCAGAACTTCTTAGGTTTATAATTTAAAACCTTAGATTCTCGAAGAACAATCCGAATGCATCAAGATTTTTGGCGCCATTGTCGGGGAGAAATTTCTATCACACCTTAGAGGTTAGTAAATCGACTCTAGAACAAACTTTTTCTTTTTGACTTTTGGTTTTGTTTTTCTTTGTTTCAGGCTTTGAAACATGAACTCGCCTCTGGAGCAAGATTGATACTACGAGCGGGGTTATAACGACCCATCTGTGACTCACACTCACACTCCAACTGTGACTCGTCCTACATGGATTGGAAACCGGCACCGACCATCTAGTCTCAAGGACGCCACGAGCCTCCTCACTACCGAGACGAGCTTTTTGCGTCTCCCGTTGTCAACTGTAGACAACACTCATACCGTCTTCCTCATCGAATCTTGAACCAGCACGATGAGAGCTTGGAACTCAGCGCTTGATTGAGGCGACTCGAAGACGTCATCAACAATACCATCGAATCCCAAGCCAAGTTTGGAGCCACTCTAAATGAGAAGATAGATTTTATCTCCGTCGAATTCAATAAGAAGTTCGATGACCTTACTGCCCACATCAAACTTCTTGAAGTACATGCACTTAAAGATGCTACAACACTCAACGAGAGGATGGAACTCGTTGAAGAAGAACAAGGAAGACAAAAGTTCGATATCTGGAAAGCTAATGATGGAGTACGTACTTTGAATTACAAGCTTGATGATTTGGATAACTCTGTCAATGATAACAGCAACACCACCTACGACTACGCCCTTGAGCTGTGGGAAGGCGTAGGAGAAGTTAAAGACAAGACATAAGAGCTCGACCTTACGCTAGACCGACTCATTTATGCTATTGACGAGGTGGAAGAGAGAGTGGAGAAACTTTCTAAAAATCATGAGGAACACGATTCAACACTTGATGATCATGTTCCTGACCTGGAGGAGAAGCCAAATGACTCCAAGAACCAGAAAACACCAAAGGAGATGAAGAAGACGACGAACCGGTCAAGTCCCCACAGACTTCTCTCACCGCTGTCGCGAGCCTTCCAGCCGCGGCCAGACCCTCCTTTGCCGCGCCTGTGTCCTCTCCACCCACGGCCAGCTGCCCATCTGCCGCGCCTCCGTCGACTCGACCCGCGACCAGCCTCTGCTCGTCTCCCCTTGGACCTTTTGAGCCCCGAACACTCTCCTCAGAACAAGCATCCTTCTTCATTGATTCTCAAGCCTCAACAGACCCTGCAACCAACTTGGAACCAGACCCTATTACCCCTTGCAACATGGTTCTATCTACCCAACCACCCGAGGAAGTCGAAGAACAATACTCTGAAGAAGAAGACTCGAGATTATTCTATCGTGAATTTGATTTCAGTTCGTTGAGTGACTATGACCTTGCACCAACACCACCACCAAGTCTAATACTGGAAGAGCCAAGGACATAATGCATCACCCGAGGGAGATTGATCGAGTTTAACGAATTTGTGAAATCAATTCCGATGTGCACCTCATTCGAAGAAGTTTGGGAAAATGGACCTTTATACGCTTTCTTCCGCTACAGCAATGAGAGCAAGGAAGACATTCATAGCTATTTCATGAGGGCGAGACATTCAAAAACACCTTATGCCGCCTCTTATGCTATCCGAATCTACCATCCCGAGAAGTACCGAGAGTACCCAAACAAGATAAGCCGAGAGAAGTTAGAAGAATTCAACAACGTGGTCCGTAATCTACCTCGAGGTACTACTTTTGCTAGAGCTTGCATGGACCACATGATTGGTCACTACTTTTGTGAAAGCAAAGAATCCGTCAAGGAGATAGAAGATCTTTTCACGAATGATATGAACGGAAAACCCGTTAGGAGTCTCCATAAGATCAAAGAGCAAGGTCAATTTCTAATCACTTGCAACATACATGGAGTTGAGTATAAAGACGTTCTTTGTGATTCCGGAGCTTGCCTAAGCATCATGTCAAAGTCGACCGCCAAGCGTATCGGTCTCAAGCACGTGCACCGTACCCGAACAAAGCTCAACATGGTCGATGAGACTTGTGTCACACCAAAGGGGATCGCCTATGATATGCCAATAAGGATTGGAGATTGCATAGCACCCGCCGATTCCTACATTGTGAAGACGACGAAAGTTGATTCAACACCAGTGATCTTAGGATGGCCGTTCTTGTCAACCGTTGGAGCCATCATGGATTGGCCAAATTGACGTGTGTCCTTTGTTAATGTCAACAAGGATGAGTTCTACACCGCTGTTCCACTCAAGCCCAAGAAAGAAGGCTATTTCAATTCAAAAGACCAGATTGATATATCATGGTTTTTACCCGTTTTTAACCATGATACAGGTCTTGTTTATAGAGTCTTTCTAGTATTTTTGGAGTCTTTTTGAGTCTTTTCAGGTTTAGGTACGTTTGGAGCTAAATTTGAGATATTGAAGCATTCTGGAGCATTTTGGAGTTAAGCAAGGATCATGTAGCTGTGAGGGTCGATTTGAGGTCCTTGTGTCGAACGATACCACCTGGTGTCGGTCGATGCCAACTGCATGAAGAAAGGAAACGTGACTTTTTCCTTATCTGAAGAAATTGCACTTTGGTCCAGAAGTCTTTATTATTTACAAGAAGCCCCAAAACGTGTTTTAGCATATAATTAGGTTTTTTAGCCACTTGTTTTGGCTAAGCTTTATTCTACTTTGGATTTTGTTGAGAGAGCTTTTGAGGGAGACAAGTCTGAAACTCTGTTCGTCCGAGAGAAGATTTCGGACCCTTTGTTTATTCTCTTTATTATTACTTTTGAGTTCTATTCAATCATGTTGTTTTACTTAATCTCCATGTCTGAGTAGATCTCCTTTTAGGTTTAGGGTTCTCATAAAGGATCTCTTTGTATGCTAGGTTAATTAGGTAGTTAGGATTCATAATCAAATTAGTTCTTCACCATAAGTTGTTTTTAATGTTAAATTCTGGATTGATCACCTAAAACTTAGATCTGAGGTTAATCAATTAGACACGAAAGTGTGATTGATAATCTGATAGAACCTATGGTGAGCAAAATAATTATCTGCAAAGAAATTTGGTTTAGTTGTTTTGTGAACAAATCAAACTTGAACTTAATGTTGGTTTAGTCTTTAGGATTTGCAAAGAAATTTGGGATTCTGAGATTTAGACTTAGATAATTCTCGCAACGAAAGTTGGTTAGTTATAGCTTAGTGTTTTGAGTTCAAGAACCGTGCTAAAATCTGAATCCTGATTAATTGGTTTATCTGCATTATTTGATTTCATAAGAAATACCCTGAACCTATTTTCCTCCATTGAATTTACAACTCTTTAAACTACATTATTGCTTCATGTTTTATTGATTTACTTAGCTTAATTCGAATCTATATAATATATTGTATGATTCTTGAGTCTCTGTGGTTCGACCCCTACATACTGCAACTGCAAGGCTGTTAGTACTTTAGGGTATTAATTTTGAGCATATCAAAATTTGGCGCCGTTGCCGGGGACCTCTGCGCTATCTATGGTTTCAGGAAGGACTTTAAGAAGGGGGCTTTTCCGACACAGTTTCTTGACGTACAAGCTTTCTGGTCACAATTTGGAAATGGAGTCTATAATACCAAGACGTCCACTCAAATGGATGTGCGTCATCCGACCCTGCGATGTCTAGTTCGGATTCTGAGTAACACTATTTTGTGCAAGATGGAGCCGAATAAGATGAGACTATCTGAGCTTATCCTTTTCTCCATTGCAATTGGAGACATCATCGAGGCTGAGAATTACGAGTGGTCTGAGCTTGATCTAGAGGTTAACCTGGGGGCTGTATTTGCGCATCATTTGGTCTCTTTGAAGACCAAACCATTCTCCGGTCCCAGTAACGGTACAGCTGGAAGTTAGACACAGTTGGTAGTCTTCTCACTCCTATCTTCCAGTACTTCTAGATCAATACAACGAGCAATACCATCGCCACTACACGCTCTCTAATGGACAAGAGGCATCTGTAGAATCTTCGGTGGATGAAGCCTGATCAGCATTGGTGTTTCACCAATGAAGCTGGAGACTTTCTGGTTCAGCTTCCTAACACACAGCTGACTGACATTGGTGATGATCCCCGTAAGCTGTGTTTTGAACCTAATCCGCGCCTTTTGACTGTTGTACCTCCTACTCGACTTCGCCGAGGATCTTTTTCTAGAGCACCTGCTGCTACTACTGAGGACAAACCAGTCCCTGACCTTGCTAGAGGTCAGTCGAGAAGAGTTCGACACTCATTCCCCTCTGCGAATGCTCTTCCTGCACCACCGGCGATTCCCATGGAGACAGCTGTGTTTCAGAGATATGTGGTTGAGAGTTTCCAGAACATCTGGGGTGCTATTTCCACTCTGTCTCGGTGTGGCTGCGTTCGACCACCTAGTCCACGTTCACCACCACAGACAAGATCCTCTCACATGGATGGAGTCGATGATGACTCTGAGGAGGATTAGCTCCTTGTTCTATCTGGTTTCGCTTTTCTTTTCTTTTATTTTCTTTTTCTTTTTCTTTTGTTCTTTTGAGTTGTTTTGTCAGCAGTTTATGATTCTGAACTTTGTTGGATTTATGCTATTATGATATCTTGTTGCTTCTAACTTGTGCTTGAGTGATCTAACAGTGCTAACCATTTCACATTTGGATCCTTTGTCACAATTAAGAGCAACATTGCATCAATGTTGATGAAAAGAAGTTTATGTGTCGACCTAAGCCTGGTATCGCTCGATACCAGTGATGTGTGTCGGTCGACACTCCTACCCCAATCTGGTAACTTCTTTGATTTTCACGTCTCCACCCAGCTCTTATGATTTCTTTTCCCGACTCTAGAGTAGATAACACTGGGGACAGTGTTGTATAAGTCTGGGGGAGGTGGTTGCTGACAGTGTATTTGTTTTTCTTAGAGTCAGTCGTTTTTGAGTCAAAAATCGTTTTATTGAGTCAAAACTTGTTGAAGATTATGATCTAGTTCTTGAATCTATTGTTCTAACCTTGCTTATAAGTGACCATTGTTACAGAATCAGTTCTAGATCGGACTAATGAAAAATCCAAAGGTTGACCAGTTAACTAGAAGACACCCATGTTTCCAGCAGAGTTCATTCAAGCCTGAGCTAATTCTTTGCACTTCATCGATGTGATTGATGTTCACATAGCCTTATTCCTCATTCATATATGACAAAGAAACCCATGTGTAGAAAGTAATGGTATTCCTCTCCCTTGTTATATGTTAAAAAAAAAATGGAGCATGAAAAAATGAAATGATTTTCTTCTGAGTAGAGGGCTAGGAAAATTTCCAGCGATCCCATTATTCTACTGGGAAAGGAATGATCACACAAAGGTTGGAAGCGAGGTTAGGAAAATTTCCTGTGATACCATTATTCGCCTACACCTTTGATACATAGAGAGGGGAAGAACCGGGGATTCGGTGGCAAACACCATCAATACTCGCGTCTCAAACCTTAATATGTATATACGAATCTTAAAAAAAAAAAAAAAAGAACATGATGTGAAATAAGTCTGGGGGAGAGGAAACAATACCAAAAAGTGTGAAAATTGGGTGGTTCTTTTGTCATGATATTGTATGGGAAAGAGTCTAGAAGGTTCTTGGCATTGATTACAGCGATGAAACTGGCGATGAAGGTTTTGATGGATAATGCTGCGAAATTATGTGTGGAGTTTGGGAAGCTGCGAATGTCTACGGAGAAGTACATGGTGGTTAGATTTGGAACTGGTTAAGTAATATGTGGAGCGCTAAGCAAAAGGGTCATTGCAATGTTTCAAGAACATGTGAGTCTCCGTATTTTTCAAACCTCTTTATCTTGTTTAGCTTTATGTTTGTTTGAGGGCAAGCAAATGCTAAGTCTGGGGGAGTTGATATATCATGGTTTTTACCCGTTTTTAACCATGATACATGTCTTGTTTATAGAGTCTTTCTAGTATTTTTGGAGTCTTTTTGAGTCTTTTCAGGTTAGGTACGTTTGGAGCTAAATTGGAGATATTGAAACATTCTGGAGCATTTTGGAGTTAAGCAAAGATCATGTAGCTGTGAGGGTCGATTTGAGGTCCTTGTGTCGAGCGATACCACCTGGTGTCGGTCGATGCCAACTGCATGAAGAAAGGAAACGTGACTTTTTCCTTATCTGAAAAATTGCACTTTGGTCCAGAAGTCTTTATTATTTACAAGAAGCCCAAAACGTGTTTTAGCATATAATTATGTTTTTCAGCCACTTTTTTTGGCTAAGCTTTATTCTACTTTGGATTTTGTTGAGAGAGCTTTTGAGGGAGACAAGTCTGAAACTCTGTTCGTCCGAGAGAAGATTTCGGACCCTTTGTTTATTCTCTTTATTATTACTTTTGAGTTATATTCAATCATGTTGTTTTACTTAATCTCCATGTCTGAGTAGATCTCCTTTTAGGTTTAGGGTTCTCATAAAGGAGATCACCATGGAGTGATGATTCACATGACGAGGAAACCAAAAGGAGATCAAAGAAGACTTGTCGTAAGACACTGTCCTTCTACGACTAAGCTCACCTCGCTACCAACGTCGAGCTAAACGACTTTAAACAAAAGCGCTCAATGGGAGGCAACCCATATTAGGTACGTTCTTCTATTTAGTTTTTCTTTCTTTTTCTATTAACGTTTTCTTTTTCTCAATCTTAGCTTTCAAAAAATTCAAAAAAACCCAAAAAATCAAAAAACCGAAAAGACAAAAAGATGGAGACACGATTCGAAGCTGCTCGGTCCAGCCCGAACCGAGAGGAAGTACTTGACCGCAAAAGAAGCCGACCGCGGGTGCATCTAACCGACCCGCGGCGAGCTAGCCCTTGGCCGAAGTCGCGATCAACCGACCCGTGGCCAGCTTGCCAATGACCACGGCTGCTCATGCCCGACCCGCAGCCAACCCCCTGACGATCCCGATCGACTTCCTAGGTAAATTTTCTTTTTCCCAAAATTTTTCAATTATTACATACATCTATTTTTCATCCTTACTCGATTTATTTCACACTGAGGACAGTGTGATTTAAGTCTGGGGGAAGATTTCATCCCTTACTAACCACCATTTCTTTCATGAGTTTTTGTATTTTTCGACGTTTTTCTTAAAAAAATTCAAGTCTTTCGGAAAGCATAGGAATACGTTTTGAGGGAATGATGAAAGAAATCCATGACGATAACCGACCAGTGTGCTTCTACGCTTTCTCCTAGTAACATGCTCTTTCGTAATTTGGTTTTAGACTAGGCGTTAGCTAGAGTTTTTGTTAATGCAAAATCCCCAGAGGAATTTAGACCGTAGAGATTCTCGATGATGGAATATACTAGCTCTATTTTATTTGGACTTAATCTTGACTTAATTTTCTCATCAAAGGTGTAGGCAAAGATAACGAATCATACATTTATGACGTACTTTCACCTTTTACCACTCTTTGTCGTACATGAATGGCCAGATCATCTTTAGTTGGTAACCCACCCGAAACTTAACCATTGTTCAAACCTCATGCAACTCTATTTGTGTCTTATGTGCAGATATGTGCAAAAACGCCGGAGAGGGAGGAACGACGCAATTTTCAGTCACTAAAGACGAATACATTACACGATCGGTGGAGGTGAATCCGACAAAGATAAGAGCTTGGTTACGCCTTGGAAAAACTCAAAATCATGGTAAATTTTCGTGCCCCTAAGACTCTATCTCAATAAAAGGCGTTTCCCCCTTTCAAAAAAAAAAAAAAAAAATCGAAAGGGAAAGGGAAAGGAAATAAAGCCTAAAAAGAGTCTAGGTTAGTCGAAATACTTATGAGGCATCCATGGTTCGTTTGTGAGATGTTTGTCATTCCAAGCCCACATAAAATCCTAAGTCTGGGGGAATAACAGAAAACTTCTGTTTTTGGAAGAAGGAGGAAGTGCAACATTTTTACGCAAGAAGAAGTGATTGGAAGCTGTGGATTATCACTAGGTCCTTCCTCTCTTGCTGTTTTGCATAATATCTCGCACCCTCCGGTGAAATTACGGTAACCCGAAACACTTTTAACCTCACCTCTAAATGCCTTAAATACCTAGCATCGATTGTCTTGGTTTAATCCTTTTGATGAGAAAATGACGCCTATACTTAATGAATGTAGAGAGCTAGTTGACCTGATTTTTGGATTTTGAAAGTTTATATTTCGTATGACGAATACCGTGGACTAGTGTTACGGGAACTTCTAGTGAGAATTTTCTAGGCTAGATTGTGATTGATGTAATTTGATGGTTATGGTTTAGAAGGACGGTCTCTGAGATTTCTAGTTCCCAATGATTTTTGTTTGATCTTTCCGAGCTTTGGTTTTGTTTTGTTTGAGGACAAACAAAATCTAAGTATGGGGGAGTTGATAACACCGGTTTTTAACCATTTTTATGGATCACTTTCATATATTTTCACATGTGTTTTAACGCCGTTTTCAATGGTTTTTAAATGATTTCCATGTTTTAGTGTTTTGAAAGACATTTCAGGTAACTCAGGATAAAAGAGTGCATTTCGGAACAAAAGTACGTTTTTGGATAAACTCGGACCGTCAGAAGTCTTGCCATCAAAGAAGACCTTCTCACCGTCTGATCATCACCAAATTTGGACACAACAAAGTAGATACAACCAGCTTTCAAATACAATTGGATTGGAGACGATCCAATGGTTGGATCCTTAAATATACCGAAGCACTGAAGGCAAATGAAGCTGCCCCGAAGAAGAAGCTCACCGCGCCTGGAGGAGTTCCAGCCGCGGCCAAGCACCATTCCGCCGCCCCTGGAGGAGTCGCAGCCGCGGCCAAGAAGCGTTTCGCCGCCCCCATAAGCCACGCACCCGCTGCCATGCCCAGTTCGTCCAAAGCGACGCTTTTCTTCATCCGAGGCAAAAACCGTGTTTTCTCACCAAACCCTAAACGCCCTAAGCAAGAGTTGAAGACCTATAAATACCAATTTACAGACTCATTTTCGAGAAAAAAGAAGAGGAAGAGAGTTTTAGAGAAATCACTTGTGTGACTCATTAAGTTTTGCAAGTCTTTTGTTCTTACTTTTGGGATTGGTGGAGAAGTTCTCTTCGGACATCGTCTTAAATTCGAGAGGCTCCTTCACCAATCTCCTGCACTTTAATTCAGTTTACTTTATGCTTTACTTTCTTTTCTAGTTGTAGTTTAGTTTTCGTTCTTACTTTTGCACTTTACTCTTTGTTCGATAACTTTTTGAGATATGTGAAGCTATTCTCACCGGACTTAGTTCTTAAAATCGTGAGGTTTCTTCACCAATCTTCTGCAATTTATTTAATTATGATTTTCATCTCACCTATGTGTGAGAAGTTTTATTGTTGGGTTTAAAGGGATTATCAAAGGGGAATTCTATGTTCGATAAGGATTTCACTTGGTAAAACCCTAGCCGATTTCTAGAGCTCTTTCTTATGGATCGTTGTTAATGCATGAATCTAGCGTCATGAACTAGAGGCTGATTCTAGGTGTTTAGAACCACGAGAGTGCTGAATCTAAACATCCAAAAGGTTTGCCCATAAGAGCGTGCGCGTCATAAGATTTCGAAAGTATACTTACGGAGTGCCGTGAACATATGAACCAGTAGGCTCATCACGATCTTCCGCGCGGCCAGAGACGAAAACTATTGGTCGAGTGTATAGATCGTTGGTGCGTAGGTTGTACAAAAGTAGACTACGCCATTATTTTTGTTCAGTTCGTGGAGTTGAAATCTAGAAACACCGGTTACTAAAAGAGCTAGGGGCCATGTGATTGAATCGAGCATACCCCGAGATATCCCTCTTGACCCAACAACGTTTTAGCATAGTTACAAACCGTTTTCTTAGTGTTAGTTTAGCAATTAGATCCTCTTAGTTTAGGATAGCCATCGATTTTCTTAGTTTAGGATTAGTAGAAATTTTCCGTTTTCCGTTTTTTACAATTCTTGTGACAAAAACCCCTATAAAAACTTATATTTGTTCTAGGTTTACTTACTACACTTTGTCTAAGTTCTCATAGAACAGCTTCTCTCCCTGTGGATCGATACCTAAAGTACTACAATCGCACCTGTGCCCTTGCAGAACTTCTTAGGTTTATAAATTTAAAACCTTAGATTCTCGGAGAACAATCCGAACGCATCATCGATTGAAAGGGGTATGGCTGAAAAACTTGACTATACAAGTTTGATGAATGAATTCGCAAGGAGGAATGCAAAATGTACTGATATTTTGTATTTTAAAATATTTATTGTTTTTGTTTAACACATATTTCTACTTTTTATGTTTAAAAGAAAATTATTATGAAAATGTACAAAACGGCCACATTTTTTTCTCTAACTTGGGGCCTTCAAAATCTTAGAACCGGCTCTAATTGGAGCCAACCTGGGAAAAAAAATGTGACAAAACGTCCATGCATCAAGCCTCTTTGGACACTATTGCGGTGTTTCATGGGCCGATGCTTTCCTCTACTCGAGGCCACAAAGTCTTTAGTTGGGTTCCTTTTTTTTTGTAACACGACTTATCTCCTAGGTTTTTTCGGCTTTTGTTTTCCTTTGGGTCAATTTGGTTAGTTACCAGTTTTCACTTTGTCATTAACAATTTGGTTAGCTATCCTATTCCATCTTTAGGAAACTA
>PKMM01011607.1:0-26095 GCA_002933915.1 Eutrema heterophyllum
TGACACATGTTAAGATCTAAATTAACCGTGACAAATGTCACGATCTCGTGACTGAGAATTATCCTACATGTGACGTTCACGTTGAGAGATTCAACTTTATCTAATAAGATATCACAATAATTAAGAAACTAAATAGTAAATATCATCTTTGATGGAAAATAAATACTTTTCATATTCTCATCAATAATTTAAAAGACAATTATATCATTTCCTATTTCAATTATATTTTCTTATTTGTAATGGCATAATATGTAATAACTTACAAAATAAAATTCATTTTCTTAAATGGTTTCTTAAATAATAATATAGAGATTAATTAACAGTTTTGAACAAAACACTAATGTAGAAGAGTATAGTATCATTTATAAGAAAAACGTTATTCAGCATTAACTTTTTGTAACATAATTAAAAGAACATATAAAATATGATATCATCTAACTTCGATAACTAGTGGAAGCCCCCTTAGTCTAGTGGTTGACCAAATGGTTCATTAATGCTTCTACACCATGAGGTCTGAGTTTCGATTTCCAGAGAATGCAATTTCTACGGATTAATGGAGGCGAACTTACAAAAAATCTCCAACGTGGTACAAGCAGAGCCGTTCATCGTGGTCGTAGATCCTTGTGGTGTCTTGTAAGTGTTAAAAAACAAAAAACAAAATCTAACTTCGGTAACTTCACAGTCAAAACTCAAAACTATTGGCACAAAAATAATGCATATCTTCTTCTTTTTTTTTTTTTTTTTTTTATAATATATGTATATCTTCTTCTTCCTTGAACAATATTATTGAATTTAAGAGTCTAAACATAAACCAAAGCAATTACTAAAGCTATTAAACCGAGTCTAACAACCAAAATAGCATAACCAAAATATGTAACATGTAATACAAAAGAAGACTGGCTTCTGAATATCTTCTTTCAGAAAACTTTCTAATTGAAAGCAGAAGAGGAAAGGTGGGGAAGAAGGGTTTTTAGCCTATTCCCCATGAAGTATTCGGCTCCTAATTATTCATATACGAAGTATCGATAAATGTTAAAAACGGTATGAACTCTTTAATTTTTGAATTTACTACATGAAATTATGAAATTTGGTCAATTTCACCAAAACCGTAAACGGTGTGAGTTTTCCATTAACGGTTGCTGACATGGCTGATAGACAGCACAGCGGTTTGGTTTTGAGATTAAACCAATTAAAAAAAAAAATTAATTGCTCAGACCAAAATGTCTCAGTTTCACGATTTGGTAATATCTTCCTCTTCCTCTCGATCTCCAGATCAATACACTCTTAAGGTTGCCTGTGAAATCTCTATTGGATTCCGATGTGTCTCCAAGCTTTGGTCCTCAATCATTAGCAGCCGAGATTTCAGGAACCGGCACTTGAATATTGCTGCTTCCTCAGCTCCTCCTTGTCTCCTCATTGCTTTTGAGGACTTTTACAGAGGAAAGCTTCTGGTAGTCTCGTCGCCTAACCCAAACGCAACTTCCTCCTCCTCTTCTTCCTACAAAGACCTGAGCCTAGTCAATATTAAAGGCCAAAAGGTGTATAATACATGTCGGGACTTGATCTGCGTTGGAGCCGGTTTTAAAGATGTGGGGATTTGTAACCCCAGCACGACGCAGCTGCATACTTTTCCCCAATTCGAATTCAAATTTACGCCACAAGTTCTTTTTTGGGTACGATCATGTTGAAGATCAATGCAAAGTGCTTGCCGTTGATGATTTTCTTTGGAGAGCGCAGCACAAGGTTGTGACATTAGGAGGAGAAGAAGCTTGGAGAGAGGCTCCGTGTGTCGCATGTCCACACATGGCTCATACCTTGGGGCTGTATATGAACGGAACCGTGCACTACCATGTTGTTCATCTCCATACATATCTCGCATTTTTCATCTCCGAGAGCTTGACCCTTTTGATATCATCTTTGTTTTTGTACCGTATTTTGCAGACCTCTTTCTGTTTGCGGTCATCTAGGTCTGTAATACCCCTTTCTAGTTGTAACAGCGATGGAAATATCACAGCTGTTTCACAATGCGGCAAAAACCATAAGCATCAAGGATATCAATTAACTTGTTCCCAAAACACTTGAATCTGCGCCAAAATTCACCTAAAACATTACCATAAAAATCTTTAATACTGGTTTTTCGCTCATAAACCGACATTGTTGTTTTCCCATCCGCATAGGTCTGATGCAGTTGAAAGGATTAATCAAACAATCACAGGAAACACTCTTAAATGCAGTAGAAAAACACAAAGTGAGTCATTGTAAACAATGTACCATGTAAATAAGAACTTTGAGCAAACTGATACGGGATATTTTCGTGTTCAATTTCCCAAGTGTACTCATGTCATTGTAGCACTTGAGATGTCAATCCATAAGGGGTTAAGATTGAAGCACTAAGAATGCAAGAAACTTCTTAATCTAGAGCAAACATTATTTTTGGGTTCCTATATTTATGAGAAAGGAAACAAATGCAAGAAAGAAAATAAAACACAAGACTAAAATGTTGGATCATGAACTAAGCTATCAATGAGATGGGTAACAATCAAACAATGAATCATTTGGAAGCATTAATCACTATCTTAGAACATGGAACTCACAAATATGACTAATCCATTTCCATGGCACTAATCACTTTGTTAATTATCTAATCAAGAACAAATTTCCATTTGTGATTAAAAATCAACAAGCAGTAAGAAACAATTCCACTTAGTTCACTAACACCCTAAACATCAACTTCCATTGGCTAGGATATGCATAGCTCACAAAAGGTTCGGGTCAAGCAATTCATTTAAACTCGGGTCATGAGTGAAATGCCTAAGATCTAGAAACGAATGAACAATCCTAATCTAGTACTAACACCGCTTACTCGAATCTATCTCTAATGCATGGGATGAGACCAAAAATCTAACTAATCTAAGGTGTAGTACTAGGTTTTGGTTTATCATGTCAAATCTAGCATTAAGAACCAACCTAAGTGAAAGACTCATCCAAGATCATCCTAAATCATCATCATCTAACCATCAATCAACCATTGACTAAAGATGCATAAACATTCAATGCACATTCATTCTTATGACATGGATCACACAAGTATATTAGTTCACTTCCATGATACTAATTCATTTACAAATCATCTAAACTTCCTTTCGCAACTAAATGATCCATAATCATTAAGCATTAGTCCATACAAGTCAACAATTCACCTTAATCATCAATTTCCATTGGCTAAGAATTGAATTGCATGCTTAGAAGTTTTCTATACATTTCATCGAACACCTTCCGGGCGAGAAAGGTCTTAAGTTCTAGAAATGAGTTGTCAATTCAATTATAGCATTAAGATCCCTCCTAACATGAGAACAAATGTTTATCTAGTCCTAAGCATCAACAATCAACCATCAAACCATTCAAATCAAGCAAAATCCAAAATCCAACAAAAAGTCAACTCATAAGAACATGAAGAACACAAGAGAAAAAGACATAGAAATGAAGAACAAGAATCAAATAAACATAATATAAAGATAGAGTGAAGAAATCTTCTCTAGAATGACATTTGTATAAGGAACAATCAAAATCCCTCAAAAGAGAGAGTTTGGGTCGAGCCCCCAATGTTACAAGAATAAAACTTAGGGTTTTTTTACAACATAAGAGGGGTATTTATAGAAAAATGGTTCGACAGAAGTCACATCGGTATGCATTACCCCGATGTGCCATCCCGATGTGACTCATGTCTGCCTGAGGGCCAGACGGACGTATGCTCACTACATTTGATGTATCTTTTGAACCGCTACTTCGAATGACTTGAAACCACCTCCATTGGAAAGGTAGCTCAATCAGATACAACTTTCTTGAAGACCGCCGAAGCTAAATCCAAATTGAAACCCTTCTTCTAAGTCAATCTTTGAAGCGCTTTGGATGGACTCTACATTTTTGCTCATGAGGAACTCACATCGGTGTGCCTCATCCTGATGCACCATCCCGAGGATTCTCCTGTGTTTTCTGGGAGTCCACATCGGTATACATCACCCCGATGCACCATACCGATGTGACTTATGTCTGAGTCCATTTCGTGCCAGACAGATGTATGTTCAGTGCAATGACGATAACTTCCGCAATAAGGCTCAGAACGTGATGAAACAACCTCCGTTGGAAATATGACTCAATTGTCTACAATTTTCATCAAGGGATCCAAGGCTGAATCGGAGCGAAAGGTCTTCTTCTGAGCCAATATTTAAAACATGTTGGATGGCCTCTGCATTTGCCTTCAACACTTTTCTTCTAAAAGTATGTGCTTCATCTTTTCTTGCTTCTCTTGTCTTATTTCTCATCCATGCTCAAGTCTCTCCTTCCCTTTGGCTCAAAGAACACCTAAAAAGACCACAAATGCAATGCAAATGCAAAGAAACACACCTATGACTCTAAAATGCATGACAAAGAGAAAAAAAGACTCAAATGCATGAACATATCTCAAAACTATACAAAATGAGATTAAATAGAAAATAAAGCCCTAAAAACATGTAAAATATGGTGTTATCAACTCCCTCGGACTTGCCTTTTGCTTGTCCTCAAACAAACAAGAAAAGACAAACCGAAAGAGAGGTTTGAAAGTGAGAACTCAAAACCAAAAGATTTTAGTAAGCATTCGATGTGATCACCTTGAATAATACTAGCATGTTGCAAAAACAAACACTTAATCCACTCTAACTCATTCAAGGCTTATCGCAACTCCTAATCTTTTCTCTTAACTACAATGTCTCATGCCTACAAGTTCTCTTCGCAACCAACCCTCACATTCATTTGATCTTTCTTAAGGTGCGGTCTCACAAATGGGCAAGTGATCAAGTCCAATTGGTTTGGAAGAAAAAGCTTTTGGCACTAGTTAATGTGAGTGCAAGAAGGTTCATTCTCTTTTTGGGTGACTTACTCTCAAGAAAAAGGAATGCTATATGTTATGCAAAAGCAAGGAAGACTATAAACAATTTACGCATACAAAGTTAAGCTCACATTGTTCTACCCTCCTGGCAAAGCATTCTACCCGAATGGTGATTCCATTTTCTCTTCTTATTCTACTTCCTTGAATTTCATTAAACCCCCAAAGCCCTTTTGGCTCAAACTTCGTTTTCTCTTTCCAAAACACCAAACTTCTAGAGACATTTTTAATCGACCCCTTTCTTTTTTTTTTACTCTCCCTAAACTTTTATTATTTTTCTTTTTCAAACATGGAGAGTGTTTTTCTTTTCTTTTCCTATGGTCTTTCTTTTAAGTTCTTCTCTAGAGTTTTCTTTTTCAACCATTTCTCATCTCACTTTTCATGAGCTCATTTTCCCCAAACTCAACACCATTCAATCCTTTGATCCCCATCTTAATGCTAGACATTTTTCTTTGAACAACTTATACTAGCTAAAAATGAAAGCTAACCTTTGTCGTTCCCGATACTTACAAGATTTTACACACAATAGCATTATCAAGAAAAATGCCTCACTCAATCAAACATCAATGGGTGGAAGGAAATGGTTAGGTTAATAGGTGGGGAAACCATTTATGAGTGAAAATAGCCACTCGGGTTATTAGAGAGTGGTAAAAGTGGATAAGATAACCCGAGTGTTTTCTTTGAACCATGGTTATGTATCACAAGCCCATAAGCGAGAAGATTAAATTCATTTAAGTCCAATATCAAAGAGGTTGATTTCAAATTAAACAAGTAATTACAAGACAATGAGTTAAGAGTAGAGAGATCAAAGCAAAAAGCATACAAGTTTCAAAAATGTTGTTCAAGCAACATGATAATATTACTAAGGGTATCACATCGAGTTCTAAACTAAGCTTTAGTGGTTTTTATCATTGTTCCCTATGCATATGCAATACAGTCCTATATGATCTAGAAATGAGTGATCAAGTCAAGTCTATAATGCACATGGACTAATGCAAACTACATGATGATTTTTTTGGTTTTTTTGTATGCAATTGAAAATTTACAATGCAATGACTCAAGAAAATGAAAAAAAGACAAAAAACACAATGTCAAAACACAAGAACCTCTCCCCCGGACTTAAATCACACCGTCTCGGTGTGAAATGAACCAAAGAGAGAGTAAAACAAACACAAACAAAACAAAAACGAAATGGTATATACAAGAAGAATGTTAGAGGTGCCTTGGAGTGGAGTGGATTCACGAGGAGGAAGCATTGTACGTTGAAGCTCATGGACTTGGACCATTCCATCCGTCCCATTTATTCACCCTTATTGCTCCTACAAAAACATGAAAACAAAATTTATCAAAAATAAAAAGCATAAAAACAAGAAGTAAAGGATAGGATTGCTTGTTTTATGTCTCTAGCATTGACAATGGATAGGATTGTGGGAGTTCCCAATGGCGCGTTTAACGTCACTAGCTTGACGGTTGTGTCCTCTTACTCCTTCTCTCCTTGCATGTCTCCTTTACTCCTAGTTACCTAAGAGATCAAGATCACAAGAAAAGAGAAAAAAGATTAACAACAAAAGAAAATAAAAAGGCTCTAGTCTCAAGAAGAATCCAAATCTTAATGATCAATGCTAAACCCCAATGGCAACGGCGCCAAATAATACGGGATATTTTTGTGTTCAATTTCTCAAGTGTACTCATGTCATTGTAGCACTTGAGATGTCAATCCATAAGGGGTTAAGATTGAAGCACTAAGAATGCAAGAAACTTCTTAATCTAGAGCAAACATTATTTTTGGGTTTTTATATTTATGAGAAAGGAATCAAATGCAAGAAAGAAAATAAAACACAAGACTAAAATGTTGGATCATGAACTAAGCTATCAATGAGATGGGTAACAATCAAACAATGAATCATTTGGAAGCAGTAATCACTATCTTAGAACATGGAACTCACAAATATGACTAATCCATTTCCATGGCACTAATCACTTTGTTAATTATCTAATCAATAACAAATTTCCATTTGTGATTAAATAATCAACAAGCATTAAGAAACAATTACAATTAGTTCACTAACACCCTAAACATCAACTTCCATGGGCTAGGATATGCATAGCTCACAAAAGGTTTGGGTCAAGCAATTCATTTAAACTCGGGTCATGAGTGAAATGCCTAAGATCTAGAAACGAATGAACAATCCTAATCTAGTACTAACACCGCTTACACGAATCTATCTCTAATGCATGGGATGAGACCAAAAATCTAACTAATCTAAGGTGTAGTAGTAGGTTTCGGTTTATCATGTCAAATCTAGCATTAAGAACCAACCTAAGTGAAAGACTCATCCAAGATCATCCTAAATCATCATCATCTAACCATCAATCAACCATTGACTAAAGATGCCTAAACATTCAATGCACATTTATTCTTATGACATGGATCACACAAGTAGATTAGTTCATTTCCATGATACTAATCCATTTACAAATCATCTAGTTATCAAGAACTTCCGTTCGCAACTAAATGATCCATAATCATTAAGCATTAGTCCATACAAGTCAACAATTCACCTTAATCATCAATTTCCATTGGCTAAGAATTGAATTGCATGCTTAGAAGTTTTGTAGACATTTCATCGAACACTTTCCGGGCGAGAAATGTCTTAAGTTCTAGAAATGAGTTGTCAATTTAATTCTAGCATTAAAATCCCTCCTAACATGAGAACAAATGATTATCTAGTCCTAAGCATTAACAATCAACCATCAAACCGTTCAAATCAAGCAAAATCCAAAATCCAACAAAAAGTCAACTCATAAGAACATGAAGAACACAAGAGAAAAAGACATAGAAATGAAGAACAAGAATCAAATAAACATAATATAAAGATAGAGTGAAGAAATCTTCTATAGAATGGCATTTGTATGAAGAACAATCAAAATCCCTCAAAAGAGAGAGTTTGGGTCGAGCTCCCAATGTTACAAGAAGAAAACTTAGGGTTTTTTTACAACATAAGAGGGGTATTTATAGAAAAATGGTTCGACAGAAGTCACATCGGTATGCATCACCCCGATGTTCCATGATGTGACTCATGTCTGTCTGAGGACCAGACAGACGTATGCTCACTAAATTTGATGTATCTTTTGAACCGCTGCTCCGAATGACTTGAAACCACCTCCATTGGAAAGCTAGCTCAATCATCTACAATTTCCTTTAAGACCGCCGAAGCTAAATCCAAATGGAAACCCTTCTTCTGAGTCGATCTTTGAAGCGCTTTGGACGGACTCTGCATTTTTGCTCATGAGGAACTCACATCGGTGTGCCTCATCCCGATGCACCATCCCGAGGATTCTCCTGTGTTTTCTGGGAGTCCACATCAGTATACATCACCCCGATGCATCATACCGATGTGACTTCTGTATGAGTCCATTTCGCGCCAGACAGACGTATGCTCAGTGCAATGACGATAACTTCCGCAATAAGGCTTAGAACGTGATGAAACAACCTCCGTTGGAAATATGACTCAATTCCCTACAATTTTCATCAAGGTCTCCAAGGCTGAATCGGAGCGAAAGGTCTTCTTCTGAGCCAATCTTTAAAGCATGTCGAATGGCCTCTGCATTTGCCTTCAACACTTAAAAGTATGTGCTTCATCTTTTCTTGCTCCTCTTGTCTTATTTCTCATCCATGCTCAAGTCTCTCCGTCCATTTGGCTCCAAGAACACCTAAAAAGACCACAAATGCAATGCAAATGCAAAGAAACACATATATGACTCTAAAATGCATGACAAGGAGAAAAAAAAGATTCAAATGCATGAAAATATCTCAAAACTATACAAAATGAGATTAAAAACCTATGAAAATAAAGTCCTAAAAACATGTAAAATATGGTGTTATCACAAACTGAGGGCACCGGCAAGGTGGCAATCAGTCCATTGAACAAGAAAAATCAAAAACTGGGCAGCCGGGTTGTAAGATAGTCTCATTTGAACATGCGCTCCATCCTTCTCCCGAGGATAATCTAAAGCTCTGTTTAGTCATTGAGAAAAAAAAAATAGCAACATTGTTCATAAGCACCATAACAACATGATTGATGGAAAGCAAACACGTAACAAAATTCTCCGTTCAAGTATTGATCGAATCAAACATCGGTCATAGGTGACAAACGTTAACAACATAACCGATTGATCAATGCACTCATCCAAACATTCACCATTCAGACATGGAACTGTCTAACTCAGCTAGACCAGCCTCTGATGCATAGAAATACACAAGGTTGCAGCTTCAACATAGCAACACACTAAATGATGCAGCTGCATCAAAGGAGCCGTTACCCTCAATCTAACGAGCTGTTTTTATCTTTTCTATTATTGTGTTTTGGGGTTTTAGTTTCATTTAATTTCGGTGTTGTTATTTAATGGGCTTTGATTTTGATCCTCGTTGAAGTCGGTTGTGACCTAAACGAGTTCCTTATTTAAGTTGTTCTTTTGCTTCTTTGAAAAGGGAGACTTTGAATAATAAAGAAAACGAGTTTTATACTCAAACCCTAGACTTTGACTTCTTTGAGATCGATTCTTAGGAAGCAGGTCCCGAAAGTTCGCTAAGACTTTCGGTTGAGCTGAATTCTTGTTCGTGTGCTGCGCTAGGTTGGTATCAGAGCTGCGTAATCGCTCCGAAATTTTTTTCCACCATGGTTCGGCCCCGACGAGACCCCCCACCAACGGAGAACGAACTACTTCGCCGAGATTTAGCGGCTCTCCGTGAACAGGTGCAACAACTCACCAACGCTGTTCACACGATGGCTATGCGTCCAGTGGCGCCACCTGTCGTCGACGGTGAAGAACATGACGATGGTGTTGACGATAACCCTTTCGCTGACCCGCAAAACAGACCCGTGGCACAACCTGATGATATGCTTTGGGAGAGAGCATTTAAGTATGAAATTCCTGGATTTTTCGGTGGACAAGCCGCAGAGGAACTCCTTGATTGGCTTGTTACTGTTGAAGAGGTGCTCGAATTTAAGCGCGTTCCTTTGGATCGATGTGTGCCGGTAATTGCTATGCGTTTCCGTGGTCGAGCTGTAGCTTGGTGGTCACAATTGAAGCTGTCTCGTGCTGACCAAGGCAAACCTAAGATTGTATCTTGGGATAAGTTGCAGAAGAAGATGCGCAAAACCTTCTTACCGTATAACTACGATCAAGTCATGTTTCAGCGCTTACACAATTTACGGCAAGGAACGCGTTCAGTGGAGGAATATGCCACTGAATTTTTTCAACTTTTGACCCGTGTGGATATTCAGGATACAGATCATCAGATGGTAGCCCGTTTCATTGGTGGTTTGAGGCAACAAATTCAATACACTTTGAATTTGCTTCATCCTCTCTCCGTAGCAGAAGCTCATCAACAAGCTCTCACCATCTAGCTTCAAACCAAAAGCAATTGGAGTTCATCTCGGCCAGCTCGTACGCCGTTCACATCAGTTTAGCCATCCACTCCAGTTGAGCCCGTCACAGCAAAACCAGAACAAATGATTGTTCCCGTTGATGCAAATCGCATTCAACGGCTCGGAACTCTCCGTTGTTTCTCTTGTGGTAAGCCTGGCCACCGCCAGTCAGCTTGCCCTACGCGTAACCGTCGTGGGCTCTTACTTGATGACACCGGTAGAGATGTGGAGGTTGTGTATGACGAAGAAGATGAGCCTGAAACATAGGAGTTGGTGGCTGATGTGGGATCTTTACTTGTGGTTCGTCGTGCATGTCTGGCACCACGTACCATTGATGACTTCCCACAACACAATAATCTTTTCCACTCTCGTTGCATAATTAGTGTGCGATTTTATCATTGATTCGGGTAGTTGCGATTTTATCATTGATTCGGTGACCAAGTTAGCATTACCCGTTGAGCCGCATCCGTCTTGTAACATCCCGATTTCTTGTATATGCGGAGAGGCTTATAAGAATTGATTTGGCTACCTATGTCACCAAAGTGCACTTATCTTTTCGGGAACTTGTCTAGAGAGAACTCCAGAGTTAAGCGTGCTTGAGCTGGAGCAATTTAAGGATGGGTGACCTACCGGGAAGTGATTCGCGGTATCGTGTGAGTGAGGACAAAACACGGGGAAAGATCACGTGGTGNGATATTCAGGATACAGATCATCAGATGGTAGCCCGTTTCATTGGTGGTTTGAGGCAACAAATTCAATACACCTTGAATTTGCTTCATCCTCTCTCCGTAGCAGAAGCTCATCAACAAGCTCTCACCATCTAGCTTCAAACCAAAAGCAATTGGAGTTCATCTCGGCCAGCTCGTACGCCGTTCACATCAGTTTCGCCATCCACTCCAGTTGAGCCCGTCACAGCAAAACCAGAACAAATGATTGTTCCCGTTGATGCAAATCGCATTCAACGGCTCGGAACTCTCCGTTGTTTCTCTTGTGGTAAGCCTGACCACCGCCAGTCAGCTTGCCCTACGCGTAACCGTCGTGGGCTCTTACTTGATGACACCGGTAGAGATGTGGAGGTTGTGTATGACGAAGAAGATGAGCCTGAAACAGAGGAGTTGGTGGCTGATGTGGGATCTTTACTTGTGGTTCGTCGTGCATGTCTGGCACCACGTACCATTGATGACTTCCCACAACACAATAATCTTTTCCACTCTCGTTGCACAATTAGTGTGCGATTTTATCATTGATTCGGGTAGTTGCGAAAATGTTATTTTCGAGGCCGCGGTGACCAAGTTAGCATTACCCGTTGAGCCGCATCCGTCTCCTTGGTATCTTTTTCAGTGGGAGATTCTTATAAGGATCAAGCTTACTGTGACGTAGTCACTATAGATGCTTGCCATTTGTTGTTGGGTCGCCCTTGGGAGTTTGATAGACGTATTCAACATGATGGTTATCTTAATACTTATACGTTTCAGCTGGGCACTCGTACTTTTACTCTAAAACCGTCGAATCCTATCAAACAGTCGTTACCTAATAATCTGGTTCTCATTCTACAGCGAGCTCCTTTCGAGTCTGCTATGCGTACCGCAGGTGTGGTCCTCTTGTTGACTTCGACTCCAGTGGCAACGCAACAGACATTCGGAATCCCGACTGTGTTTACTACTTTACTCGAGGAATTTGCTGATGTATTCCCTGCAGATCTACCTCCGGGTTTACCTCCTCTCCGCGATATCCAACATAGGATTGATTTGGTTCCAGATGCATCTCTACCTAATCGTCCCTCATTACCGTATGAGCCCTAGCAAACACGAAGAACTGCAGAAACAGGTCAAGGATTTGGTCTCTAAAGGTTTTTTACGTGAGAGTTTGAGTCCCTGTGCCGTTCCTGCCTTGCTTATCCCCAAAAAGGATGGGTCTTGGCGCATGTGCGTCGACAGCCGCGCCATCAACAAAATCACAGTACGTTATCGCTTCCCCATACCACGTTTGGACGATTTGCTTGATCAGATTGGATCGGCTTCTGTTTTCTCCAAACTCGACTTGAAGAGTGGTTATCATCAGATTCAGATTCGCCCTGGTGATGAGTGGAATACAGCATTTAATACGCGCGAGGGCCTGTTTAAATGGCTTGTAATGCCTTTTGGACTGTCTAGTGCTCCTAGCACATTTATGCGAGTTATGAATCAAGCGCTCTGTCCTTTTATTGGTAAGTTCGTTGTCATCTATTTTGACGATATTCTGATTTTTAGCTTGACGATGGCAGAGCACATTCAACACTTGCGTGAAGTCCTCCTGGTTCTTCGCCGTGATCAACTCTTCACTACGCTTAAGAAGTGTGAGTTTGGTTCTTCAGAGGTACATTTTTTGGGCTATATAGTCTCTTCTACTGGTCTTGCCGTGGATCCTGGTAAGGTGTCCGCCATCCGCTCGTGGCCTCAACCAAAAACATTGTCTGAGACACGCAGCTTCCATGGTCTTGCGTCCTTTTATCGGAGGTTGGTTCCACACTTTAGCAGTCTCATGGCACCCATTACAGATTGTATTCGTGATGGTTCTTTCTCTTGGTCCCCTGCGGCGACAACAGCGTTTGAACTCATCAAGGACAAGCTTAGCTCGGCTCTAGTACTGGCTCTCCCTGATTTTACTTTGGTCTTTGAATTGCATTGTGATGCGTCTGACAGGAATCGGCGCTGTGTTAAGTCAGCGAACCCGGCCTATTGCTTTCTACAGTGAGAAATTGGCTGGTGCTCGATCACGGTATAGCACTTATGACATTGAGTTTTACGCCATTGTTCAAGCAATAAAGCATTGGCGTCATTACTTGTTTCATAAGGAGTTTGTTCTTTATACGGATCATGACGCACTTAAACATTTGAGCAACCAGGAGAAAGTTTCTTCTCGCCACGCCTCTTGGGTTTCGTATCTGCAACAATTCACGTTTGTCATCAAACATACTTCAGGTGTATCCAACCGCGTCGCTGATGCTCTAAGCCGTCGCACTAATCTTCTTGCTGTTTTACATGTCTCGGTACCCGGCTTGAGTTCTTTTGCGGATCTTTACTCCACCGACCCATTCTTTGCGTCTATACTTGAAGATGTTGCTGCTGGTTCGTCTACCGAATACACGTTACACGACACTTTTTTGTTTCGTGGTTCTCGACTTTGTATTCCAGATTGTAGCTTGCGCTTGAAGTTAATCTCCGAGTTGCATGGTGAGGGACATGTAGGTAGGGATCGTACTCTCCAGTTGGTCTCTTGTTCTTATTTTTGGCCGACTTTGCGCCGTGATGTGGAACGCTTTGTCGAGCGTTGTGTTGTGTGTCAGCGGTCGAAAGGTCACGCCTCTAATGCTGGCCTTTACCTCCCTCTTCCCATTCCAACACAGCCATGGACAGACATCAGTATGGATTTTGTGATGGGACTACCTCGTACGCAACGCGGATTTGATTCGATCTTCGTCGTGGTTGACCGGTTCTCCACAATTGTGCATTTCATACCTTGCAAACAAACAACAGATGCGGTTCAGGTTGCTACCCTCTTCTTTCGAGAAGTATACCGTCTTCATGGTCTCCCGTCGTCTATTGTCTCTGATCGAGACTCTCACTTTTTGGGTCATTTTTGGAGATCGTTGTGGAAGCTTTTAAACACAAGCCTCGACATGAGCTTTGCATATCACCCACAAAGTGACGGTCAAGCAGAGGTGGTTAATCGCTCATTGGGTAATCTTTTTGGTTGTTTGGTTGGTGACGCCATTAAGACGTGGGATGCTAAGTTGCCACAGGCTGAATTTGCGCATAACCATGCCATCAATCGCAGCTCCGGCGTAAGTCCTTTTCAGGTTATCTATGGTGTAATTCCTCGTGGGCCAGTTGACTTGTCCACTCTCCCGGATCAGACTCGTATCCATGGTGATGCTGCTGCGTTTGTGACCGACCTCAACAACATTCATACCACCGTTCACTCCAACCTTGAAGCGTCGTCTTCTAAGTACAAAACCGCCGTTGATGCTCATCGTCGTCATTTGGTGTTTGACGCTGGTGACCTTGTTTGGGCAGTCCTTACTAAGGATCATATGCATGCACATGCTTATAACAAGTTAAAGGCGAAGAAGATTGGTCCCCTTGAAGTTCTTGAGCGAATTAATGATAATGCATATCGTCTCTGCCTGCCGGATGGGATCAACACCTCTGATGTCTTCAACGTCCGCTATTTGTCGCGATATTTTCCGCCTGACCCTTCTGTTTCGAGGTCGAATCCTCCCAACCCGGAGGGACCTGATGCAGCTGCATCAAAGGAGCTGTTACCCTCAATCTAACGAACTGTTTTTTTCTTTTCTATTATTGTGTTTTGGAGTTTTAGTTTCATTTAATTTCGGTGTTGTTATTTAATGGGCTTTGGTTTTGATCCTCGTTGAAGTCGGTTGTGACCTAAACGAGTTCCTTATTTAAGTTGTTCTTTTGCTTCTTTGAAAAGGGAGACTTTGAATAATAAAGAAAACGAGTTTTATACTCAAACCCTAGACTTTGATTTCTTTGAGATCGATTCTTAGGAAGCAGGTCCCGAAAGTTTGCTAAGACTTTCGGTTGAGCTGAATTCTTGTTCGTGTGCTGCGCTACTAAAACTACTCAAACACATTTTCAGCTCAGACTTTGATTCAGCACAAACATCACGGGCCAGAAACTTTCAACTTCGAGGTTCAAAGTTCTAATCGAATCACGCATCCTCGGATGTTACAAGTTGCTTTAACATTAGCAGCAGAACCGATTGGTCAAGAAAATCACCAAAACATTCACCTTTTGGACATGGAGCTGTCTAACTCAGCTATATTACCATTAGAAATCAAATAAAATAGCAACGCAATAAAATTATTAGATCATCATTGCAGACAAACACAATTTCCTCTCAGACACAAACATCATAAGCCAAAGACTTTGTTCAACTTCGAGGTCAACACTCGAATAGTTTTAAGACAAGACTCCAAAAAATGACTTCGTTACCCAATTCGTTGTATTCCATCATTTACATGGGTATGTTACAGTGAAACAATTCGGCGGGTTCGTGTCGGATTACAGCGTCGGAGAAGAAGCGGTGGACCTGGAGGAGAGAAACCGGCGGTGTCGGATCGATTTCGGCTTACACGGTGGTGGCGCAATATAACTCGCCGTTCGAGTTCTCGGGTCGGGTCAATGAGATTTGGTTGCCGTTTCGGATGGACCAAACCAGAAACGTCGTTTTGGTCTGGGCAATTAAAAAAAAAAAAATTAAATTGGTTTAATCTCAAACCAAACCAGACCAAACCATTGTGCCACATGTCAGCCACGTCAGCAACCGTTAACAGAACTCACACCGTTTACGGTTTTGGTGAAATTGACCAAATTTCATATAGTAAATTCAAAAAATTAAGGAATTCATGATATTTTTAGCACTGATCAATGAGAAATCTGCCAAACAAATTCCCAATTTTGTTAATCTGGCCAAAAAAGACACGATCTTTTAGAACGACCAAAAAAACATCGAACTTTGGTTGACTTGCCAATTAATTACCAATGTTTTCGTTGACCCGCCAATTAAGCACACCGTTAGAAAACTTAACATAATCTTTCGTTAAGTAAAACAACGACGTCGTTCGCTTAATTTGCACTCTTCTGGATACGAACTCGGGACCTCTGGGCGGCATAATGGGGTATTTTGCCATTGAGCCACTGACACTTTCGAATGTATGTCTAACAAAATTTATTTTATAGAGTAGGGATGGGCGTTCGGTTAAACGGTTCGGGTCCGTTTCAGGAAATTCGGGTTTTGGGAAATTTGAAATATGAAAGAATATGTCCGAATGGGAAATTTGAAATTTCGGGTTTCGAGAAATTCGGGTTTTGAGTTTCGAGAAATTTCTTGAATTTCGGTTACGTTTTTAAATTCGGATTTCGGGAAATTTGAAATTTTGGGGAAATTTCGGGTTTCGGGAAATTTGGAATTTCTCGAAACCCGAATTTGAAAACGTAACCGAAATTCGGGAAATTTCAAATTTCCCGAAATTTCTCGAAACTCAAAACTCGAATTTCTCGAAACCCGAAATTTCGGTTACGTTTTCAAATTCGGGTTTCGGGAAATTCCAAATTTGAAATTTCAAATTTCCCATTCAGACATATTCTTTCATATTTCAAATTTCCCGAAACCCGAATTTCTTGAAACGAACCCGAACCCGAACCGTTTAACCGAACGCTCATCCCTATTCTATAAAATAAATTTTGTTAGGCATACCTTTGAAAGTGTCAGTGGCTCAATGGCAAAACACTCCATTATGCGGCACAGAGGTCCCGAGTTCGAATCCAGAAGAGTGCAAATTTTAAAAAATTAAGCGAAACGACGTCAACCAAAGTTCAATGTTTTTTTGGTCGTTCTAAAATATCGTGTTTTTTTTTTGCCAGATTGACAAAGTTGAGGATTTGTTTGGCAGATTTCCCATTGATCAATACTTCGTGTATGAATAATCAAGGACCGGATACTTGATGGGGAATAGGCTAAAAACCCTGGGGAAGAAAGTACCACGAGCCCTATATCACGTAAAGACATACATGAAAAGCATATTGGCTTTTTACCTTACTTTAAAAGAAGCTTTCTGACTTGCGAAGGATATATTTGACTTTCATGCGGCGACCTTGTACATTAATAATCCACATGTTTATATACAAGAAAATATTGAAAAGATTCATTGTTGGATCTAACTGATTGAAGCGATTAAGCTAAGCTTAACCAGCTCTATTTACTTGTTTGTAAATTGTATACAAAATGTATTGTTATTAGATATAATTGTATAAGTTGGGGTTAAAATTAAAATTAGATATAAAAACAAATATATGTATTGTTATTAAAAATAAAAACAATGCCTTAGCTTAAGACAAGATATAGTAACACCGTTAGCTCAGACAGAGGCTCCCCGATTAAGCTAAATGGTGGTAACAAACGGCCGAAAGCAAGATGAGCAACTTCCTCCATCTCCATGCCAATATCCCTAGTTTTAGTACAACACACCACTTACCAAAAATTGTTAACGTAAGCACACTTAAACAAAATGGTTTCTCTATGATAAGCCTTAATTCCACTATTACTCCAACAAATTGAAGAAGATACATACAGCTTCTTTCTTAATGCACACAATCAAATATGCAACACAGAAACAGTGACAATAAGTCTTCAAACCCAACTTATTAAAAAGCTTTGTATCAAAAATAAGAATGTTTCCAGACATGTTTCAGGAACTAAATGAATCCTCTCACTAAGTTAAATACCCCAACCAACCACCACAGATGCTATGTAATGCCGACTCCCTAACACACAGACTTTGAAATACACTAGATAAAGCCTACAATAACAACGGCATTGGATCACTACAAAGAACTCACACCTGTCACATGTAAGCTTGAAATATATCATATCAGGGATATCACAGTTATATAAGATTGGATCAAGGAGCAGAATGATCAAAGTACCGGCGTCGTATGCCCAATATAATTTCAACATACCCTGCTGCCTTCATGTTCCTGTGAAACTGATAGATAATAATTCCCTATGCACACAAGAGATGAGATAAACAAAAGAGAAAACCTCAAGAGCAAGAGGATCATATCTTGCATCACAAAGGATAATAGATATGTTTCGCACTACAATACCACCAAAAGTTTTAAGTCCCAAATTGAAAAGTACAGAAGCAATTGTGAGTAAATGAGAGAGCTCAAGACAGATTTAACACACAGGTCACCGGTAAATATGAATATTGTGAAATGAAACATGAACCCGAGACATATATAGTCCTACAAAAGAGCAGCAATTATTATCAGTATGGCCTTTCTGAAGCGCAACTGTATGAAAACTGGGGACCTTCCAGCCTGAATCTCTGCATATTTCACAACAGCATAGCAAGGTTAAGATGTGAGTCCCAAACTTCCAACAAGAAAGGTGTAAGAAATCAAGGTACAAGAGCTCCAAGAAACATCACACCTGAAAAAAAAAATTAAACAATAGGAAGAAAACAAAGATTCGTGTTAATGAGCGCTCGTATACAATAACAGAGAAAAACTTTTCGAACCTATGCTAGTGGCAGTTTAGATCTTGTCAAATGGAAACACTGAAAACAAATGCATCCAGTATGGGACAGAAAACACATTAGGAGTTACTTAATAAACAAAGAGCAAAAAGAGTAGTGCAAAAAAAAAAAAAAAAACACAGGGTCGATTGACAAATATTCAAACATCCAACTCCCGAATTCTATGTTTCAGAATCGGATACCAGAACAGAACACACCAGTGACCAGATTAATGAGCTACAGAAATTAGTTATCACGTGACAAAACTATAAACAGAGAAATACGTAAAAGAAACATAAGTATAAAAACTTTGAAGATGAATAAGGAAGGAAAAAAGGCAGTATCACACAACATCTTTAAAACGTAGGAAAACTTTTGAGGAAAATTTTTTTCTATCATATGCTAATGCCATATGATTCAATTTCAAAATTGAACTTCAAAACCTTTAGGGAAAACAAAATAAAAACATCAAATGAGGACATCTTACCTCTCCCCTAAGGAGTTTCTCCTCAGAACACACATGCTACTTCATCTCAGCCATGAACTTCTCATACTCAGAGTCTCCAACAGCGGATGGATTCTCTACAGGTGGCTGTACTGGAGGCTTGGGAGCCCAGGGTACGTTCCCCATGCTCTGTGAATAGCTAACAGCAGGCGGCATAGGAGGATTAGGTGCCCAAGGTGCATTACCTAGACCTTGTGAGTGATCAGATGTTGACACAGGAGGATTGCTAGCCCATGTCATGTTACCCATGCTTTGGGAATGATCATTAGACGAAGCCGGTACTGGAGGCGGTGGAGGTGGAACAGCATTGTAATAAGATGGATAACTCATATACGGAGGCTGTCCAGGCAAACCTGTAACTGAGCTACCATAGACACTTGGTGGCACAGATGAAGCAGGAGCACCGTTGTCTGCTTGTACCCCTGGTGGGAAGCTGTGCTGGCTTTCACTAGAAACGGTGCCAGGTGGAGGAGCTTGTGTCACATGCGGAGGAGGTGGTGGTGGGTAGTGCATTCCATAAGGAGACATATGTTGACCAGGGGCAGGATGATAAGAACCAGGAGGAGGAGGGGGAGGAGCATAAGGAGAATAGGAAGGAACAGGAGGACCCCAAGGAACTGGTGCTGTTGAATAGGGAGGATTTGGCAGTTGCCCACCAGTGGCATATTGTTGTGAAGGATAGGCACCGGGCGGATGGTTTGGAGGAGGATAAGCTTGAGTTGGTGGCTGAGGTGCTGGGGGTCCAGGAGGTGGTGGCTGTTTACCAGCAATCCTGACAGCAAGTGTTTTACCTTCTAACCTATAACCATTCATTGCCTGTACAGCAGTATTGGCCATCTGGACATCAGCGTACTTCACAAAACCATAGCCTCTGCTCAGACCAGAAACACGGTCCTTGATTACCTTTGCCATCACAATTTCACCAAAGGGTGAAAACAGATTAATCAAGCCCTCGTCCTCAAGCATCGTAGGTAAGAACCCAATGTACAGATTTGTTTCGTCATATTCTTTGGAGGGTTTGGTCGGAATTGACCCTAAGCCAGGATGCGCACTTGCCCCGCTCCCTGCATTGTTAGCCCATGGAGGATTACTTCCCGAACTTCCCGGACCAAGAGCCAAGGTAGTACTCTGTTTGAGAGAAGATTCAGGGACAGTTCCTCCCAACTCTGCCAAGAAGTTCTGATATTCATCATCCATTTTCTTCCCAGTGGTACCCTTCACCGGGCAATCAATAGTAGGGTGTCCACCATCACCACAAATCTTGCAAAGAACATCACTTTTAAAGGTATTTGTACGAGAAGGACAAGCATATTGTCTATGTCCTGGCTCACCACACAGCCTACAGAATTCTTCATCCCTTATTGTTCCATTCAAGGTGGCAAGCTCCCTGAGCTGTTGCCTCTTGTGTTCGTTCAGCACCTCATCAACAGGTTGCAGGAGCTTCTCAACCATACCAGCAGCAGCTTCCAGAGCTTCTTGAGTCTCAGCCTCGACTAAAACATGCAAGTCCTCATTTTCTGAAGGGTCATATTTCAAATCCTTCTTTTGCTGGAGCCTACCTTCTTTCACAGACCCTTTACCCCGAATTACAATCTTAGCACCTGTTTCCCGCTCCATTCTCTTCTGAGTATTTCCCCTGGGACCAATAATAAGACCGATAAAGTTGTAACCGGGAAAATCCTTCATCGGGATGAAAAGCTTCTTCTGGAGCTTGGGAGGCCTATAATCCGCCGGGGGTTTAAAAGCCGGGTTCTTCTTGATGATCTGAGAGATGATTTCTTGTCTTTCTCTATTCAACCTCTCTCTTGCTCTGTACTCCCTAGTGTTTATCCTAATTCCCATGTTATCATAGACAGGCTCTGGTGAAGGAGACCTTTGTCCTTCCGGTCTATCATCCAAAGCCATACCAGACTGAAGCATCCTACTGATCTCAAGTAGCCTACTGTTCAAAGCTTGAATCTCGGGATCAAACTCGATACCTCCCGTGAAATCCTTCATGAAATCGGGTAGCTGGATCACCGGCTTCGGCTCATCATCTGCCCATCTGGACTTACGCTTCCTGGTCCCAGTACCGGAATCACCAGCATTCCCTTCGGCGCTAGGGTTATTAATCGACTCAGAAGGTGGAGGATCCCACCTGCTCCGACGCCTCCTCCGGCTTGTGGTCTCCTCCTCTCCGCCGGATTGATCCTTGTCGTTGCCACTCAGTGTCTTGCTAACGCCGTTCTCCGATATCAAAGGGCGCACGAATTCAGGCTTTGCTACCGAACCGTTCGTATCGGGCAAAGGGGCAGAAGAACCATTTAAAGCCTCAGGAGCCGAAATCGGAGGAAGTTGATCTAGGGTAAGCGAAGAAGGATTGGGATTGTTCAATTCGACGGAATCCATAGAGCCAAATCAAGAATTAGGGTTTCAGGAGAAGCAGAGAAAGAAGAAGACTATGCAGAGTATAATGTGAGATTGACGACAAAAGTACAACGAGACTCGAGATTTTACAGTGGCGGCTTAGCTCTGTTGGGCTGGTGTCAGACTTAGGCCTATTGTAAGCCCAAATATATATATATATTTTTTTTTTGACATCATCAAAACGCAATTTCCATTTTCCATTGACGAGCTTCTCGAATCCATTATGTATTTCGAAATCCATCTTTTCTCCATTAATCAGATCAATTAGAACTTTACAACCACCTTAAATAGTTCTTTAACGACACTATATTGATCAAGTTAAAGTTCACAAAGTCATTGATTATACACTGAAATAGAGTGTAGACAATAATAATCATAGAATCAAGCCAGTTCTTTCGTCAATAAAGCCTCTTTTGCTAACAAATCCGCACAAGAGTTCTTATCCCTTTTAGTAGAAGCAAACGTTCCCAATTGTGAATTGTTGCAATGTAATGTTGTAATAATCGGGTATTTTCCGTTTGTTTTAGAATTGTTGAACTAACACCAAACAATCACCTTCAAAAAAGTCTCACTTANTGCTATTTAAGTAACTCTCCCTATTTTTATATGTAAGTATTAGTAAAACGGTTAGGAAATGGAAAGGAAATCGAATAAAATGGTGGTTGTTCCATAATTAAGAATTTAGCTTTGTTTACAAAAAAATTGGTGATGGAATCTCGTCTAATAATATTTAGATGGTAGATTTTCTAAAATGAGGATTTTAGATGAATCTGGATTTGGTAATCCCAAGACTCCCAAGAACAAATCTGATTGATGCTCAAGTTAAAATGAATGAAGTTTTTAGATGAAAGTGTCAAGCTTGGTCCCATATATAATGATAAAAAATTAAGAAAAGTAAATGCTCAAAACGTGCACAATTAGAAAGCCGTCCATTCCCTCTCTCTTCTCTCCCACTTCTCTTTTAGAGAGAGAGAGGCGATTTCTGGTTTCATTCTGAAATTGGAANTAAATGCTCAAAACGTGCACAATTAGAAAGCCGTCCATTCCCTCTCTCCATTCCCTCTCTCTCTTCTCTCCCACTTCTCTCCCACTTCTTTTTGAGAGAGAGAGAGAGGCGATTTCTGGTTTCATTCTGAAATTGGAATATTTACCGGATTAGTCCGTTTTTTTGTTGTTGTATATATTCTGACTTCGATCGGATTTCTCTTCCGTTCTATTCGGATAATAAATTCCGACCTTGTTCGAATCTATTATGGCTAAGTCCGGACTCCTCGCCTTATGCGAGTTTATCGATCTCTTTGTCGGCTGTGTTATCTTATGCGAGTTTATCGATCTCCTGATTTTGTGCAATATGAAATAGTAATATTAAAAGTCAAGAAACTATCCTGGCTTTGAATAACATAGAATCTCAATCATACTCATAAAACATAAAATCAATTGTTCTAATATACTCAACAACAACAAAAACGTTATAATATGCCAATATCCATCACAAAAATCTCATCATACTCATAACATAAAAATCTCATCATACAAACTTCAGTTCGATATTATATTTGAGCTCACCATAATTTTCAGCTCACGCTTCAGCCGTCTAATGGTAAAGAAGTTCACATTTCATATCCTCAGCTCGACACTTGTAGTCAACACGTATATTTTGAACGAGCTTATCATCTCATTAGCTCATATATATTTCACTCAAGCACGTCGATACATCGACCTGCAGATCCCGCCTTAGCTCTCAGCTTGTCATCTTTCACTCTTCTTGAGCTCGTTAACTTATAGATTGTGTGAACTCATCGGCTCACTAGCCAATGTTCTGCTTGACTTCATTAGCTCGTAAATAGACTCAAACTCTGTCCATTCATAAACAACCTCGTTCCGGTAAACAATCTATGTCCTAAACCAAAACGAGCTCGTCAGCTCATCAAGACGCAAATTCAGCCTGAATTCGCCAAAAACGAGCTCTACGTTATAGAAGTAAATAACGCGCGACCTCATCATCTCATTGATTTCGTTTAGCCATCCACCTCGGATTTTACTAGAGAGTCCGTCATCCATCTCGAGAACAAATTCTCCTGCTCCCACTCAGCTCGAGTCTTCGAACACAAATTCGGAAACTACGCAAGACAGTTCGCAAAACAAGCTTCTAAGTTATACTTTATCTTAAGCATAAAGATTACGCTTCATCATATCAGCTCGTGGTGAAGCCCTCAAGCCCTTAAATGGCTCCCATTTAAGCACACGCTCCAGCTCATCAGCTCGCAAGCAGGTTCTCAAATTCCGATCTCAATTCGCAACAAGTTGATAGTTTTCATGAATTCTTTGATCTCGATTCGCGCCGAGCTAATATTTTCATGAAATTCGCCGAACTCATAAATACTCTTCGTCAAACTGGGGGAGGGCTTATTGTTGGAGGTGGGCTGCGCACCCCCACTTTAGCCCGACCTGAATCAAGATCAACCTAATTAGCAACTGATAAAAGCCTACGAAGCCCGGTTCCGATATTTCATTAATTTAGTGGATCGATATTTCATAGTAAAACCCTAGAGATTATTCTCATAGCTTTTTGTTAGCTCGTCGCCTCCGACGACCTAATTTCTTGTAACTCGCCGAGTTTTGCTAATAAAACGAAAATCTCCAATCCCTTTTTGTACTTTATTTTAGTGAGATCTATATTCAACAATGTTATTAATTTTTCATAGGGATATTGAATAGTTACAAGTAAACGATTTGTGTGGGATAAGGTAATCATGAAACCTTGACCAATATACCTTGCAGCTCGTAGGGTTTGTTGACCATAATTCATGAACTGGATTATCATAGGAAGCATATTGTAATTATCTATGAATAATTTGATCTTTGTTTTTTTCTCTTGTTTAAAACAAATTATGAATTTCTCTTGTTTAAAACAAATTATGAATATGTTGGATTCATTTTCAATTTAGAGTGAAAAGAGTTGGAAAGAAGTTGTTAATAATAGATTACCAAGGGAAATCGATAAAAGAAATTTCCACCCAAGATTTAATAGTTGATCTATTCTTAGCCTAGGTAAAGTCCATCTTGTTGCAATAGAAATGAACAAGAACAAATAAAACTTTAGTCTTCCGAAAAACAAACCCAAATAAGGAGCACCTAAAAAAGAAAAACAAGAAAACGAACATGAAGGAAAAACCCAAATTAGTCAATCTTTCAGGGATTAAAAAGAATAAACGAATCTCTAAACCAAGATAAGAGGCAAGATCGAAAAAAACATACGAAAGACGGAAATCAAAACCAAAACACTAAACAACATAAAACTAAACAATAGGAACTCTCGGGATGCCCTAAATGCAGCTGAATAAAGTTATATTTATAACCCTTAAACCAAGCTTGGGTTTCGACTAATTTTTTTTTTTGTAACGCAAAACACTAAATGACCTAAAACGGCCGACGGCCAAGGCTAATAAACAAAAACCCAACGTCCAGACCGAGCCCATAACATTAAACGACCTGAAGCTAAATCAAAGAGGGTTCGATTAAATTTAAACCGGTACGACAATTTTGCGATATTAAACAAAACTTAATTTAAACCGATTAAAAGGGTACTAACGACTTATTGGTAAGGGGCAACATAATAATTAGCCACCTTGAGGGTGAATGAGAGCCCTCGAAAGCTACAAATCACTTCGCATTTAATATATATGATGATGGGTGATCTAATTTTGTTTTCTATTTTTTCCAATTTTAGTTTTTTCACGGGTTATAAAATATTAAATTATAAACATGCATATGTATAGGGGTACTTATCTAGTAAATAATAAACAATTGTTGCTACCAACAAAAGTTGAGTAGTCATGTTATTAGAGAATAGGTAGTTAGCTCTACGATAGTAGGTTAATTATAATTCCGTGTTCGAAATCTAGAACCAATAGACGACTTCAGTCGCTTAAAAATCCTAATTAATTGTTTGCTTGAATAATCCGACCATGATCCCTAGAGAGTTCACGATTGCCCAACTTTACACTGCTTTGTTCACTCGTTTATTTACTTGCTTGCTTATTTTTTTTGCTTCGTTTATTTTAATTCCTAGCTACAAATCCGTGACAACAAAATTCTCTATATCTAAACACAACTTATAAATGATAAAAATCGAAAGCACTCAAATCTATATGGATTCGATCCCTTAAATTTAACTGCGTTTGCTGTGCACTTGCAGTTTTGCTTAAAGGTAAAACTTGTTTGTCAATACCCTCGCAATCAGCACTTACGGAGAAGAAGCTTTCTTATTTCACTTCTCTTCTCTTAAACTCCACGTTTACGAAGAGTAAGGCAACATATTTATAGTCAAAACAAAATATATAAAAGATTAGATAGAGTTAAGTCGATAAAATTGATGGCGGTGAATCTTTCTTTACGACAAATTAAATAATAAACAATTGTTGGGGATAATCACTATTACGCAACAGATATGGGCTTATAAATATTGTAGGCAAGGCCGAGTTTAGGAAATTCGGTATGGGCTTATAAATATTGTATGAATGCCGTAAAGATTTTAACTTTTAACCCTTTTTCTCGGTTACAAAAGCTACAGTGTCTTCTTCTCTCTTTCCCAGAACTAGGTGTTTAGAGCATGATTAAGGTACAAACCCAAATGGGTCTCTTAACCATTTGTTCAATATTAAAGTGGGTTAAGAAACTTAGATAAAAGATCCTCATTTTTTGGTATGTCCAATGGTAGAACTCCATAGGGATTCTTAAAAAAA
>PKMM01011616.1:0-15724 GCA_002933915.1 Eutrema heterophyllum
GGATCGCTGGAAATTTTCCTAGCCCTCTACTCAGAAGAAAATCATTTCATCTTTTATGCTCTTATTTAGTAACTTATAACAAGGGAGAGAGATACTGTAACTTTTAAACACATGGGTTCCTTTGTCAGATATGAATGAGGAATCAAGCTCTGTGAATACTAACCACATCGATGAAGTGCAGAAATTTGGCTCAGGCTTTAAAAGAACTCTGCTGGAAACATGTGTGTCTTCTAGTTAACTGGTCAGCCTTTGGATTTTTCATTAGTCGATCTAGAGCTGATTCTGTAACAGTGGTCACTTAGAAGCAAAGTCAGGACAGTAGATTTAAGAACGAGATCATAATCTCCAACAAAATTTTGACTCAATAAAACAAATTTGACACAAAAACGACTGACTCTAAGAAAAACAAACACGTTGTCAGCAACTACCTCCCCCAGACTTAAACAACACTGTCCCCAGTGTTATCTAGCCTAGAGTTGGTAAAAGAAAAACAGAAGAGTTGAGTGGATTGGTGAAGATCGAAGGAGGCGTACCTGGATGGCGGGTATCGACCGATACCGTGCTGGTATTGATCGATACAAGGGATATTGGTCGATGCAAATTTGACCTCGATCGATCTGTAGCTCACGGTCCCTTAAGAAATACCCAGCTCCTTTGTCGTGTGGATGGTGTCGATCGATACTGCTCTTCTGAATCTGCTGCACGTGAAACACAAGACACAAAACCAAAAATAAAAATAGAAAAACGTATGTACAGACTTACCAGTGGGTTGCCTCCCACTAAGAGCTTTTTTTTAGTCATTAGCTTGACTTTGGCTCAGGTGATCAGTCAGGAGAAAATTGAGAACTTACTCCCAGGCAAGTTCTACAACTAGACACTTCCAGCTTCAGAGTTCTGCTCAACATGCTCTCCACAACATCCTTTCCTTTCTCTTTCAGCTCCGAAGTAAGAATAACTCTAGCCTTGGAGAATGGTTTTGAGGTTCCTTTGCACTTCACCTTGTACTCAATCGAGTCCCCATCACACTTCTGAGGGATTAAAGTCATAGAGGGAGCACCTTTTACTCCTTTGCTCTTTACCTTCTTCTTTGCCTTAGCTGTTTTGACGTCTTTCTTGGTGATGACAGAAGAACTATCTAGAATGTCCATGACAGTTGGCACATCATAAGGCTCATCCAAAAGGTCAACCATTAACGTCTCTCCTGTAACAACGGTGATGCAAGAGATATGTTTGGGAGCTCTTCCAGAAGGGATGGCTTTATAGGAGATCTCCTTGTCAATGTATGAGAATGAGATTCTCTTACTGGGCGTGTCTATAACTGCACCAATGATGTGTTGCATTTTTGACGTTTTCCAATTCGCGTTTTTTGTACATAATCGAGTCTTTTTCGATTGTTTTAGTCTTCTAGGAGTCATTTCAGGTGTAAAGGCATTTCGGGACGGAGTCCGGAGGCCTAGAACGGAAAAACGGCGAAACCGAGCCGAAAAAGATGGGATCGATCGATCCTCCTTACTGGATCGATCGATCCAAGAAATCGGACATTTGCTGGATCGAGCTTTTATCGAGGCAGACCGATCGATCCGAAGATAAAGATGGGATCGATCGATCCACATACCTGGATCGATCGATCCAGCTTCTGTTAATAGTGTAAAAAACGTGTTTTGAACTATTTCACCTAATTTTCTCTCTCTCTTTGACGAAAAACACTAAAAAATAAGGGGTCTTAGTCCAGATGTATCATACTCTCTTGACTCTGTACTCTTCTCTTTGATCTTGGTGATTTGTAAGCTTGTTAATCATGTGTTCTTCATCATTTCTCTGTATTTGTTCTGCAATTATGAGTGAGTAGTTTCTTAGTTAAGCCAAGGGTGTTAAGGGATTTCATGATTTAACGGTTTAAGATAGATTAAACGGGGATTTATTAGGTGGATTCTTCGTCTATGGTGTTCTTATTGCTTGAATTAAACTGATCACTTGGTTCTTGATCTTAGGTTATCTAGCGGACGGGAGTGTTTGTCTAGATGCCGGAGTTATCCTAGATGAGCAAAACGTCCTTATCCAACGGGAGTTGATGTTAAGGCGTTCTTGTGAACTTATCAAATCGAACTAGAAAAGCATGCTTAGAACATTTGAATTCAACGGGAGTTAGTCTTCATAGTTTTAAAGCATAGGGATTAATACTCCGGGAGGAGGTTAATCTATTATTAGGTTTGAGTTCTAGACGTTTCTTAATGCAAACCCCTGTTTAAGATGCATTAACCGTTATTCGTGATTTCCCGCAACGTCACCCGAGGTTTAACGCTTTCTCTATTTAAATTTACACCGTTTTAGTTGTCATTCTTAGTTTCGAAACCATAAAACCAAAAAAAAAATATGTCATTCGTCTTAGCTTTAATTTCATCTTGCGTTCTCATAGTCGTAACATTGATCTTTGTGGATTCGATCCTAAAGTGCTACAATCGACAACCGTTATGATTGCGGTATAGTGTGCACTCTAGTTATTAATTGACTTGGTGAAACCATTGAAAATCAACCAACTGTAGCCATGAACGGTCTTCCAAGAATCAAAGGCGTACTAGATCTTGCACTCATCTCCACAACCTGAAAATCAGTAGGAACCTGACAATCTCCTACTTTAACCAGCAAATCAGGGATGGTACCATATGGAATTGAGGTGGAAGAGTTCGCGAATGTAAGAGACATCTCAGGAGATCTTATATCAATTCTCAACCTCTCTGCAATTGCCCTTGACATGACATTGACGCTAGACCCTGAATCAACGAGAGATTCTTTGAATTCAACTCCAGAGATAGAGCATGGAACTGAAAATTTTCCTGGGTCTTCCCTCTTAATCAGCTGTTTCATCGGAGGTGGTGTACTTCTGGCTTTGATAAATAGTGCATTGATCTCTTCCTCAGTTTCTCTGCAATTTCGGAAGTAACACTCCAAAGGACGGTTTTCAAAAGCTTCTTCAAAAGATATAGTGTGGGGAATCCTCCTGACCATCTTCTCAAAAGCGAGCAACTTCTCCGCAGTAATAGGGTTCATGAGATGTCTAGGTGGTCGAGGATATGGCACCTTAGGTTTGTAGACCCTCTCTGGCGTCACATCAGGTGTCTTCTCGACTGCAGGGTCAGTGTCGATCCATACAGGGTGGGTGTCGATCGACACACGAGGTCTTGAGATGTCCCGTGAAAGTATCTGCACTGGTGTCGGTCGATGCTTGTTGTATCGAAACGTCCTTGGCAGATCCTTTGACGGGTATCGACCGATGCTGGGTGGTATCGATCGATACTGAGGCGATTTCGGGAGCCTCATCGTCGTCATCGTCAGCAAGATCGACGAGATTCTTTGCAGTTAGGTCAATTTTCACTCATGGATCGACCTCTTCATCATTTCTTAAGGTGATTGCATTGACGCATTCCCTTGAATTCACTGTTTTCCCTAGAAGAAAACCTTCTTGCCTCTTCACAGCTGCTGCAGTCTGAGCGACCTGAGTTTCCAGCCTCTTCTGATGAATGCTAAGAGCTTCAATCTTTCCATTTAGGTCTATACATAGCATCCATCTTCCCATTGAAACCCACTGTCATCTTCTGCTGTCCCTGAAGAAGCTGCTTAAGCATAGACTCAACCTTGCTCTCTGGAGATTTGGGTGGGTGAGGTGGGTATTGATATCTCTGACTTTGAAAACCAGCACCACCAATGTAGTTAACACCTTTCACTTCATCCTCATCAGCAAAATAAACAGCCTTCTTCGTCTTTCCCATCAAAAGATTGTGCACTGAATCCAGCTTAGCTTGAACCTCAGTAATCTGCGATCCATCCAAATTCCCAGCCTGCTTCTTCCGCTCAAAGTCTACATTCTTGGTGCTATTGCTAGACGCCAAGTTCTCAATAAGCACATAAGCATCGTCAGGATACCTGGTGTTGAAATTTCCATTGCTTGCAGCATCTAAGGCCATCTGATACCTCCAGTCAATCCCTCTGAAAAAGATACCCAACAGCTGAACCTTAGTGAACCAATGGTGTGGATAATCCCTCTTATATGACCTGAATCTCACCCAAGCAGCCTTGAACGCCTCAGTCGCTCCTTGAGAAAACTGGGAGATCTTGTTCCTAAGCTCCTCGGATCTCGCATCATCATAAAAATTATTGAGGAAGACATTCTTAGTCTCTTCCCAAGTAGTTAGTGATCCAGGCGGCAACTGCTTAAGCCAATAAGATGCATCCCCACCAAGAGAGTATGGGAAAAACTTACAGAGGAGGTAATCGTTGGACACTCCATTGTACTTGATGCTAGTGACCAAGTCCTCGAACCTCTCAATATGATCCATGGGGTGCTCATGAGGAAAACCATGAAAAGGGTGCTGACCCAAAAGAGTGAAGTATGCAGATTTCAGCTCAAAGTCATTCCTCTAGAAAGCAGGTGGACGAATCGCTGATCGATTGGCGTAGAACTGATCAGGCCTGTTATCTCTCCAATTGTTCTACCACGATCAATCACAGCATTCGCGAGATTCTCGCGCCCAACTTGCGCGGCAGCCTCATCAACAACTTCAGGGGCAATGACGTTTCCTCCTTCGTCAAGACGTTGCCCTCGCTCATTGCACAAATGACCCTCTCGGTCTCTGAAAGTACCAGCCTCATCACGAATCAAAACCAATGGGTTGTTCATATCTGCTGGCGTCTTTGCTTTCCTGATTGTGCGTTCCAAGTTTGCTAGTTCTTCAAGGGAAATATTAACTAGCTGAGTGCTCTTGTTTCTTCTGGTTTCGCGATTAGGCATACACCTAAAGAACGTAAGTAACAACAACAACAAAAAATTACGACGAGTATCGACCGATACCACTAGGGTGTCGATCGATACTCTACGATTTAGACGAAATTCTTAGCTAAAATCTAATGGCGAAATTGAGTCCCCGGCAACGGCGCCAAATTTGATATGCTCAAATTAATACCCTATAAGTACTAAAGTAGTTGTTGTAGTATATGTAGGGGTCCAACTACAAAGACTCAAGAAAGTCACACAATAGATTATATAGACTCGAATTAAGCTAAACCAAACAATGTAATTAAATGCGAGTGCGTAAATTAAACAAGTTGTAAGTCAATTGGAAAGAAGATAGGCTCAAGGTATTTCTTAGGAATTCAATGAATGTAGATAAACTAACTAACATGATTCAGATTTAGCGTGGTTCTTGAACTCAAATCACTAAAGTATAGCTAACCAACTCTCGTTGCGAAAACTACCTAAGTCTAAATCCTAGAATTCCAAATCTCTTTGCAAATCCTAAAGTTTAAACCAGCTTTTAGTTCAAGTTTGATTTGTTCACAAAACAACTAAACCAAATCTTTTTGCGAATAGTTATTTTGCTCACCTTAAATTCTATCAGGTAATTAATCGCACTCTCGTGCCTAATCAATTATCCTAAGATCTAAGTTCCAGATTCGTCAACCTAGAATTAGTTATGAGAACAACTTATGGTGAAGAACTAATTAAGATGGTGAATCCTAATTAACTAATTAACCAATTAACCTAACATTTAGAGAAAATCCTTATGAGAACCATGAACCTAACAAGGGATCTACTCAGACATGGAGAATGAAAACAACATGATTGAATAGATCATCAAAGAAATCAATAAGAAACATGAGTTCAGAGTTGTCTCTCCAAAAACCAGAGTAAAATAAAGCTTAGCCAACAAAAGTGGCTGAATAACCTAATTATAATCCTAAAACACGTTTTGGGCTAAATTGTAAATAATAAAGACTTGTAAAAAGTCGTGTTTCCTTCTCCATGGACGACGGTATCGACCGATACCATAAGTAGTATCGATCGATACTCGGGCAGTGAGTCACGTTCCTTCCTTCATGGTGTCAGTATCGATAGACACCAGGTGGTGTCGGTCGATACAAGAGCTTCAAATCGGGTACTCAGCTACACGAAATTCTGTTTTGCTCCAAAATGCTCCAGAAAGCTCCAATATCTCCAATTATGCTCCAAACGTGCTAAAATCTGTAAAAGACTCTAAAACACTACAAAATCGTAGAAAGACTCTATAAAACGGACTTATATCATGGTCAAAAAGGGGAAAAAACCATGATATATCATTGTTTCAGGGAAGTTCCAGGTTATTCAATCAAGTGTTTACAATAGAAAAGTCTGAATCATGGAAACCACTCAAAGTAAAATTGATGTGGAGAAATTTGATGGTAAAGGAGACTTTGGAATGTGGAAATTCAATAGATTCTGCACTCAGCGAAGAAGAACCTAGTGCAGCATCGGTTAAAGGTAAAGAAAAAGAAGGTGAAACAGATGCTAAGACTACGCCATCTCTGGTTGATAAAGTGTAAAAGGAGAAGGACAAAAAGTCAAAGAACTTGATATGCTCTTGTCTTAGCAATCTAATCCTGCGGAAAGTTATGAAACAAACCACAGCTCTAGGTGTGTGGAAAGCTCTTGAGAGGGATTACCAGACAAAGACCTTACCAAATCGTATCTATTTGAAGCAAAGATGTGCCAGTTTCAAGATGGAAGAGCACAAAAGCGTAGAGGAGAATCTTGATGTGTTTCTTAGACTGGTGGATGATTTGGAAAGTTTGGACATAACAGTGAGTGATGAGGATCAAGCGGATCAGGTTTTATCTAGCTTACCTAATTAGTTTGACTCACTTGTTCACACTCTCAAATACGGCAACGGAAAACAGACTCTCACGTTGAATGAAGTGGTGACTTCAGCATATGCCAAAGAAGTTGAGCTAAAAGAAAAAGGGCTCCTAGGAAAGGCAAAGTCAAGTGCAGATGTTCTGGTTGCCAGTAGAGGAAGGTCTGAAAAGAGGACTACAGGTCAGTACAAGGGTAGATCCAAGAGCAAAGACACAAGGTCGAAGTCTAGACCAAAGAATCAACCAAAACCTAGAGAATGTTGGATATGCGGGAAATAAGGATATTATAAGAAAGAGTGTCCTGAGAGGAAGAACTGGAAACAAGAATCTGCAAATATAGCTCAGGAAAAGGAGGAACCTATGGTCTTAACAGCAAGCGTACAAGACACCATGGATGAATGGGTGATGGATTCTGGGTGTACATTCCACATTACACCAGATAAAGATGTCTTGTTTGACTTCAAAGAGTTTGATGGTGGAAAGGTGATGATGGGTAACAATACCCACAGTGAAGTCAAAGGCATGGGGAAACTTAAGATCATAAACTCAGAAGGAGCTACTATGATATTGACTGATGTGAGATACATGCCAACCATGGGCAAAAATCTCATCTCTTATGGCCAGTTAGAAAAGAACGGGTGTGAATATGAAGGGAAGGACTTCATAGTTACTTTCTACAAGAAAGGCCAGAAAATGATTTCAGGAAAATATGAGAACGGGTTGTACTATTTGCAGGGAACAATTGTGAGAGGGGAAGCATCTGTGATCAGAACTGAAGTCAATTTGACAAACATATGGCATTCAAGGTTGGGACACATGAGTCTTACAAACATGAATCTTCTGGTCAAAGGGGGTTATCTAGACTCAAAGGAAGTCCACACCTTAGATTTATGTGAAAAGTGTGTGTTTGGTAAGTCTCACAAACAGAGTTTTCCAGAAGGCAAACACACGACTACATGTATTTTAGAATACATTCACAGTGATCTATGGGGCTCAGTGTCAAACGAGCCAAGCATGTCTGGGTGTAGATACTTTCTTACATTTATTGATGATTACTCAAGGAAGGTCTGGATCAGGTTCCTAAAGAGTAAAGATGAAATGTTTGAGAATTTTTCAGAGTGGAAAGCACTTGTGGAAAATCAGAAAAGTAAGAAGATAAAGTGTCTAAGGACAGATAATTGGTTAGAGTTCTGCAACAATCAGATGGATAAGCTATGTCAAAACTCATGGATTAAAAGGCATAGAACTTGCACTTATACTCCACAGAAAAATGGAGTATCTGAGAGGATGAACAGGACAATAGATGAGAAAATCAGGTGTATGTTAGCAAAAACAGGAATGGAAAAGAAAATTTGGGCTGAGGCAGCTTCTACTGCGGTTTATCTCATAAACAGATCACCAAATGCATCATTGAAGTTCAAGATTCTTGAAGAGGTTTGGTCAGGATCAAAGGTTTATTACAGTCATCTCAGACGGTTTGGTTGTGTTGCATATGTTCATGTAATACATGATAAGATGATTCCAATAGCTGTTAAAGGGATTTTCATGGGATATCCACAAGGTACTAAAGGTTACAGAGTATGGATACAAGAAGATGGGAAATGTACTAACAACAAGAATGTAGTCTTTGATGAGGAAAAGCTGTATAATGAACAAGATCAGAAGGAAGTAGCTAAATCTACGAAGAAGAAGAAAGTTACTTTCAGATCTGGGTTGATTCAAGGACCAACTCCAAATGGTTCAGTTCAAGAATCCACTGGTCAAGGTGGAGAAGTTTCAGGAAGTACAGATTATGCTGGTCTAGGTGGAGATACTTCAGAAAATTCAGAATCAGAAGAGGAACATGAATCTGAGGAAGAACATGAGAATCAGAATGAACAAGAGTCTCTTGATGATTATTTGCTGGCAAGAGACAGAGAGAGAAGAACTATCAAACCACCATCCAGGATTGAAGATTCTGATTTTTTGGCTTATGCTTTATCTAGTGCTGAAAGCATAGAGTTAGATGAACCTAAGTCAGTTGCAGAAGCTAGAAGAAGTAAAGACTAGAAGAAGTGGAAGCAGGCTATGGTAAAGGAAAAACAATCTCTGGACAAGAATGAAACTTTTGAGATTGTCCCTAAGCTGAGAAAGCAGAAGATAGTTGGATGTAAATAGATCTTCAAATTAAAGGAGGGTATTCCAGGTGTTGAAGAGCCTAGATACAAGGCAAGGCTTGTAGCTAAGGGATTTACACAGGTTGAAGGAGTGGATTACAATGAAATATTTGCTTCGGTGGTTAAGCATGTTTCAATTAGAATCATGTTGTCTGTTGTGGTGAATTTCGATATGGAATTAGAGCAACTAGACGTGAAGATTGCTTTCTTACATGGTACACTTGATGAAGTCATTTATATGAGTCAGCCATAAGGTTTTATAGAGAAGGGAAATGAAGACAAGGTATGTCTTCTTAAGAAATCTCTATATGGTTTGAAACAGTCCTCTAGACAATGGAATCAGAAGTTTGATGAATTCATGAAGTCAATGGAGTTTCAAAGGAGCGCAAGGGATCCATGTGTTTACACTAAGGGATCATGTATTGATGATATGGTATATCTCTTACTTTATGTTGATGATATGCTTGTGGCAGCAAAGGATATGGAGAAGATTATAATTTTGAAGGCAAGCTTGAGTACAAAGTTTGAGATGAAGGATCTAGGACCAGCAACTAGAATCCTTGGTATGGATATCATCAGGGACAGGAAGAAAGGTACTCTAAGGTTATCACAAGAAATATATCTTAAGCAGGTTTTGAGAACTTTTAACATGGAAGATTGCAAGGCTGTCGTAACTCCAAGTAATTCTCAGTTTAAGCTTAAGATGTTGACACAGGAAGAACTGGTAACAAAGAGTATATTGATGGATTCAGTTTCCTATGCTAGTGCAGTAGGGAGTTTGATGTATGCTATGATAGGCTCAAGGCCTGATCTAGCTTTTGCTATCGGATTGGTTAGTAGATTCATGGCAAATCCAGGAAGAACTCATTGGGCTGCGGTAAAGTGGATTTTGAGGTACTTAAAGGGAGCTACATGAGTATGTCTTACTTTTACAAAATCAGAAAATTTTGAAATTAAGGGATTTTGTGATTCAGATTACGCCACAGACCTGGATAGAAGAAGGTCGGTATCTGGTTACGTTTTCAAAGTTGGTGGCAATACGGTGAGTTGGAGATCATGTCTACAACAAGTGGTTGCATTATCTACTACGGAAGCGGAGTATATGTCTCTATCAGAGGCTACAAAGGAAGGTATCTGGCTTAAGGGATTATGCAGTGAATTGGGGTTTAAAAAAGACTATTTTAAACTCCAATGTGATTCACAAAGTGTTATATGCTTAGCAAAGAACAGTGTGCATCATGACAGAACAAAACATGTCGACACCAAGTATCATTTTATCAGGGATATAATCGATGAAGGTTCAGTCAAGGTTTTGAAGGTTCACACTACCAATAATCCAGCAGACATGCTCACGAAATGCTTACATGGAAACACGTTTGAGAAGTNGACATAAGATATTGAAAAAAAAAAAAAAACAGTATCAGGAAAAGAAGAAATCGACAAAGTTTCAGGTGGTAAAATCTGGAAATCGAGAGTTGGGTTTATCGATTCACCATCTCAAGAGAAAAGGAGAATACATGGGTTTGGAAACAATTTGTCATCTCAAGGGAAATCGATGGAGAAAAGGGAAATTTTTTAGAGGCAAATTAAAGTCGCAGATGAAGAAACTGAAATGGCATCACGGTAAAGAGATGGATGTAGGGTTTCGGGTTTACCTGGGATTGTAGAGCTGAGTGGAGTCGGTTAAGACAACAGCGGAATTGACCGACGGTGAAGTCGGAGGAAATCACAATGACTCACCATCGAAGAAGCGGAAGGATCGAGAATAGTTGACGATTCTTGTATCTGATCAAATTAACCGGTGGTGAAGATTTGTGGGCTAAACGGCGGTTGAGATGAACGTTGGCAGCGACGAATGGCGGTGAAGTCGGAGGCGGTTGCGGCGTTCACTAGCAGAGACGGAGAGATTCATAGGCTCATTTCAAGCCGTGAATACGGTAGATTCGGTGGTCGGCGGTGAAGTCGGAGAAGCTGGGAACGATCCATTAGTTAAAAGCAGAGAGAGGCGGTGAAGCCTTGTCGGGTATGAAACTGAACTACTTTGCCTTCGTCTAGTCATTTATATTTCAACAGTGACGTTAGGTATGTAGGGTATGATACTGAAATGCACAAGCAAAATCGAGTTGTTAAATAAAGAGTATTTTTTTTTTTTTATTATCATATGGAAATTTAGAGGAAAAAGGGGAATATGGATATATAACCCATTTTTCCAGATAATTTGTAGAAATAGCGCCCTCCAAAAGTGCTAGTAAATAGTTTTTTTCCATATTTTTTTACGGTTTCACCCTCCTTTTTTTATAATGGCATTTTCATGAATTTTGTTTTGAGTATATGCAATATATAGCAACGGATAAAACGGAAATTAGGAATCTAACAATGGCCACTATTCATTGTATCTATTCATGTCGAAAAAGACCAAAGCACCCCTACTATGCTTTCCTACAAACAACGGGTAGCGTAGAGGAAGTCAAACTGTTTGACGTCAACTCCATCGGTAATGAGGCCAAAAAAATGGTTATCGCTTTAGCCAAGGTGTATGGAGATTCAGTGTAAATACACCCTTCTCCTCCCCTTCCTTACGTACATGTTTTTCATATTTTCCCATGCTTTGGGCTGAACTCTCTCTCTTTTATAACACTATGGAAACTTAAAAGTCTACTATTCACATTGTTGGATAACCTTCGTGTGTGGTTTCACGTTTAACCTTTTATATGTTATCGGATTTGAACAATTGTGTTATCTATTTTATGTTATCGGGATTTAGAATACTTTGACATCAAACTTATCGTAAAACGTAGTTATCATAAAATTACAGAAAATAACATAATTATCAGATAACATTGCAATGTAATTCGGCCTGATCATTGTATTACACATATGTTCCGACTAAGAAATATTGGCCCATAAGATAATGTAATTATTGTTAAGTTTGTTATCGGACAACCGTGTTATCTATGTTATGTTATCGGGTTAAAACATAGTTTTATTACAAACTTATCCGCTAACTTAGTTGTCAGATAATTACAATAAATATATTGTATCTATTTGTTACTATCTTCGTTTAACATGTAATTGCATGGTTTTAGTGTTTAGCTTTAAATGTTTGGAGTTTTTATTTAAGGATTTTGTGTTTAGGGTTTAGGGTTTAGGTTTTAGTGTTTAGGATTTAAGGTTGAATGTTTAGGGTTTAGGGTTTGTTTTAGGGTTTAGGGTTTAAGATTTGTTTTAGTGTTTAGGATTTAGGGTTTAGGGTCTACGTAAGGATCAATTATTTACTATTATGTAATTACTAGATAACAATGCAATGTAATTAGGGTTTGGTTGTAATACACATCTATTCAGACTAAGAAATATCGGCCCATCAGGTAATATTGTTATTGTTAATTTTGGTATCGGACAACCGTGTTATCTGGTTTAAAAACAGATTTATCTGATAACTTATCCGGTAACTTAGTTCTCAGATAATTACAATAAATATATTGTATATATATGTTACTAGCTTTGTTTAACATGTAAGTGCATTGTTTGTGTGTTTGGGTTAAAAGGTTTGGAGTATAGTTTAGAGTGAATTGCATATATTGCATATACTCTATATTTTAAAGGGTTTAGTGTTTACTGTTTTCGGTTTAGTGTTTAGATATTAATCCAACTCATAATAATCAAATAACAATGTAATGTATCATAATTACATTGTTAGCCGACAACATATACCAAAAGTACGATAACATAACTATTTAATAGGGTGTACTTCCTGGATAATCGATTACATATAGCATCATGTTATCCACTAACTATTATCCCAAAATATCTCAGACAACTTGCCCTAAATGATCCGACAAACTGACAAAACATTAAATGCTTCTTTCCTTCCTTATGTTTTGCCGCGAGTTTACGTAGGGGCAAAATGGTCCGAAAAATCTTGGTTTTAAAGAGAGAGAACTAAATACACAATGATCATTGTTACTTTTTTAATAAAACGGTCAACCGTGTATATTTAGCCAATTCATTCTCTCTTTTTTTGTAGACAACATATCGTTTCACTTTTCTCTTTTCAAAAGTGCATTTTCACGATGATTGCGAAAGGTTAGCTCAACTTCTTTTTTTTTTATCATACCATTTCACTTTTCTCTTTTCAATTTGGTTTGGAGTTATTCGATTCTCCTTTACACGACAAATGAAATTTTCGTTTTTCAAGTAAACCAATCGACACATATATATATGGTTAGTAGGATATGAGATTTATTAAGTTCTAAGAGATTTAAAACATCAGCTAGGATTTAGATTCGATGATTTATAGGTTAGATATGAAATAAACTGATCATTCAAATGAGAAAGATGAATAGTTTTTCTTCAGGGTAAGTAAACACATTAAAGTTTATAGAAACTTATTAAAGTTTCGAGAAACCTATGATTTGTTTTTCTAAAAGCTTGATAAATATCCAGAAAACTATGGTAGAAAGAATTGTTATGCCCAAAATAATGTCCGAAAACAATATATTTCACATGTGTCATACCTAAATTTTATTCGAAACCTCGTTAAAACTTAATTGTTTTTTTATGATCCTAGACTAGCCACCCGTGCAGTAGGAATATATATGTGTGTTAGCCTTCGTCCAATATATTACAAAATGTTGTTAGAGAGTAACTCGATGCTCCATAAGAGTACAATGGTCACAAAATGTCATTTATATAATTTTTTTTTTTGCATGGCTTTAGATCTGCATATTAATCTGGTCAACGACGTTATATCCCCGCATGTCCCAAAAAAAAAACAATAGTGTGATTTAAACAATTTTTGAGCGATTTTACCTTTCACTAAGTATTATTTTACTGTAACATACTATTATTTATTTATGTGGAAATCTAATTTATGAAATAGAGGTGAGGATTTAGGATTCTAGTGTAAGGTTTAATTTTGAGCATCCCAAGGGGTTCTCAAAGGATATCTCGTCCTTAAAATAATATTAAAAAAGAAAAAGGAAGAGAGATGAAGATCGATTCTCATTTGATGATTTTTGAGATATCTATGAGAACCTCTCTTCACACTTGTCTTTCTTTTATTGATTTATTTCTTATTTTAAAATTAAATTTTAATTATATAATTCAACCATAATAAAATATAATTATTTTATTGTTGAAATATTCAGATGGGTACCTAAAACCAATAGAGATACTCAAACTTTGAGTCTATACTATAAATTAGAGCGTCATGTGATAAACTAGACGTATACCTAACAAAATAACATGTTTAAAGAAATCAAAAAGTTATTTTGTCTACACGGTTTATGTGGCCGGTTAATTCTCTAGAGGCTCGCTTGATATATTTCTTAAATAGTTTTCTTTTGAAAAAGTTAAATGCAAAATGCTTAAAAGAATTTAAACCCTGTAAAAAAGTTGGACATCCTACAACTGATCTGTGCGTAGACGGTTTAGGTGCTAAACTTAAAACTGAGCTCGAACTCCTGATTAGCACTCAATGATTTTTAGAACATTTGGTATGTTTACAAACTAAGAGATGAATTTGCTACTTCTTTATTGTAATCTGATATGCATTTATGTTACTTGTTGGACAAACAACAACAGTAGTTCAGTGGCTGAGTCTCCATTATCCGCTCAAACAACTCTTGAACCTCCCTCAGAGTCTCAACCAACCAAGGACGCTACTACAGGAGAAAAGAGTAAGTTTATTTTGTTTTGTTTGGCATACCAAAGTGTATAACAAAATGTTTATTATTTTGCCTAATAAGAATTCTTCTTTGAAACATTTTGCAGAAATATCATCATGGAAGTTAAAACTCATACTCGGTACCGTCTCGCTCAACCCATGCATGTGACAATATTTTCATATTCATTAGACCTAAGTTTCAAGAATTTGTTCTCTTATTGCAGGAATCTCAGCATCTCTAACTGTGATAATCATTATTATAGTAAAGGTCGTGCTAATAGTGAAAGCAAAGAATGTGAGAAAAAGTGATTGGAATGGCAAAAACGTCGAAGCGGTTGTAATGTTGAAACGATATAGTTACACAAAAGTCAAGAAGATCACAAACTCATTTGCGCATGTTCTTGGGAAAGGAGGATTTGGAACTGTCTATAAAGGGAAGTTTCCCGATGGAAACCAAGATGTTGCAGTGAAGATCTTGAAGAAGTCAAAGGGGAATGGAGAAGAGTTCACCAATGAAGTAGCTAGCATGAGTAGAACATCTTATGCAGTGAAGATCTTGAAGAAGTCAAAGGGGAATGGAGAAGAGTTCACCAATGAAGTAGCTAGCATGAGTAGAACATCTCATGTTAATATTGTTTCTCTTCTTGGATTCTGTTATGAAGGGAACAAGAGAGCTATTATCTACGAGTTCATGCCGAATGGATCCCTCGACAAGTTTATTTCCGAGAATATGTCAACAAATATGGAATGGAAAAGGTTATATGACATTGCGGTGGGTGTCTCTCGTGGCATAGAGTATTTGCACAATCGTTGTGTATCGAGGATTGTGCATTTCGATATAAAGCCGCAAAACATACTCATTGACAAAGATTTTTGCCCCAAGATTTCAGATTTCGGTCTTGCTAAGCTCTGCAAAAATGAAGAGAGCATCATGTCAATGCTAGACGCGAGAGGGACGGCAGGATACATTGCTCCTGAAGTGTTTTCTCAAAATTTTGGAGGAGTTTCACATAAGTCAGATGTGTATAGTTATGGAATGGTAGTTCTCGAGATAATTGGAGCAAGGAGTAGAGAAAAGATTGAAAATTCTGGATCCAACAATAGTTCAATGTACTTTCCAGATTGGATTTATAAGGATTTTGAAAGGGGAGAAATCATGAGGATTTTCGGAGATCAGATAACCGAAGAAGAAGAGAAAATTGCAAAGAAAATGGTTTTGGTTGGTCTATGGTGTATT
>PKMM01011624.1:0-12183 GCA_002933915.1 Eutrema heterophyllum
AGTTATTATTCATAAACTCTAACTTTCCATTTATATGATGTTGGCGATTAGAAGGAAAAGGAGAACTGGAAAAAGAAAAAAAAAATACTAATGTTAATTCCACTATATCATTAATCTCAAATTTATCTTCACTAAATCGACCGTGTCTTCTGAAGCACTTGTAGGAATGATTTGAAACCACCGCAGAAGTGAAGATAAGTCAATTTACTATGTTGTATCTAACACTGAACTTCATCTCTGAACAGCAAATCCTTCATCCGATATGATCTTCCAGACGTTTTGACTGCCTCAACATTTTCCTTCCAATTGGTTAGATCCAAAAGTGTATTATCCATCTTACTTCAAGTTCTATGCAACTCTATTGATCCAATCCACTCTCAAAAAACTAAATAAAAACAAAAAGACAAAATAAGAAAAACAAATACATTCTAAAACACCTATTGTGCAACAAGATTTGCTAGAATTTTATGTGATAAAAACACAAACAAAAGCAAGGTAAACACAAATAAAATGATGAAAATATAAAATTCAAAACGGTAAAATCCAATAATATCAAAGACGATATTCCAAAACGCCTTTTTAGAGTGGAAACGAGCAACAAGTATGACTTATAACACATTTTTAGATTCACAAAGATATAGTAAAAGTATCATTTTTTCCAATTCTCCCAAAAATAAATAAGCTCTTCTTTATGAAAGGATGAGTTTCCGTCGATTATTTACTAGTTGTTCTTTTAGCTATATAACTTACTCTATAGATTCTTTACTCTATACTTTCGAAACTATCAAACCATTTAACTTTCACATCTGCACAAAATTTGCCCATGTCTAGTTCGATGTCGACAAATGAAGATATAGTACATGGAAAAGGATGAAAATGATTAAGAAGAAAGTCAGATCGGAACGAAATTAGGTACAAATTCGAGAGGATTTTGAAAGAATAGAATATGAAAATTGATAAGAAACTTACCTAATCGCAGTAATGAAAATGTAGAATGAAAAGAATCTGCAATAAAGATGAAAATGATCAAGAAGAAACTCAGATCGGAACGAAATTAGGTCCAAATTCGAGAGGATTTTGGAAGAATCGTATTATGAAAATTGATAAGAAACTTACCTAATCGCAGTAATGAAGATGTAGAATGAAAAGAATCTGCAATAAAGATGAAAATGATCAAGAAGAAACTCAGATCGGAACGAAATTAAATCCAAATTCGATAGGATTTTGGAAAAATCGTATTATGAAAATTGATAAGAAACTTACCTAATCGCTGTAATGAAGATGCAGAATGACAGGAATCTGCAATCAAAATAGATCGAACATCAAAATAGATCATTGAATAACCAAGCATTGATAAGTAAGGCAACATTTCTATTTTATAGAGAACGTAAGATTCATGATTGAATTTGAAACAAAGGTCGAATGAAATATTTTACAATAAAAATAAAACTCAAATAAATAATGTCATTTCATTTAAATTAATTTAATCCCCTTGAAACGGTTCCCACACTCACTTATTTAAAACTGTTCATACCAGACAAATATAATCTATGAGTATCTCCAATAAGCATACAACTATACAACTTAATGTCGCAAATAGAAAGCTAGAATTACATGTGGAATTTGTAGACGTTGAAAAGTTATAATTGGTTAAAATACAAGTGCTTTTAATCGTACTTTTATTTTAAAATATAGTACCAAATTTATTTGTGGACCTTTTTGGGTGCAAGAAAAAAGATTTATTTATAATTTGAAAGTGTGATTTTGATTAGCCAATTTGAAAAGAAGAAAAAAAAACATTAAGAAGGACAAAGAGAGCAAGAGGAGTAGTCAACAATACAAAAAAAAAGCAAACGAAGAAGCAGCAAATAAAAACAACCAGACCACGAATCGCTGGCACATGTGGAGAATCGAACCCGGATTTGGACTTTGCTGATGTGGGGGAGGGGAGATAACCACTAGACCACGAATCACTTTGCTGATGTGGTTTCGTTTAATAATTATATTCCCTGTTTTAAAGCTAGCTTTACTATGGAGGAGACTACCGGTTGACCAATGAGAAGGGATGCTCGTTGACACATCATCCCCCTTTTAAAAAAAAAAAANAACTTTTTACTTCCTCTCCTCTCTCTCTCTCCCTATTAAACACTATTTCACCTCCTCTCCCTAGCGACGACTAGAAGTCGGAGATTTTGCCGGCGTTACCGGCGATTTTGTCCTCTCTTCTTCTCTGTGTTCTGCCTTCTTCTTCTCCGTCTTTTGTCTTCTCTTCTTCTCCGATCTCCTCTCGTCTTCTCCGATTTCCTCTCTTCTTCTCCGGTTTCCTCTTCTCCAGTTTTTGTAAAGGTTCATAACTCTTCTTCTCCATCTGCAACGGGTAGGGTGAGTTTTTAGTAGATTTTGTTTTTGTTTTCTCGTTTGGACATTGTTTTTGCCTAAAATCAAAACCCTAACTTTTCAATTCAAGATTTGTTTCCCTTTTAATAGTTCCTTCGAAATATGGGTATACCATGTTGTGTTTTAGAGGTTGAACAGATTGATGACTCCAAAAGAGAAGTGGCCAATGAGAGACTATGGTTGGCTGGGTGAATGCGTAAGCCTTAAACTCATCTTCTAATTTTTAAACTGGTAGACTTATTTGGATTGAAATATCCGCGGACTTTCCATCCTCTTCCTCTGCCCTTAGGTTTCCCAGAATACTGAAACCATTTGGCGACTTAGGGTTTTCCAATGTTTCGACGGTATCTCCATTACGCTTTGGTGACGAATTTCGCCCTTGACTTGTCACTTGTGTCCATACCTCCTTAAGGTAGACATATTTACTAAGAGAGTAGACTTATTATCTGTAAGTGTAGACTTAGTAGTCCTCAAATAATTGTAGTTAATGCAGATTTATTATTGTATGTTTTCAGGTTCTACAAGAACGGGGTGAAAGTACATCTAGACATGGACGTGCTACATTTTCCGTCTTGCTTTTTCAGGTCGGTTAAGGACAGAGTTCATTCTTTACGTATATAAATACAACTATGCTGGGAATTTCTCATCATTTTGTTATGTTTCTTCACAGGATCTAGCTGTAGTTGTTTTACTGATTCTCATCCCACTTATTTCACCTAATTCATCAAAAGGAGGGGTAAGCTCATCTCTAGTGTTCCTTTTTTTACAATGCCATGTGTTGGCAATTATCTAAGTAAAAGGTTTGATTATTTATTTGCTCTCTTAAGAAGAAACTTTGTGGTTATCTTAAGAAGAAACGTTGTTGTAAATGTTAGTATCAGTGGTAGTAATAGCAACTGTTCTTCTCAGATTGGATTTCAAGCCATTGCTGAAGCTCTTGGGCTTGCTGCAGTCAAAGCAGCAGTTGCTATTACTGCCATAATTGCTGGTGGCCGTCTTGTAAGTCTCAGATACTGTAACTTTCAATATCAAAATAAGTTAATTACCAAAGTTGTAAGGTGAGATGTTTTAGATTTGCTACAAAAGGAAGAGGCAAGTTTTCATGAACGTATTATGAAAGTTTGTTGTGCTTTCACTGCTGCTTTGGGTACAAATCATTCTTTCCACTGGAGTTATAATCTAAGGCATTGATGACACTCTTGTGGCACACAGCTTCTTCGACCAATCTACAAGCAAATTGCAGAAAATCGAAACGCCGAGATATTCTCTGCCAATACACTTCTCGTTATTCTTGGGACTATTTTACTGACAGCTAGGGTATGTCCTTGAACTTGTTCGTATTTGGCTGTTTCCATATATTCTGCCATGCCATTTTTTCTCTCCTGCTAATTTTTTTCGGTTATGTAAATTAGGCTGGACTTTCCATGGCATTAGGAGCATTTTTAGATGTTTTACTCCTTGCGGAGACAGAATTTTCCTTGCAAGTAGAATCAGATATTGCTCCATATCGTGGTCTTCTGCTGGGACTTTTCTTTATGACGGTAATTGATGAGTTTTGAAACAACTTTATCTATATTATACAGTGTTGATGGGAACAGATTTATTTCTCGAACAAGTTTACGAAAATTTTAAGTTTACCAAACTAATCCTATAAATCTACACCCACTAACAATAAGTCTACACACTAAGTCTACGTTCACGTAACATTCTCGTACAAGTCTACGAAGATTTTAAGTCTACGAAACTAATCCTATAAATCTACACCAAATAACAATAAATCTATACAAAAGATCTGCGTTCACGTAACATTCTCGAACAAGTCTACGAAGATTTTAAGTCTACCAAACTAATCCTATAGATCTACACCAAATAACAATAAGTCTATACAAAAAGTCTGCGTTCACGTAACATTCTCGAACAAGTCTACGAAGATTTTAAGTCTACCAAACTAATCATATATATCTACACCAAATAACAATATGTCTACACACTAAGTCTGCGTTCACGTAAATTGATGACAACAAGTCTACGTAAAATATAAGTCTACAAATAAAAAATAAATCTACGGTAACTAAGTTGGTAGACTTATTTTGGGATAAAATAAAAAAGTGGTGGCAGTTTTGTAAATAATCGCCTCGATCTATTAAAAAATTAATGGTAATTTCGTTATTACGTTTTTGGTTTCAAGGACAAATAAGGGTGTTATAGGTATTTTTGAGGATAAAAAACATTCTAGTAATTTTTTAAACTTTAGATCTATTCTAGTAATAAAATGATATTTTTGATACTTTATAGTTATTATCCCAAGATTTATTTATAATTTGAAAGTGTGATTTTGATTAGCCAATTTGAAAAGAAGAAAAAAAAACATTAAGAAGGACAAAGAGAGCCAGAGGAGTAGTCAACAATACAAAAAAAAAGCAAACGAAGAAGCAGCAAATAAAAACAACCAGACCACGAATCGCTGGCACATGTGGAGAATCGAACCCGGATTTGGACTTTGCTGATGTGGAGGAGGGGAGATAACCACTAGACCACGAATCACTTTGCTGATGTGGTTTCGTTTAATAATTATATTCCCTGTTTTAAAGCTAGCTTTACTATGGAGGAGACTACCGGTTGACCAATGAGAAGGGATGCTCGTTGACACGTCATCCCCCTTTTAAAAAAAAAAAAAACCTAACAAATGCCGAAACTAGCGACTAGCGAAGCAGTTTGCAATATGAAGAAAGGATCGAATTGTCCAGAGAGAAGAAGAAATCTCAACAAAATCCAGTGTTTGTAGAGTCCAAAGCTCAAAGCCCTCTTTCGAAAATCATCTTGAAATTCGAAAACTTTCTAGGGTTTCTTCCTGAGTGATCCAATCTTGGAAATCGAATGAACTCTTTACCGTCGACGGCGAATTCCGACAACGGCTGCCACGAAAACGGCGAGACCAGCACCGGAGATGGTCCAGATCTGATCTTACACTTCTTAGACAAGGTTCGTCTCTCCGCTACTAATGCCAAGGAGGAAGATGAAGGTGAAGAATCGCCGACGGAGCTTAACACGATTCAAGTGTCGAGATTTTTGTCAAGGATGCTGGCTCTAAAGGCCAAGTCGCGATTGGTTTCACTAAGGAGAGCTTCAAAATGCGGAGACAGCCCGGGTACGGTTTTCGGATCCAGCTTCTTGGATGAGATTGTGTTCTTTCTGTTGAATTCTGTTATGTAGGAGTGGTTTTGATAAGTTAAGGATAAACCAAATGTTTTGAGAGAAGCTTCACTTGCATAGTTTAAGCTTGTAGCTTGATGGTAACCAAATTGTGGTCTCCTTGCAGATTTATTGTATTGGAGTTTTTATCATAAAGATTTCGCTTCTTTGATGAGGTTGTTCTGTAGGAGTGGTTTTGGAAAGATTTCGAATTGAAAAGACTTAGCTTTGTGGCTCAATCTAGAACTAGATTCTTGATTAGTTATGAAAAAGGATGCCTTTGATAGAATGTTATGGCAGTTATGCAAGAAGCTTTAACCTGTTTAGTCGGTTCTTGTAGCTTTGATCATTGTTGCATTTAAAGGTTTACCATAGAATTTGAGCTTATGTGGCTAGCATGGGGATGATGGTCTAATTTGTTATTTCTTCTGTAATGGTAGATGGGAAGTCAACAGCTGTGGCTATCATGGGGATGATGGATATCTATATCGGGGAAAGGGAATGGGTGAAGCCTTTGGTCCAACTTATACTAAAGGTGATACGGTTGGCGGTGGTATAAACTACGCTTCACCGATGCTACAACTGTTTCATGTCTTTTGCTACTGGAAAATGAATTCATGAATCTGTCCAGTTCCCTGCTGCCTTTTGATTCTGTCTGTTGGCATCGGCTTTGTTTGTTGAACCTGATGAACTCTTTGATGCCAGTAAAGACGGAGCTCTTGTGGGGAAAATCCCTAAGGACATAAAGGGTCATCTATACCAGTATTATCATGTATCTCCTTTGTTGGCTGCTAGCATGTTTAGTTCCACAGTCTGACATCATATTTATATAAACAGGTTTCGTAGAAGTACTTACACAATGCGTCTCTTCTGATTTTTGCAGGGTTTCTGTCAATTTTGGGAAGAAGAAGTTCGCTTTCAATGTTAACGTAAGAGAAAAATCCTTTGAAAAGAATTGTAGCATCGACCAAGTACAAAATGCAAAAACCTTTTCAACCTGGTGCAACACCACCAGAAGTTGGGCCAGTACTAAATGACATTGCTTAGTTTTTGAGGATTATAAGATTATCTCTTACACAACATTACTTGCTTACTTTACTTGCTTACTTTTTTTACTGAAAGATCAAGTGGACAATGAAGTTTGAAGATGTAGAGGTGAAGGTTGTTGGAACAAAATATATGTAATAAACTAAAAAAAAAATATTAAAAGAAATAAACAAAATAATCTAATAATAAAATACGCTGGTTCTCACCTAATTACTAATAAAAGTGCGTGACTTCGATTCATATATAAAAGAAAAAAAATTCAAATAAGATTGAAAAGGTTGGAACAGGCCAACGACAGAAATTATTTAGTAGAATGATTTCTTTGGTTTCAGGGATACAAGAGTGATAGATTCTCACTTGTAACCTCTCTGTAGATCTCTATATATTGAATGAATTAAAAAGACAAATACAAACTCTCTTCTCTGTCTAACTGAATTCTCTACAAACCTGTAACAGAATTCCACAAGCTCATAGCTTGAGTCAACACACATTCAATATAAACTCTCATACTAACAGAAACTCTTATTTATAACAAATGTGAGACATCCAACTCTTACTTAACCGAGAAAGTATATCAAGACATTGACTTATCGCATAAGTAACCACTCACAAGTCTGAAAATGTCCATTTATTTCCAATGATCGAATCCAAACGGCTTACAAAAACAACTTAAACAAAACAACGTCTTAAAAATCAAAGCTCCAAAATTAAATAACGTCTTAACTTAAAAGAATAAAACAAATAAAAGAATGAAATGACTAAATAAAGCTCCCAAAAACCCATGCACCGGAACCAAAAAAGAAAATCTTTTGTTCGGTTTTTGTCTATGTGCTAACCTCTCTTCAAGGATTCACATAAAGATCCTTCATTTATCAAACAATTTAATTGGATCTTGCACACTGTGGGTAGGAGCTTCATTAGTTCATCGGAGAGTGACAAGTACTTATCTTGCTGATGCACTTGAACTTTAACTTTCACAACTTCAAGGTACTTCAAATTCTCCATGAAATGTCTCATCTGTTTCAATTCTCTGCAACTTCCTCCATACCCGTATATCTTTAGCACCTTCACTCGACACGACAATAACCAACAATTTTTCTTCTTCCTCTTCTTCGTCTTCCTCTTCTTTTTCTTCTCATGAACCCACACACATACATCCCCGCATTGATCTGTAATCTCATGCTCAAGACCCTAAAACAATTGACAAACACCACAGCTGGAAAAACAGAACGAATGTATTTGCTTTACTTTTGTTAGATTTGCTTGAATTCGTTTTCATACCTTGATGAGTACTAGCTAGAGTTTCTAGGTTTGGAGATTTCTTGAGCAGAAGTGGTGATGCTTGCCAACCACGTTCCTTGTGGATCTCGAAAGATAACTTAACGAGGTTGGTGAACTCGGGCATGGAGTTACAGCAGAAATAAAACACCTGATTGATCAAACAAACAAATGATCAAAACAAAGTCATGACAAGAGAGCATTCACATACTCTATAATCTGAAACAAGTAAACATGCCACTAGCAATATATTACAACAAGAAGAAGAAAAGAAAAGAGAGAGTAGGAAACTGACCTCAAGAGAATCAGCAGACATTCCTTATCTGCATGAGTTTGGTAGCATCACCCTTTGTAAAATCATACCCAAGATATTCATCTAATGGTCGTATATAATCATTATACTTCCATAATATAAGATCCTGTCTAGCCTCGACAAGCGAATCCAATTGAACATCATAATCCAAGATCCAGTAGTCAAGGTACACAAGATTGGGCGTCTCGATGGCAACCCCTAAGTGGGCTTCTAGATCATGAGAACGGTAAAAAATGGATATTCTCTGGATGGATGAACCCGAAACATGTTTTCGCCAACCCGGTCTAAGGGGATTGTCATCGCAGATGTTGAATTTCTCAAGCAAAGGGCTAGAGAGGAGAGATTCATGCAAATCAGGAGCTGCAAACGCAACAAAGTACACTTGAAAGAGAGAGAGAGAGAGTTTTAAGTGCATGGAAAAGCACCCCGCCCGGGGGAAGGTTTTAGATCAGATTATTGTACCGAGGCCCGTCGATTGGTGACATCCCTTTCAAAAATATATAATTTCTTGATGGTAGTATCACCTAGCAAGAAAAGGGTTCTGTCCACGAAATCAAGAAAGCAACGAACACATGTTACACCTATTGTATTTCTGGGACAATATTTTAGATTAGATTTTTCATGAAGTATTTTATAATTTATCCTTTTCTTTCTATTTTCCTTTTCCTATCGATTGTGATTTAGGCTGAAGGCTATTTATAGTTTGCTTTTGTTAACGTTTTGAGACAGTTTTGATTCAAGTTTAATAAAGAGAGTTTCTCTAAAGACAAGAAGCGGTTCCTTGCTTGTTTCCTTTCAAAAACAATCAAGTTGAGCTGAAACAGAGTATTACGCTGCGCCAGGATGTTTTCAAATGGTTTTCTTTACTTTCTTTTGTTTCGTTAAGACTTTTATGCAAGTGTACTATTTCGGATTTCTTTAGTGGTTTTGTTTTGGGTTGTAAGACATTAGTGTGAGACTGAATGAGGTGAGTATTATTCAAGAAATGAGGTTACTTGTGAGTGAAATTAAGTGAGCTAACACGTCGTCTTTATGGGATAAATAGACGGGGTTAAAGGTGGACAAGCCGATTCGTCGTTTCCTTCGGGGAAGGCGGGATCGGGTGTTTACAAAAAAAAATGGTAAAGATGCACTGCGTGTTTGTGGAGACAAGTCTCGGCACTCGTCTCGTGGTTCTCCTTAACAACGATGAAAACGTATCTGATTTCAAAGGTTAAACTACTACTACTAAAGTAAAACTATTATGTTGGTGATGTTCTCATATTTGATAATTGCTTTTGTTGATTTACAGAAAAATTATGCAAGGAGAATTCTCACTGTTTCCAATAATTGGTGAAATTACTATGTCGGCCATGAAAGTAGGGTTTTTCGCTGCCTTGTTTTACAAGTTTTGTTTGTTTTAACAAATAACTAATGAGTGGTTTGGGTTTGTTTTAGGTTGAATTGAATGGTCACTTTTTTCACATGCCAGATTCTATGAATGTGAGTAAGGCTTTTGACGGCAACAGTAAGAAGTGGTTTTTATCTGTTGATGTTGTCGTAATAGTTGACAAGGTTAAGCTAATGGCTGCTGCTGGTTCAAACCTAAACCCTGAGTTGCTAGAGGCAGAGATGGAGATTACCAATGAACCAACTCTTGAAGAAGAAGAAGCTTCGAAAACCAAAGTAGCTGAGGAGAATGATGAGCCAGAACATGGTGAAGTAGCTAAGGAGAATGATGAGCCGGAACATGGTCAAGTAGCTGAGGAGAATGATGATGTGCCGGAACATGGTCAAATAGCCGAGGAGAATGATGAGCCGGAAGTGCTGAATCAAAGACCATTCCGAGTGAAGAAACCAAACCCGAAGTACCAAGATTAGCGGTTTAAGTTATTCCTTTTCTTTGTTGACATAATGAACCTTGTACCCACAGCATCTTGCAAGAGCCAGATCCAATTCATTTGTCCTCTTCACATTTTGAGTTCACTGTTATTTTCTTGATTCATAGCATATTCTTTCTTTCCATTCTCATGTCTTTGATTGCATAGAGCCTCCAAAGCAAACTCTTAAGGAAATTGTATTCAATGGTTCCGTACCAGTCCCATTGTTTCTTCACAATCCCAAACTTTCATTGAAGCCACCATCTTATAGGTTATATACAATCAGTCGTCCCCTTGAAAAGTCCAGAGTTGTTTGTGGTCTCTCTATCAAATGAGAGTTGCTCCACAGAACTACCCATAAACGCGAATCCTAGCAACTGTTATCTACCAATAACTATCTCGATGATTTTAACCTTCTGGAAAAAAAATTCTTGAATCACAAAATCTCTATCATCAAGCATTGGAAGGTATCACACCGTTTTCTTGATCTCTGTTTTTGCCTTAAGCGTGGCACAAAGTAAATCGTAGATTCGTCGGATTCTCAAGATTTTCAATGAAGAAACGGTCTTCATATGGTCGTACCAGTCACGGTCAAATCCAACTCCATGATCTTGATTTGACGGTGATTGTATGAGAGATGGGCTGAGTTTGATCAAACCCACAATGGTTTTTAGAGTCCTCTGCTTTTCCCATTCCTCTGTTTTTTTTTCTTTTTTTCTTTTTCCATTCATTCCTCAACTCTGTGGCTATGGCACAGTTGGCACTTATGTAATTTCGTGTTTTAGACTTACAAAGAATCAGTTTAAGAGGATTACAAGTGCTATGACACAGTTTTGGTGGAATTCTTGTGAGGAGAAACCGTTGGTGTCTTGGAGAAATCTTTGTAAGTCAAAGAAAGATGGTGGAGTAGGCTTTAAGGATTTAGGTAAGTTAAGTTAAGCTCTTTTGGCGAAGCAAGCATGCCGGGTGCTGCAACATCCTAATTCTCTGTTAGTGCAGATTTAAAAAGCTCGATATTTTGCTAGAAGAGATTTCCTGAAATGTGGTGTAGGATCTTGACCATTGTATGATTGGAGAAGCATTATACATGGTGAGATGCTTAAGGGGCATGATGAAAGCTATTGGCAATGCCAGGTCGATACATGTGTGGTTAGATAAATGGATTATGGACGATCAGCCGAGGAGATCGATCAATAAGGAACTGACTTTTGATCTCAACTTGCGGGTATCGTCTTTTGATAGATGATCAAGGCAGATGGATTGAGACGAAGATTCATGAGTTTTTTCCGGGAGGAGAGGTGACCAGTGTTCTATCTATGTCCCTGGCTATGAACAATGAGGACTATCGGTTATGGCCTTAGACTAAATCTGGAGCATATACGGTTAAGAGTGAAACTATGTTTCTTTATAAGGAACATCGTTTACATTACAAGCTGAAACGCATGATTTTGAAAAATTAAGCCTAAGATTAAATTCTTCATGTGGAGAGCTTTAGCTGGTGCTTTAGCGGTGGCTGATAGGTTACAATCTCGTGGATGAGACAATGATTTGTGGTCTCTGTCACGGCTTTGCTAAACAACAGGTGAAGGTTTGGGTTTTCTAGTCCTCGAGCCAGGCTGTTATAGCACAATGAGTTTGAGCCGAATAACCTAACATGGGGTTACTTGTCTACTGTTTTAGCTTTCTTTAAGAAATATATGTTCCTCTTATACAAAAAGTTATTTAATCAAACACAAGCTAACACAAGCTGACATTTCGTTGTTACACTCAACAAAAAAAGTCCGCTCTAGTTAAAAGGTTAAAGAAATTTGTGAAATCTTTTTCTTGTTTATGTTTTTGTAATTTATTATTTAGAAACTCAAACTTTCCTTATTTATATGATGTTGGCGATGAGAAGGAACATGAGAACTTGAAAAGGCAAAAGAAAAAAAAAATACTAATGTTGATTCCACTATACCCTTAATCTCAGATTTATATTTACTAAATCGATCGTGTCTTCTGATCCGCTGGTTAGAATGACTTGAAACCATCGCAGAAATGAAATAAGTCAATTTACTATGTTGTATCCAAAGTTGAACTTCATCTTTAAAAGGAAAG
>PKMM01011633.1:0-288102 GCA_002933915.1 Eutrema heterophyllum
TTATGTTCAGATGCAGATCGTGGGCGACTTTTTGTTCATAGTATGATCAATGGTCATCCACTACAATGCCTCAATATGTTACGGATGTTGCCGGCGGTTTTTACTAAATTATGCAGTGCTCTGGAAGATCAATACGGGTTGTGCGATACATATAATATGTCTGCCAAAGAAAGTGTGGCTATGTTTCTACATATTTGCGGACATAATATAACACAACGGACTGCAATGTACACATTTGGGCATTCAGCTGAGACAATCTGCAGAAAATTCAATGAGGTACTTCATGCACTAGTATTGATGGCCACTGATATGTTTTCACCAAATCCGGCGGCTCTTATGGATGTTCATCCAAAGTTATACGCAGATAACCGTTATTATCCACATTTTAAAGGATTTGTCGGTGCAATTGATGGAACACATGTACATGTCATGGTTTCTGGACAATATCAACGTAGATACTTTAATAGGCACGGAAAATCAACTATGAATATACTCGCCATATGCGACTACGAGATGTTGTTTACATATATTTATGTTGGTATTCCAGGATCTGCACATGATGCAAAAGTTCTATCACTTGCTATGGAAAGTGATACTAATTTTCCTCATCCACCTAATGGTAAATATTATCTCGGAGATTCAGGATATGCATTACGCCGTGGATTTCTTTGTCCATATAGAGGAGAACGGTATCACTTAAAACAATTCCGCAACCAACCACAAGAAAGAAACTACAGAGAAATGTTTAATCGTCGTCATTCATCACTCCGATCCGTTATCGAGAGAAGTTTTGGAGTATGGAAAAGAAAGTGGCGAATTATGAAGGATAAAGCAAGATATAAAATTTCTACGATGCGGAAAATTGTAGTGGCAACCATGGCTCTCCACAATTTTATTCGCAGATCAAATTTCGGGGATCTTGATTTTGAGGCAGCAACAGAAGAAAGCGTAAACGGAGGAGACTCCACTGAGGAAGATCTTCCAGATTCTATGGACAACCACGCTTCAAGACAATACATAGAAGGTGTTCGTGATGTGATTGCTACTGGTATGTGGGCCGCTGGACATTAGATGTTTTAATTTTTTTAGGCGTTGTCTTTTTGTTTTATTTGATTAATTGTCGAATAATATGAAGTTAATAATTATTAAAAATAAAGTTTACAACTTCAACCATTTATTATTCTTCTATCTCTTTATCTACCTTATTTCTTTTATTCGTTTTTTTATATATGTTGACCAATCTAAAACTAACACACTATTTTGATGGAATTACTTAAATGAAGAACTTAAGTGGATGAAAAATTAAAAAAAAATATAGTTAGAATAATTATATTAGAATGATTAAATCAAATTATTAGCCGGTTGTTATTGACCACTATTTTGTTGTATTTTAAAGTGTTATTGACTAAAATGACTACTATTTTTAGTTCAAAATCTACGAGATAAGCACACACTATTTTTAGGAGATCATTAGAAAATGTATAAATACTATGGCAATATGAGTTTTGTTTTGAAAAACAAGAAAATCTGCTCACACTAAAAGTATTTTGGTTATTTTTAAGATTGCAAATCACACAAGTATGGCATCATCATCAATTTCCAGTGAGTTTAAGGTAAACCACCGATGATTATTGAGTTGTTTCTCGAATAATATTATAATATTAATATACTTTTCAATTTACTTGATTAAAAAATTGTGATGATTTAAATCTGTTTTAATCTTTCAGTGTTTTAAGTGGACAGACGAGGCTACATATGTGTTGCTTCAGCAAGTGCTCATTATGGAAAAACAAAACCGAGATAACGAAAAGAGGGGATGTTATAGTGATCTTCAAAAAAAAAATATTGTTCAGAATATCAATGATCGTTTTGGAGTTAATTTGTGTTGGAAACGCATAAAACATCGTTTAGATAATTTGAAGGTGTTCTATAGAATTTATAACAACAATCCAGAAGCTCAACAACTTCGCCCAAATTTTTATTAGTTTGTCCCACTTCTTGATGAAGTTTTTGGTTATTAAACCGGTATTTGAAGCAATAAACATAGATGAAGTTTATTTATTTTTAATAAATTTTCATGTAATTTATTTCTAGTTTTTTTGTATTTTTTATCAACAAATTTTTGTATTGATTGCTTATGCCAATATAAATATTTTTTAATAATTTAAATCCGACGTAAACTATATTGTTTACAAAAAAAAATTATCTGCAATTTTTAAAATAACAGTCAGTTTCTACAGTTTTTATTACCAAACAGACTTTTATCATTTTTTTAAATAACATCTATAGCTTTAACAGCTATAAATTTTTTAAGCCAAAAATCTACGGTCAAAACCATTAGTAACAGCTATTATCAAAGATGCCGAAGTTATACTTCATTTTCTCTTTACGAATTCTCAACGCTTATATCATGTGATGATTTGTTTATAGTAAAAAAGGAAAATCTTGTAAAATACCATCAACTATTTAGGTGTTTCTAACCGTTAAAATAAATATTAAATTGCATGGACGTTGTATTGGTGATTTGTGTAGGTGTTTCTTTGGTTATAAAATTAAGGGTAAAATTAATATATGATTTTCTGTTTTTGCAGTTTTGAGTTTTGTCAAAGAGAAAGAATGGAACAAATCAAGGCCGCGTTTCTTTTTCTCGTAGATAAACCCTAGCCACTAAACGGGTTGCTCTAGCCTCACCAATCAATCTTCTGCTGCTGCTGCGTATTCCTATTCCTCTTATTCATTCATACTAAGATGCACTGCGCAAGTAAAGCTTCTTGTCGCTTTTCTCTTTCTTCTCTATTTGCAGATTTAAGGTTTTATTTTGGGTGGTTTCTGTTGATGACACTGTGATTTTTTCTCGGACAGTTTCCGGCGAAGTTCCGGAGGAGCCTGTGGTTTCCACGAAGTCGGGTTTGCTATACGAGAAGCGGCTAATCGAGAGGCATATATCGGTAAGCTCTTCGCTTTTCTTCGTGGTTCGACTCCTATCTAGGTTTTTCAGCTGTTTACCCTCTCTTACCTCTGTATCTGCTTTAGATAATTTCTTAGTATTAGTGTAAAAGTTCAAAATTCTGGGTGATGTACACTTTCTGGAACTAGTGCGATCCTTGTATTCTCCAAGATTTGCACATTTTTCAAAATTTTCCCTGGTTAGATTTTAGATTTCAGATTTGTCAATGCATCTGGTTTTATACTCTTATGGGAACTATTAAGATCCTTAGTAGCTTGATATAATGCTTAATAGTCAGACATTGATACTTTATATCCGGTTTCCAGGATAAAATCTTGGTTATGTATGCGTCAACGATGTCCCTGGTAAAAATTTATAAATTGCTTTTGGTACCCCTGTAGGATTATGGGAAATGCCCGGTTAATGGTGAACCACATACCATTGACGACATTGTTATCATCAAAACTTCAAAGGTAATATGATTTGTCACAGAGCACTATTTGCAGAAACTTATTGTAGCCTGATTCGCTCTCTGGGACCATTTTGCAGATCGTAAAACCAAAACCATTACGCACAGCTAGCATCCCTGGATTGCTCGGAATGTTCCAAACTGTAAGCTTTTATATTGGTTGCTATTCTTTTTTTTCCACACCTTTTTGCGGTTTTATGCTTGCTTTTCTTCTTGGAAGGTTCGCTTTGAAATTTTCCTTCTCTTTCTTATAAGGATCATATAGAGTTATATGGATCTACGAACTTGATAGATTATACAGGGCTAGGTCCACGTAGCTGTTTAAGTTATTTAACATATCAGATTTGCAGTCTACTCTTTAGCGCAGCTGGTGCTTGAATCAGTTGTCAATTTATTACTGCTACCAAGATTGAATTGTTCACCAGTAATGTTGAATTAGGCAAAATAAATGCTTAAAAGTTTTATCTATTTGTTTTACTTGCAGGAATGGGACAGTTTGATGCTATCATATTTTGCACTTGAACAGAAACTGCATACTGTGAGGCAAGAGCTAAGTCTTGCTTTATGTCAGGTAATTATGATGAAGTGCCTGTGCCACCACCTGTATAATGATTTATGTATAAAATGTAGTCCAGTTTTCTTTTCCTGGACGTTTCTATTTATTATTAGTGATAAAGGTGATTGATGGATTTTTTCGGGGGTACACTTTTCCTTCTGTTTGCAGCATGATGCTGCTTGTCGTGTGATTGCTAGGCTTAAAAAAGAAAGAGACAAAGCACGACAATTGTGTGCAGAGGCTGAAAGGCAGTTACCTGCAGTCCTCGAAGCTGCCACAACGAAGGCAGTTACCTGCAGTCCTCGAAGCTGCCACAACGAAGGCAGTTACCTGCAGTCCTCGAAGCTGCCACAACGAATGCTGCTCTTAGTAATGGTAATGCCTATACATAATTCATCTCAATAAGTCAAGTTGCTATATTTTATTGTTGCAAAATAGCTGCAGATGGTGAACCCGATGCAAAGAAAATGCGCACTGGATCTTCGGCTTTTCATATCAAGAAGCGTGAAAAGAAACGTGTAATGCACATATCTTCATCTGTTAGTATTTTGGTTGGAATGTAGAAGTCATGAGAGACTAACTCTGTATTTTTTTGCTGTCTCGCCCAGGCTAAAAAAGCTTGCCGGAAGATCAAATGGGCTCCCATCCACATCTGGTGGGATCTCGAAAATTTGGGGATCTTTACTGGTTACGATCCTCTTAGGGTTTATGGAGGCGTGGAGAAAGCCTTGAGGGAAAACGGGCTCAATGGTCTAATCAAATTTGAGGTTGCATGTGCTGTGTACGGGTAGCATCGACCTGAGACGATCGAGCGGCTAGAGTTTGTCGGTATACCTTTTGTCCGCACTTATTATGAAGGTCACAGACTGCAGACTTAAAATTGAAAGATTTGATGAGGAAGTGGTTTGCTAAACGGAGGAAGTGGTTTGCTAAAAAGAGGAAGAAGCACAAGAAAGTTGTAATGATCATCATGTCATCTGATATTGGGTTTGCATCCTTGTAGTACGGTCCATTGTGGCATCATCTATGATCCATTGGCTGCAAATCCTCTGCTCAAAGATGTGCCACACTTTGATTTGGAAAGAAGTTTTGGAAGGAGCACCTCTTGTATACAAGAGGTGCTCTTGTATATAAGAGGTGCTCCTTCCAAAACTTCTTTCCAAATCAAAGTGAAGTGTGACACATCCTTTAGCAGAGGATTTGCAGCCAATGGATCATAGATGATACCACAATGGACCATCTCCGTACTACAAAGGTGCAAACCCAATATCAAATGACATGATGATCATTACAATTTTCTTGTGCTTCTTCCTCTTTTTAGCAAACCACTTCCTCCGTTTAGCAAACCACTTCCTCATCAAATCTTTCAATTTTAAGTCTGCAGCATGTGGACCTTCATAATAAATGCGGACAAAAGGTATACCGACAAGCTCTAGCCGCTCGATCGTCTCAGGTCGATGCTACCCGTACACAGCACATGCAGCCTCAAATTTGATTAGACCATTGAGTCCGTTTTCCCTCAAGGCTTTCTCCACGCCTCCATAAACCCTAAGAGGATCGTAGCCAGTAAAGATCCCCAAATTTTCGAGATCCCACCAGATGTGGATGGGAGCCCATTTGATCTTCCGGCGAGCTTTTTTTAGCCTGGTCGTAATGACTATGTTGCCACATAATCAAAGTCTTTCATGTGGAACATGGAGTCTGAAATAATAAGTAATGTCTTTCATATGCAAGGTAGTTAAATTCAAAGTAAAACACAAGAAAGAGCAACCGTTGAATCTTTTCTCCAATGCGGAAAACTTTGGGAAAACATGAAGTTTCCACGAGAGATCTTCGATTGCTTTTTGGTTTCGGATAATGTAAAAGATTAAACATTTTTCTCTAGTTGCATGTAGAGCTGTTCTACAAATTTAAATCTATTACGGACTTTTCTCTTATTCGAATAATAGATATGTGTCCTAGCCAGTGCCGGCTCTTGGCATGTGCTAAAGGTGCATTTGCACTGGATCTAGATATTTTTTTGCAAATTTTAGTACAGAATTTAGAGATTTTTATAATAAATATAAGATATTTTTGCAATGTTCTACATATTATATCTACAAAATTAGATCATTGTACATGGCCGTTAAATTCATGAGCCGGGCATGTTCCTAGCTAGTTTCGTAAGGAAAAGGTGATTGAAACATATAAATTTCTTAGATATGGAATAAAAATGATCTTCCGTAAAATTTGATCCGGTAAGAGAGCCTAATGGTTTGCATCAAACAAACAAAAAGCTCTAAAACATCAAAAGAATTATTGTTTCTTCATCCTTCTACAGTTTTGTTTGGAATCAAAGCAGGCAATGAGATTCCAATAAGTTCAAGCTCGATGCATGGATCTCTACTTAGTCATCTTAGTCGCCTCTTCAGCACTTTATCTTCTGTAAAACACAAATTGAGAGACTTGCGTTTAACTTGTGGGTCCCATCACCAAAAGAAAAATTGGATTAACTGTTCAGGTTTCGTTAAAGGGTTAGTTATATTTGCATCAAACTCAACTTTGCAAACCATAGATCTTCAATATTTGTAAAAATCGATTACAAAAAAAAAGAGGGGACTATTTGAAATTGATAGGGAAGTAGGGCGAGCTTCTATGAGGGATTATCTCTCAGGTTTCATGGAGGATGAAGAGTTGTTCCGGAGTCGGTAGGAGGAAGAGTTCCAAAAAGGGACTAATTAGGTTATTGGCTGGGACGAGTTTCGAATGTCGACTTCCTTTGCTTCCGTGTTTCTCCGTTAAAGCTTGAAATAAAAGTTTCAGGATATGATTGACAATGTTCGATAATGAAGGAAAATAAATCCAAAGGATGGTAAGTATCATCTTTACGGATTATATTGAAGAGTGAAATAACTTTTTTTTTTACTTTTCCAACAAACAACATGCATTATAAAATTTCACCATTTACGGATACTATTTTGATGATTTTTAGACTTTTATAATGGTTACAATTTCTAGTTTTCTACAAACCTTTGAAATTAGTTTGAAATAGAGATTACACGGTCGAGATTAGTTACGATATCTTCACAGTACGAATAAAAGTTTTGTGAATTTATGTAAGCTCTTTTCTCGGTTCGCTTTCTTCATGTTCGTCGAAGTCGGGAGGAATCCATAAAGAGTGAATTTATTTGACGTAATTCTAAGACGTGACTGGATGCAAAATTCATAACGATCTAATATTGAGATTTTGGTAGAAATTAAATGATTAAAAAATGGAATATCTGCGTCCACCATCACTTTGTCAAAGTTTTCTGATAAATTTGTCACTTAATTATTAATTTTTTTTTTTCGTCTTTTTTGAGTAAAATGACAAATTTTACCCTTTTCTCATATTCGTCTGTATGCTGTATACATACAAATTCATACATTACTGTACAGACCAGAATATCAACGGTTAAACAGTATAATTTGTGTTAGTTTTAAAAATAAGTTAAGAAACTGTTAGAATTTTTATAAAGTTTTCAAAAACTCACTCCCAACAAAGATCCCTTAAAAAATGAAGAAGGTTATGCGTATGTATGTTGATAGTGATATAACAAACAAAATTTTATGAGTTAAGTGGATATGGTTGACTTGAGACCACGTGCGGAAATGTAGAAAAACACGAGCACCAGTTCAAAGACAACGAAATCTCTCTGCCGAAGTCATGTGCCAGTGCATGCCGTCTTGCCACGTGTTCCATCTCATTACACCACGCAAAATTCCTTTACATTTAAGAAACGTATAATTCATATGAGAAGAAAACATATGGATGAGTATTTGTTGAAGTCAAATTTTGTCCAACAAAAGGATTTTGTTATTGCTTCTTTCGTCCTATAAGACCCATTGTTCCCGCTAGGAAAAATGGTCAAAATTAACATAAATTAAATTTGATCTACCGAAAAAAATTCGAACTATCAGGATCCGGTTATTTCCGCCCGTTGAACCAATGGCCGGTGGGTACTACTTAATAAAGATGCAGTAAATTAAGCCGATAGGGGACATTTAGTTTCAATATTTTGTTATAAAGCATGTGATTTATGAAAGCTTAAAGTTATGGTCTACCCCATATACCGTATGTATGATTAAAGTTATGAAAGCTTAAAGCTGATAATATCCAGTTATGATTTTTTTTTCCCTTTTCTGCCAACTGATTGATAATGAAATTTTTCGTTTTTCTTATAAATACTAAATAGCGTTGTACAAAGAAGGAAGTGAAAAGGAAAAAGAGAGGAGATTATTATTCAAAATTTGGCATCTCCTCGGCCACATTCACATATGAGGTTCATAATTGGAGTCACATGGTTGCATGTGATTACATTGGGTTAGCCACATATGGCCAACCCCACGTTTTCCCCTTTTTTTTTGTTGTTTTGTTTTGTAGCTATTATTCGATGCATTTATATATACTACTCCTTTTATGTGCGAAACAATACCATGTGAATACATTAATATTAATAACTATACCAGCCGTATTAAATATATATATATATATATATATATATATACAAGTGTCAATGCATAAAATTTGGATGCACTATCGTAAGTTTACCTTTTGATAGTATGCGGTATCGTAATTAAACTTATTCAAATCTTATAACTCTTTTCTGAGAAAAAGAAAAAAAAAAGACTCAATGACCCACAAACATGTTGCCATTAATTTGAAAAAAAAAAAGGGTGTGAATGCAAAAAAGAAAGACATATTTGGGTGTAAAAAGAAGGAGCACACGTGGGGAGTCTTAAAGAAGGAAGAAAGATATTCGTCCAGACTCATTTCTCAATCTTCATTGTTTCTCTTTGTTTTGGTGCCAATATTGTGGTCCTTTTGCTTCTTCACACTTCTTTCAATGCTACTTGGGTACTCCCTAGTGGATTTCTTCGGACAACTTACTTACACTAGCTGTATTTAGATATGCCATAATCAATATTTACTTCGATAGTCATATGCTTTCCTTACTATTATTTTTTTTTTTTTGAAATCTCAAATCCATAGAAAAGCTCAGACTAATCCGTTGGAGAATGTACTACCAACGGGTTAAGCATACACTCGGATTTGCAAATGAGGCTTAAACATTAACTCCATATCCCATTTGACCAAACATGAGCATTTTTGTTCCTAGTGGGAGTCGAACACAGGGAGGACCGCTGTTCGCGAATTCAAAAATCGATAACCTCTAGGCTACCACTGTCTGGTTAGCTTTCCTTATTGTTTGGCGAAATATTTTGTAATATTGACATTTAACTGTAGTATAATATGAAAGTTGTAAATCTCTGTAATATTATTTAAGAATATATTTTTGAAAGTGAACTTTGTTTTGTAAGTTATTATATGAAATGTCATTACAAATAAAAAAAGATAATTGAAATAGGAGGATAAAATTGTATTTTAAAAATATTGATAAAAAAATGGAAAATATTTATTTCTCATTAAAGAGGTTATTTATTATTTAGTTTCTTAATTATTATGATATTATTAAATAATAATCAATTCATACATATTCAAAAAAAAATATTCGAGATCTTGTAATATTTTTCACTATGATTATTATATTTTATTTGAATATGTATCAAAACAAAAGTTTGAAAAAATATGTTACTAATTTTATAAAGAATTAGACACGAGAAAATTGATTTTTTAAGAGTTTGTGCACTAACCACAAAAACCATAGCCATTAAACGGATCATATTAGAGTTATGTTTTCAAGATTATAGGTTTTTGCGGATTAGTCCGAATAATATTTTAATTCATTGCAAAACGGGTTAAGTAGATATGTTAGTCTGTGTTGACAATTATATATATAATTATTAGTTATACATATTATAAAATTCATATAAATTTATTTTTTCTTAAATTTCAAAACAATTTTAAAGAAAAAATTATTCCGCGCTATTTATATAACGTGAGTTGAATTCTAGTTTGTTTCAATTGTCGGGGCATTATGAGCAGCACACTTTTTGACATCACTCAAATATTGCCTAAACTTTAACGTCGGAAAAGTCTTTGAGAACCACATGGAGTCCATTGGCCCCGAAATTAAGGTGGGTGTTCTTCACACGTTAGGCCATCTACGCACATGCTCAATTTTTGAATTCTTCAAGTTGCAAATAATTTTAACTTTTATTCTTCTCTTTTTTTTTCCTTCCCTTTGTATGTATAATTATGCTTTTAAGGGTTTATTATGTGTATTAACACACTTTGGAACCGAAATCAGTTGCTTTTCTTTTTCTTTCTTTTTAAGACAAAATTTTGATTCTAGAAAAATAAAGAAGATCAAAATAAAAAAAGTGATGTATACAAATAAAATACATGAATTTAATAAATTAAAATCGCGTAGATAAACAAAAAAAACAAACTTCAGCCAAATGAAGGGGTAAAAAGGTGTCGGGAAAAAAAGAAGGGGTAAAAAGGTTAAAAAGCTAATATAACTACTGACATACTAACTGCCGCCGTTAGGGTTGGGTCAACGCCGTCCGTGGTGCGGCGGCGGCTAGGAGTTCGGCCAGAGCCTCCATGGCTCGGACCTGCATCTCTAGAGCCGCGATGTAATCCGTCGCTTCATCTAAGAGGTTCGGTACGGAGACTTTCCGGCAACCGGGAACCAACCGGCCAAGAATCTTAAGTTTTCTCTCAACCGCCGGTAATCTAATCCGCTTCGTCTCCATCGTAGCTTTTCTCGATTTGCAATTTCCGGTTGATTTCGCCTTTCGGTGTTTCTTCAGCCTCTCTCGGAGGCGACTCGCTAAGATCGCCCTGCTCCACCGAGTCGTGCCGCGAGCCGACGCGGCCAGAACTCGATCCGCTGTCTCGCGTATCTCTCGCGCCGCGCCGTTGACTTTACCGGCGTCGTTGGACCTCTGACGAATTCGGCGCAGAGCTTCGACGAGCTTGCAAGGGTAGATCTGCTACACACGATTCGTTCTCCATCTCTTCAAGCTTTCTTCGTTGACCCGTCGAGCCTCTGTCTCTGCCTCCTCCGCCGTGTCTGATAGCCTCCGCTTCTTCCGGCTCGACACCGGAGACGCGTTGTCACCTGTGGTTTCGATGCTCGGAAACAGAGAATCCACCATCAAATCCGATTAAACCAGAGATTTTTAAAAAAACCGTAAATAGGCAAAACCACAACAATCTCTTCGTCTTCCTCACTACTCGCAAACAACCAGAGATTCAGAAAATCGACGTCGACGAGATTTTAGATTAGAATCGATCTAAGAAAGATGCAAATCTACGAGTCTCTCTCTCTCTCGCGTTAAAAATGGACTATTTAGAAACAAAAGAAGATGAAGGGAGAGAGCAGTTTATATATCTCCGCCAATCGACCGACCGAGAGAGAGAAACAGCGAAGCCGTAGTTGTTACAGTTAAAAAACAAAATTTGTCGTCGAGTGTTGTTACAGTTAAAAGCCACTTTTGCCCTTATTACCGGTATTTGTTTTCAATTCTCATAAATCTTTTGTTTTAATTACTATTTAGATTTAGATAATTAGATAGCATGAAAACTTTTTTTTGTTTTTGATAAAGGGTATTTTATTAAAAACGGCAATTTACAAACTTGAAATTACAACATAAGAACAACGCTAGCAAATTAAAATTATAAGAATGAAATTAAGCTAGAACCGCTAAAGGATATTAAAAGAATATCGCCAAACGAAGCTCCAACGCTCACGAACAAGCCACTAAGAAGAGAGAACAAACTTACTTAGACCAAACTACTCCGACGGCTAAAAGAATAGACGAGGAAACCCAATAAAGACAGAAGACCAACTAGCCAAGCCAATCGACTAACCAAACCAAGAGAAGGCAACCTAGCACCACAACTATCCTACAGAGCAGCAAAAACCCAAGTTAAGCACCAAGCGAGGATGAGTAGAGAAGTGGCAGATTTTAAGCGTAAGGTCTCATTGATGAAGTTTTTGGGAGTCGAATTTTTTTTGGTTTCGTTTTGTCAGTTTGGTTTGTATCCCCGGTTTGGAGTTTTTTTCTCTGTGAGTTTTCTATACTTGCCAGCCTAGTTTCCGAAGAGATTCGTTCTCTGTCGGTTTTGGGTATTACAACTGTATCCTCCGATGTATTATATCTTGTAATTCCCTTTTGGTTTGAATAAAAAGTTACTAGTGTTAAAAAAAAAAAGACTACCTTCGACTTAATAGCCAATGCACAAGCCACTACAGAAACGCATCAACGAACCTGAAGAACCCGAGAGAATCCAGCAATAGGCCAAATTGCAACAGAAACAACGGACGAAGCAAAACGGCACCAACTGAAAACTTGAAAGCATGCAAACTTTGTCGGATGTCCGCTCTTCACTTTGAATTGGAATTGAAAGCTCTCAAAAGCTAGTTTCCTGGCATTTCCGATTTTTTTGTTTTAACGTGTTTGGAAGTTTGGTTGGAAATAAACCGCCAAGCTTAAAAGACATTGAAAAAAAATCAAAGCAATCAAGTTAACGAGGACAAGAAATACACGCTCGGAGTATACATAGGGAAAAAAAGAATACAAGTTAGGACAATTCCAATAACTGAAAACTACATTCTGCACTTGAATTGAATTCAATACACTTGTATTTTTACTTTTATCCTTTCACCCCGAGCTGAAATCCTATTCTTAATACTTGTATTTAATAACTGAATATTTTTCATCCGGATCCCCTTATTATTGAATAAAAATTCATATTATCAATTTACTACAATTTTTTTTAAAAACAAGATTATCGATTTTTTTGGGTTTATTATAAAGTTATTTATGTTATCATTCAGGCTGAAAACAATAAGATTTTTTTTCTTCTATAAAATTAATTATGTTAGAATTTTTGTGTGTTTTGGTGGATAAATATATTTCCTCATTAATATAATACAGTTACGAAAAAAAAACGTTAGATCTTAGACTTTTGATTTTGTTTAGTGTTACTGGGTGAGCTATACTTTGTAACGTTAAACTTTTGGTTTGATCTATTCGTCAAATCATATTTTCGGCACAAAGTTCCCTTCTTGCGAGAATTTAACTCGAGTCAAATTAAGCTAATTAAACTATGACCAAATAAAAACTAATTGATAACACTGTTTACCACACAATTGTTTTCTATAATTACTACATTTTGATTTGTTTACATTCATATCACTTCAAAATTATACTATTAGATAACAAAAAAATGAATAATTTCATAAGATTGATGTTAATTATTGCTATGTATTTTAGGTTGAATGAAGCATTCCGCCATCTTGCGCAGGGTTGCAAAAAAAAACAAATTAATTGTTCGAAACGAACTCGGTTCTGGTAGAGTTCTCCATTTCGGTTGTCAGCCTCACGTTGGCTTTTTGGCAAAAACCGATCCAAACTATGTTCAGATATTCGATTTAGACATAACGTTTATGACGGTCCAAAACATACTTAACGTTATAACAATTTAAATTTCATACATGTAGTTTTTTTTGTGCTGATTCATACCCTTGCCGTCAAATAGGTAACGATCAGTTAACGTTTGTCGACAAGGATGCCACGTCGTCTTCAACCATTTTTTATTTTTTTTTTAAAAATATTTATTGAAAGCCCAAACAGGCATTGGAACAGTATAACTAAGCCTGACATTCGGGTATTCGGTTCCGGTTCGGTTTGGTTCCGAGATTTAAGAACCGGAAAATACCTGAACTTTCTGGTTATTTTTCGGTTTCGGGTATTTATTACCCAAAATGCATAAAATATACATGAAATGCCTAAAATATACCCGAAAACCCGAAAATATACCAGAAAACCAGAAAAGTTTAACGAAAATATACCCAAAATACCAAAAATATAGCCGCAAACCCGAAATTTTCATTTCTTTTTCTGTTCCGGGTTGGTTCTGGGTATTTATTACCCGAAATGCCTAAAATATACCTAAAATGCATAAAATATACCCGAAAACCCAAAAATAAACCTGAAAACCCCAAAAAGTTTAAGGAAAATATATCCGAAATACCAAAAATATACCCGAACTTTTCACCCGAAAACCCAAAAAAAGTTTGATTTAAGAACCGGAAAATACCCAAACTTTTCGGTTCTTTTTCGGTTCCGAGTCGGTTCTGGATATTTATTACCCGAAATGTCTAAAATATACCCGAAACGCCTAAAATATACCTGAAAACCCAAAAAAATTAAAGAAAATATATCCGAAATACCAGAAATATATCCAAAAACCCAAACTTTTCACCCAAAAACCCAAAAAAGAACCAAAAAGTTCAGGTTTTTGGGTATATTTTTGGTATATTTTCTGGTTTTCGGGTATATTTTAGGCATTTCGGGTAATAAATACCCAGAACCGACCCGAAACCGAAAAAGAACCGAAAAGTTCGGGTATTTTCCGGTTCTTAAATCAATTTTTTTTTGGGTTTTCGGGTGAAAAATTTGGGTTTTCGAGTATATTTTTGGTATTTCAGGTTTATTTTCCTTAAAACGTTTTCGGGTTTTCTCGTATTTTTCGGGTTTTCGGGTATATTTTTGGCATTTCGGGTATATTATAGGCATTTCGAGTAATAAATACCCAGAATCGACCCGGAACCGAAAAAGAACTGAAAAGTTTGGGTTTTCGGGTATATTTTTGGTATTTCGGGTATATTTTCCTTAAAACTTTTTTGGGTTTTCTGATATATTTTCGAGTTTTCGGGTATATTTTACGCATTTTGGGTAATAAATACCTAGAACCGAAAAAGAACCAAAAAGTTTGGGTATTTTTCGGTTCTTAAATCTCGGAACCGAACCGAATCAGAACCGAAAACCCGAATGCTCAGGCTTAGTTGTACTGTTTTGATGCCCTGTTTGGGCTTTCAATAAAAAATATTAATATATATATATATTGGTTGAAGACGACGTGGCATCCACGTCGACAGGCGTTAACTGATCGTTACCTATTTGACGACAAGGGTATGAATCGGCACAAAAAAAATTAGAAATATTAAATTTAAATTGTTATAACGTTAGGTATGTTTTGGACCGTCACAAACGTTAGATCTAAATCGAACATATGAACATAGTTTGGGTCGGTTTTGGCCAAAAGCCCGCCTCACGTTATACACCAAAGTATTTAGAATTCAAAACACAATGGGACATTGAATTCGGAAAGGAAACAATAATAGGGAATTGTTACTTGAAGCAAGGGCTGTGGATGAGATATTCTCAAAACTTTGAAGCCTACAAAGGACCTAAGGGTGGTGGATGTAATCAGATACGTGAATGGATCTGGCGATCTGATGGAATTTACCTTAAAAGTAATTCACAACCGGCAGCCTTGAAGCTTCGTTGGATTGAGAAATCTAAAAAAATCCGGTAACATTCGTTAACCTTATTAATTATTCATAACACTCAGTTTCTCGCTCATCTTATAACTACTATGTCCTTCTATTTTTGGTGTTAGAATATAGGGTCAACAAACTATGATTTTTTTTTGTTTCTCGTATATCTATGATATAATTATGAAATCCTTTGTACGTTTTCAATAAAAATTGCAAGAAAAATAAAAAATTAATTATTGGCTCATTTGCACATTTCATTTTTTTTTTGTTGCTAAGAAGAGTATATAACTTATTATTTACCGAATCACATTTCTCGCATTAAATAATTTTACTATGATGGTTTAGAGAAGAAAAGGAAAGAAGCATAAAAAAACTTAATTAAGATAAAGTTAACCAGGAAATGCTATAAGAAATTAATTTCGTATGAATACTAACCGACGATTTTGTGAACGTCAATGTCTAAAAGATGATTAACCCTTTTTGCAAAAAAATCCGGTGGTTTGGTTTAGACCCAATTCGTGTTACTCTTTTTCTTAAAAAAGATATATGTTCTATTGATCTTCTAGACATTTTATTGTAAAAGAGAGAATCAATTTTTTCGAAATTTTTTAGAAAATTAAGTTTATAAATATATAATTAAAAATACTTAGTACTTAATTTTTATTTTATTTTTGCAAATTTTGAAAGCTTGATATTTTGTTTACAATTTTAGTTTAGAGAAAATTTGTCCCAGTCAATACACAATACACAATTCCTGGATCAGTTTTGATAATATGGGCTTTTGGTTCAGTTTTGGACTCACAACTTCTTTTCTCCAAACTCCCAAAGGTCCTGGAATGACAAAAATACCCTTATGGCCAACGTTCGTTTCTAAATCAGTCCTACCACCGGCGAGTTTCTGAAAATCGGCATATCTCCGGCGGCACTGCAAACACTTTTCCGACGTGGTTTCGCCTCCGAGAGCATCGTGATGACGTCCCTAATCGATGGTCTATCTTTTGGGAGCTTCGCGGTGCAGAGAAGAGCGATTCGTAGTGCCAGAAGCATCTCTTCGATCACGTGTTTACACTCTCCGGCGATGCTCGTGTCAAGCACTTCTTCCAAGCTCTCGTTCTTCTTCATTTTCCTCCGGATCCACTCGACGACGTCAATCGATTCCTCAAACGAAGGATCTATCGGCATTTTCCCAGTCACCAGTTCCAGAAGCACCACCCCCAGACTGTATATATCGCTCTTCTCGTCGATCTTCAGGGTGTATCCGTACTCCGGTGCTATATACCCGTAAGATCCGGCCACCATGGAAACCGTCTCGTTCTTGTGGATCATCATCTTCGCCAATCCGAAATCCGCTATCCTCGCCTCGAGGTTTGAATCGAGGAGTATGTTATTAGATTTGATGTCCCTGTGAATGATCGGCGGATAGCAATCGTTGTGCAAGTAATTGAGCCCTTGAACGACTCCGACGGCGACATTGTATCGCGAGACCCAATCTCTTAGTAAGAATTTCTCATCTTTGGAATGCAAAGCAGTGCCCAAGTTCCCGTTGGGCATGTACTCGTACACCATCATCACTTCTCTCTCATTGTGAATGTAACCAAGAATCTTCACAATGTTTCTATGTCGGATACCACCAAGCAGGTTCACTTCTCTGAGTATGTCCTCTTCTTCTTCTTCTTGATGATGATGATGATCTTCGATATCACTCGGTGGTGATGATGATCTCCAGAGTTTTTTCACTGCTACTGTGAGTAATGGCCGTCTCATGACTTCTGCTTTGTAAACAATCCCCATGGCTCCCATTCCAATGATGTTTGATTCTTTGATGTGTGATAAGATGTCTCCTGCAGTGAAACACAGTCTCTGGAACGCAACGAGTCTCCATGGCCACTCCTCCTGAGGCTGCTTGCAGAACAAATAATCTCTGGCAAAATTGCTGTAAAGATCCCATCTTCTGTATACCCATCTCCCTGCCAAAAACATCATTCCCAGAGACAAGATGACCGCAGTTCCAACAATGAACCCAAAGATTGCGTGATTCACGTGAATTCTCCCTGGATTCCTCCCTCTTGCTGACAAAGCTAGGCTCTTAGAGCAAGGAGGTAGAACTCCACCACATAAGCCATCGTTTCCCACGAGATCGTTTGGGTTTATGGCTGCAAACAGCCCGTATGAAGGAACGGGTCCTGTGAGTTTGTTGAATGACACGTTTAGCATCTCCAGTGTTGGAGAAGCTCCCAAGTTCTGTGGTATATTCCCCGTTAGAGAGTTGTTTGAGAGGTCAAGAACAGCTAACATGTGCATCCCAGCTAATGCCTCGGGTATTTCTCCAACCAATTGGTTGCTCTTAAGATTTAGACTCACAAGTTTTTCAAAGGAAGCAATCCTTTCTGGTATCTCACCTGAGAAATGGTTGAAGGAAATATCCAGGACAGACAAAGATGGACGATCCTGAATCTGGTTAGGTATTTTTCCAGCAAAGCTGTTATGTGAGGCAATGAAGGTTTGGAGATTGGGACTTGAGAAAATGGCTGAAGGTAGGGATGAGAGATGATTAAAGGATATGTCTATGAATGAGAGTGAGGTAGATAATGCTATATCATCTGGAACTTGACCAGTGAGGTTGTTTTTTGCTAGTTCTAGATGTTGTAGCATTGGTAAGTCACCTGAACCGGCTGGTATTATTCCGGAAATGAGATTTTTCTGGATTCGAACACGAACTAAAGTCGGGCATGAGAAGATTTCCTCTGGAATCTGGCCTGAGAATGAGTTGTTGAAGAGAATGAGCTTTGTGAGGTTTCTGGAATAGCACAATCCTGATGGGATTTCGCCTGTTAGCTTGTTTGATGAGACATCTAACCATTTCAATGGTGAGCTCTTTCCCAAATGCACCGGTAAGGAACCCATCAGAGAGTTTTGCCACAACTCAAGAACCTCGAGATTTGGTAATTCAGCAATCTTTGATGGAATGATTCCCGTGAGTTGATTCCTCATCAAATTCAGAAGCTGCAGATTCTTCAACTCAGCTACTTCCATAGGTATTTCTCCTGTAATCTGGTTATCAGACAGATCAAGAAATACAAGAGAAGTCATATTACCGACTTCTCGAGGAATCTTCCCTGTGAGACAGTTCTGGTAGAGATAAATTGTTGTAAGCTGTTTCAGCTGCCCCAAAGAAGATGGAATCTGACCCGTAAGGTTCCCGACAGCCAAATCGAGGTACTGAAGCCGCGTCAGCTTCCCAAACTCTTCTGGAATCTCGCCTGTGAAGCCATTGTAACCAAGAATGATGGTTTCCAAGGAAGAGAGCTCACCAATCACCTTTGGTACCTTTCCGCCTAAGTTATTACCCGAAAGACCGAGAAACTTCAGATTTTTGAGATTCTTGAAAGAAGAAGACACCGAGCCCTCAAAGTAACCTCCACGAAAGTCCAAAACCTCAAGTGTAGTTGCGTTGCCGAGATCTTCAGGGAGAAACCCAGAAAAATTGTTGCTCGAGGCATTGACGTGTGTTAGACCAGTGGCCATTCCTAAACCATAAGGAAAAGTTCCAAAGAAGCTGTTCACACTCACGTCGAAGACCTTCAGGGAAGTGAGATTAGAAAGAGATTTAGGAAGAGAAGACTCAAATGCGTTGTTGCTGAGATCAAGGACTTGCAGAGAAGGGAAGCTCTGAATCTGATCTGAGATGTTTCCGCTGAGATTCATGTTGGGGAGAAGAAGCTTAGCCACGGCGCCATTTGAATCGCAGTGAACTCCGGTCCAGTTACAATGAACCGACGCAGTAAATGCTGTGGCATTTTCAGGTCTCTTCCAATCGTTGAGATTATTCGAAGGATCAAACAGTTCTGACCTGATGGCCAACAAGATCTCTTGTTCATAACCTGGAAATGTTTCAGAATAAACAAAAGGGACAAGAGAGAAACCAATGTAATAGAAGAGGAAGAAAAGTTGAGGAATCGCCATTTTCTCTTCTAACTGTTTACTTTTGGCAGATTTTATGGCATTTTCAAGCCAAACGATGCAACTGAGATTGAAGGTCCCCAATCGAAGTTGATAATAGGAGAGTGGAAACCAAAAGCTGGAAAACAATGATTAGTCAGAATCTTACTTTATTTTAATCTCTCTCAATTATTTTACCATGATTGTGTTCCTTTTTCTATCGGTGGAATATACCAATTCCATTGCGAAAATTACAATTTGTATAATACAGTAAGTAGCTCGGTTTTTCATCTATGTTCGTGTGTTACAAACTTACAGTTTGCAAATTGTGTTTGAGAAAACAAAATTAGATGCTAATTAAGTTTGTTTTATTAGCAAACCCAAATTCTGAACTGTTAATAAAGTCTAACCCCAAAACTCGAGAATCACTAATTTATAACCATATCCTGAAAGATTTATAAAATTTATGTTTGCTGATCTGTGTGACATCAAACACTACGTGCTGATAAACGAGATTAAAATAATGATGAAGAAATCGTGGGATCTTGGGTTTATAAACAGCTAATCATAAGACACTGAGTGACTTGTAAAGCCTTGTCCTCATTAGGGATTAGTGGGACAGTGAAACATGGGCAGAGAATGTGTCTCACTTAGTGCTCTAGTTAACTATTTTCATTTTGAAAGATGATTAATAATTAGTCGAAATAAAAGTGGTTTAAGAAAACTATTACTATAAATTAATTCCACCTCACGTCAATACCCAAACGACGTTTTTTACATGTATTTTATTTCACACACAAAGATGTGTTACTTTCATGGATCTCAATCCAGATATATTTGTAGAGGAAAAATTATTATCATAATTACACAAAGCAATTTGAACATTGTTAGAATAGTAAAAGTTATCGGTAATTGTTTTATTTTTCCTTATATTCTATATTTATAAGTCTCCCCCCCCCCCCCCCNTTTTTTAATGAATGAAACGTATCAGTTAACTTAAAATACTTCTAACTAGATTGATCATCTTAAATGTGAGTAAATGCAAAGTTTGTATAAAGACATGGTCCGGTTGATTTTATGATCATAAAGGCCGGGTCCTGTACATGGTCCGGTTGATTTTATGATAATAAAGGTCGGGTCCTGTACACAAGTGGTCTATACCACTCTTGACGGCCTTATGAAGTAACCATACTCCGAATACGCGTTTTGGTACAAGCGCAACACATTTGTCCACTTTAGACGAGATGTTTTCAGGGCATCGGTAGTTGTTTAATTTATGCCATGCTCTGCTTGTTCATTTCATTTTTGTTATTGATGGTTTTCTAAACACGATTTTCTATATATTTTATGTATCCGCTATACGTGAAATTTAGCACAATGCTTGAAATGTCGTTTTGGAATTTCGGATCCGGACTGTTATATGAGATTTTAGGTTGGTGTGCGATTGCTTAATCTCTAGTAAAACCGTTCGGGATTTCAAACTTTCGATTAACGGTTGTCTTTGGATTGATCTTTTACCGCTTTCCCGCATGTCTTCATTAGCCGGAAGAATGTTTTCTTTTGAATGGCGTCAGTAAAAAAACACATGAAATATGATGGTCGTGAGAGAATCTTCCCACGTTGTTAGAACATAATTAAAGACAAATAAGAAAGTTCATTGCCAAGTTGCAAATAGGAACGTCCCATGACTCATCACATAGAAATACACATGCATTAAATTATTGCACACATGTACATATATGTTATCTCTTCTTTTTTTTTTAACACAGATTTTAACATTTCTTACTCAGGGTTGTCGAGTTTTTTTCCTAGGTATATTCATTTGAGTTAAGGCATTTGAGGTCATGTAGCATTATCTTACACTTTACTTGTTAAGGAGCTTCAATTATGCAATCAAAACCGAGATGCTTAAAGATATATGATTCCAAAAATATGTTTTCCCAAACCCGTTAGATGAATGAATCATGTTTACATTAGGAGAATATAATCAACATAATTGATCCAACAAATTATAAGAAACATATTATCGTTAGGTCCGGCTCATGAATTTAATGGACCATGTACAATAATCTAATTTTGTAGATATAATATGTAGAATATTGCAAAAATACCTTCATTTTTTTAAAAATGGCCCTAAACTCTTTACTAAAATTTGCAAATGCACCTTTAGCACATGTCAAGAGCCGGCATTGTCGTTAGAAACTCTGTTTAATATTGCGTTTATTTATTTTATTTATATTACTTACATATTTGACCTCACCCAAACCAATCAAACCCTTTTACGTCTGGCGCATCCGAGTGGAAGTATAAAAGAGGCACGGGTTTGCTCAAACAATTGTTGTAACTTCGCAAGTTAGATGGACAGTACCTCGAATGAAATTTCTTTATCCTATCAAACATCCTCTATTATTCTAAGCCGAACAAATAATTGCACTAATATAACTTTATAATATGCCCTTTAGCATTTCACATGCACCCATATGGGCCTTTTTTTTTTATCATAACTAACATTTTTTAATATAAAATACCGAAAGGAATAACAACAATCCTATAGATGATATGATAGTTTACATGCATTATTAATATATGTACTCTCATGATGAGATCATAATTTCGATGAGAGAGAGAGTATGAAGCTGGAGTCCATGTGCTAAGAGCTTTCCAATTTATTCACCTTAGTTTACTTTTGAGGGTGAGTATACGTATTTTTGTCTAAAATTGGAACCACGGAAAAATATTTATAAATCAAAAGCTATGAAGTGACGATACAATAGATGGCAAAGTTCTAGGAACCTGGATCTGGCTTTAATGTTCATTACAGTTGATCGATTACAAATAGGACTTTAACATTTAAGGTTTATGAGCGAACTTTGACGTGTCAAATTTTGATTTTGAATTTAGAAAAAAAAGTCGTTGTAAAAAAGCAAAAATGACTGAAAAATACTTATATTACTCAAATAATACATGGTAATCTTTAATTGTAAAGTCATAAAATTCCTCTTTAATTTTTGTTTTTTAAAAATAAATTGACATAGTAATCTTTAAAAAAAATAATAATCTACCTTTTAACTAATATTTTTGTAAATTATGGTGAATCGAACCGAACCGGATCAACATGTTTGACACCTCTGAGTCTAATTTGACCACCTAAACGGCGAAGGAAAATATTAGAACCAATTGTAAGCAAGGCCCAGGTCGACGATAAAAGTTATCAAAAAGCCCAATTAAAGTAAGTTAAAGCCTAATTGAGGTAACTTGGGAAACTGTGGATTTAGGGTTTTAGGAGAACTTGTTTTAGGTTTTCAGTGGGAGGCGTTGAAGCGAGAGGGCTTTTGGTAAGATGGCGAAATTCAACGAGGTAGCGAAGAAGAAGAGAGAGGCGAAAGCAGATAGAAAACGAGCCATTCACGGCGATCCACTCACCAATAAATTGAAGACCAGAGCTCCGGTTGTCTCTGTCTCCGGAAAACGTCAGAGAAAACTCCTTCGAAAATGGCGCAGGGTATGAAATTCCTTCATTATCGTTCTCTTTTACTACTGTGGATGCCTTTGAGGAGCTGTGTCTTTTGATAGTATAAGCTTTATTGCAATTAGAGCTTCTGTTTCCATTTTGATTTAGTTCTCAAAATGAAGTAGAAAGTCCTCAAAAAGGGGTTATTGATTGAAAACAGGAGCAGAAAGAGATGGTGGAGAAGGGTCTTGTTACCATGGAGGATGTGGAGATGGCTTCTGCTGAAGGTAAATCTTCATCCTGCAAAAAAAGCTACTGAGCTTTTGTTGTGTTAATTGATCTCTTGACTTCACTAAGATAAGTTTTCATTAATCATCTTCTTTGATGCGATTGGGAAATATCAGTTAGGAATAAACTTTCAATACTCAGAAATGCAAGCAATTCTAGCTGTAACTGTATAAATTCTTTTGGATTTGGTAATCAATGTAGACTTTGCACCTAAGATCTGACACTTCTTGCTTAGTTTTCTGTTCATAATTCTTGTACAAAGGTTGTACCTTTCCCGATGATCAGCCTACTGTTAGCATATTCATAATCGCCATGTCTTGTTTTCTGCATTCCATGAAATTATACAGGCTTATTTGCGTTCCTTTTGCTCTTGTGACTTTTATTTATTCCGACTTTGCTTAAATGAAAGCCGTTCTCTTCTATCTGGTTTCAGCTGCATCAGAAGACTCCAAGAAATCCCCCAGAAAATTTAGCGTGAAGAAGACATTGAAGCTCAATAAACTAAAGAATAAAGGTAAAAAATCCTTGAGCGTTTGCAAAGCATTTTATCTCAAAGCCTATTATTACTTGATGCAATTTAGCCGATCATGGAAGTAACAAGATATTGCCCCACATGTAAGCAGGCAAGAAGAAGAAAAGCCAGAAAGCTGTTGGCGAAGGGTCTGCTGATCAGATGCTAGAATGAGTGTTGTAAAAACCTTAAAACCCTTTTCATCTAGCAATATATAAAGCGTCTCAATGTCTGGTTATATTCTTTCAAAAAGGGTAACGTGTGGTTTGGATGAAGAGGATGCAGAGCATAGCACTTGACGAAGAGTGAAGGGTTTGATAGGATTTCATTTTTCTAAGTTTTCCGAATCTTATAGTTTTCTAATATGTTTTGTCGTTTAGAAAGATCTCATTTTGTATACTGATTTGGTTCTGTGAAAGAAGTGTGGTATATCACTATTTCAGCCTCCGAATCTGATTGTCATGCCACCATTTTACAATATCACTATCACAATCGCATGTTGCAATGTTCAACGTCGCTAACAGTCGCAACCTTTGTGAACCAATAACCTGAATCAGCAAAAACGACAAGAGTTATAGAGACTACCAAACTATCAGAAACCAATAACCTAGTGTTTGTTCTAGAGAACCCTAACGCCAAGAATAACCGAGAAGATACTCGACCCAAGTCCTGTGGCAATTAGAGAACACTAATCAGCATACCTTTTTTCTGTACAAAAGATGTGTAGAATACGTATGAATTCTTTTCTAAATTTTATATAAGATATTCAATAAAACTGTTGCTCTAGTCAATTTTTGTAAATTAGGTGAAAGAATGTTAAACCAACGAAAATATGAAAGAGATAACATGTTAAACGCCAGATTTGAAACCTTGTAAAAGAAGAGCTTTAGAAAAGACATTAAAATACTATATAAGATACCAATCCATAGAGAATGACATCATGACATTGTATCATAATCCTGATTGGATAATTACATACATAGAAAAACCTTAAAAGCAATAAAAACAAACAAAGAAACCAAAATTCTACTGAAGCTGATTGAAGTAGAAAGCTTCCATGGCGCCCAAGCGCACGACCTTTCCACTCTCAATCCCATAAGAACTGAGCAAAACTCGAGAACCATCGGAACTGGTCTTGCTCTAGGAAAACCCATTAAACCGGTTTTGCTCAGGGGGACCCAATAAAAACTAAACCCCATTAAACCGGCTGCTCCAAGAACAGACATCTTTAGGTACTGCCATATATCCAGTTGGTAGTACTACTATCACGCAAACTGTACAGAGAAATGTTTATTCGCTCTCAGAACCAACCAGATCATCTCCCTGCGGAGACCAATGTCTTTTCGTCATTGGCACTCATCGATGGATGAGGAACAGGGAGACCTGGGTTTGAAGTGGGAGAGACTGCTTCTTCCTCAACTGGTACAGGCTTTGGTGTGTAACTAAAGTTGAGTTCTTTGTTGGCTGCAAGAGCCACAAGCTCTTTTTCTTCGAGGCCTTTGGTCGGACCGAGGCTGCACCTATCTGGAGTATGCTTTGCCAATGCGTCTCTGAATTTCTTGATCTAAAAAAAACAACAAATCAAAATCAGACCTAGCATGGTGATACTGATTGGTTGTTTCCTGATTTAAAATGCATGAGAACGAACCGTGGCATTGGTACAGCTAAAGCTGCAAACACGACCATGAGCGCCTCGGTAGAACCGGAAAAACGGAAGGACATGGACACCGAGACTGTAACACATGGACTTGTGCTCCTCGTAATTCACCTGAAGAAACTGCACATCAGGGTTCTGCTCTGCCAACTGACATATCTGCAACAATCATGAACTATTATGGTTAGAAAAAGTTGTTGGTTTCCAAAATCAAAGTAATCTTGAATCCAAGAAGTGGAGTTATACCTTAGGATGAAGAGCCTTGCAGCCGCCGCAGCCAGGGGAGAAGAAATCAACCACGACGAGCTTATCGCCAGCGTTGGTGAGAGAGTCAACGAGTTCTTGCGCTGAAGAGATCTCTCTCATGTTTTCTCGCAGACCTTTCTCCCACCACTTTTGAGATGTCCCAATCCTCAGCGTTGTCTGTACGAATTTACACATGTCAGACCATTTTTGACAGATCTAAGAAACCAACAGATCAAACTGAAAAGAGATGAACAGAATCGGAACCCTAAACCAAAATATTCTCATCTGGCCATGATTAAACAAATCGATAGTTCTCTGAGAAATCAAAGGAAAACCCTATAACCTACAGTGTTTCTCATAAATTAGCTCTCAACATCTTTGTAATTAGATCTCGCATGTCTGAATTATAAGAGAAAAAAATGAAAAACAACCTGAGCTGTGATGGATGATGATCGGAAGCTCCTTTTGAAGCTCTCGGTTTGAACATCTCCGAGAAGAATCTGTTTTCCATGGAATTCACTTCTAAGAGGCTTCTGCTTCAGAGATAAGAAAGTCTTTTTCAAACCAAACCCACCAAAACTCACCGGGGACACAGAGAAATCATCTACATGGTGATTCCCACAAGCTCCGAAGAACAAACTCGTTCTGCTAATCACCTCCGCCATTAGAAAAGTATGAAATCGGTAACGAGAAAAGTCCCAGATTTACCAGAAGAAGAAGAAAAGCAAGTCTCACAGAGACGACGTGTCCTCTTAGCAATCTTTAATCGCCAGCAAAGTTTCGCTTTTTTTTTTTTCTCTTCCACGAGAAAATTTATAAACAAAAATAATAAAAGGAAAGGGACAGAGTAAAGGGGTTAGGCATTTCTGGACAATAAACTGTTTTGCTTTTCGTTACGCGATCCAGACCGTTCAATTCGGATTTGAAAATTTACGGATCTGACGGTGGATTGGTGTCGGTCAGAAGAAAACTCGTAAAATGGATAAGGTTCACGACTTCTCGCGGATATTAAGCAGGAATCGCACAAAACTTGGAATCGGATATGTATTTTTTTACCATGTTTTGTGCGAATACAACCTTTTTTTGAAAAATGAAAAGTACTTTTATAGAATTCCAAATATATAAAAAATTATAACCAAATATTTTAACGGATTTTACTTCAAAATTTCATTGTTTTTTAGGTATATAAGTCATATATGCATCAATTTTGCATTATATCTCCACTTTTGCAAGTTGAAGAAGCTAAAATAGGCATATTAAACCCAATGGAACGAAAACACACATTTCTGAATTCTTTTATTTAGATTTGATAACAAAAGACTTCAAATATGAAACCCGATGAATATTTTCAAGAAATAACCCATAAAAACAAATAAATACTTTCAAGAACACCAATAAATCCCAAACAACAAAATAAGTAAACAGTCTATCATCTAAATCAACTTTCTAACTAACCAAAACATATGAATTAAAGATGAAGAACATTTGAAACCGATGATAGAGAACGTAACAAATGGTTGGCCATCGCCGGCCACTTTGAAATGGCCTATTAGTAATCCTCTAATGATTCTCATGACGAATTATAGTAAGACAAATGCGAAATACACTTGTCTACCAGGGATCATCATGAAACACTTTCAAACTGTTTTGTAATCTTTTTTTTTTAATACCAATTCTGTTATTTTCTTTAGTTCAATGTGGTTGGAAAGAAACTACACTGATGTTCTAAACACATTTTTTAGTGTTTGCTTGTCAATGCAAATTATGTTTGCTATCAACTAAGCTTTTAGAAAGACGAAAATCCATCTAAACTGAAACTGATAGTGTTATTTGAGAAACTAAATTATATGTATAGTAAAGTTTGTTAGTGTTATTTGAGAAACTAATTTATGTATCTTTCTTATCCAGGAAAAAAAAAAAGAGTATGGAACGAATGGCAGAGAAATAATAAAGGTTATCAGCTTCGTGACTATTTGTGTTGTATATATAATGGCAGAGAAACCAAATGGATAATTTGGATTTGTATTTTTAAGGAAGCCAGTTTGCCAACACATCACCCACGTGGGTCTCAATCTCTCCACCACATCTCTCTCACCCTTTATTCCTTTTTTGAACCCTAATCTAATATACTTACATAAAAGCCACCTATTTAACTGTAGTGTTGAAGAAGACCTTGTTCGTTTATTCTTTACAGCTATAAACCCTATTCATGACAATAAGCAGAGCGTTCCAAAAGAGATATTTAATTGTAGAACAAAGTCGGAGCGTTGAGAAACGAAAAATATCGTGGAACGGAAGTAATAAATATAATTAGTGTTGAGAAAGTAGAATAAGAAATACAAATTCAGTTGATGTGGAACAAGCAATACGATAGAAAAGTTGAACAATGATCATATTTAAATAAAGAGTACGATTTTGATTGTTTATGATTTTGCAAATAAAGGAGAAAAACGATTCATTAGCGACCGTATCTAAGAGAAGAATAGTAGTAGTACTGATTTATTTCCTAATTTGGATAAATAAAATAAGAGATGGTTTCTCCGGTTGAAATTTGAAACAAATGTTTTTATTTTTCATAAATGGTGACAAAATGCTGCTACCTATTCTTTGTTTGCGCGTTGTTAGAATAAAAGTTGGCTCAATAAAAAAAAACAAGGAATCTCAAGTCGGCCAAAGCGCTGTATAATAAATATGTAATTACAGTTTAGCCCCCTGTATTTCCTTCTCATTTTCAGAAAAAGAAATCCCGTCTCCATCTCAAGTCGGCCAAACCAAAGCACTTTAAATTTACATGTAATTTCAGTTTAGCCCCTATACTCTTTTTCCGTTTCACGGTTAAAGACTTAAAGTCACTTAATTAAAAAATGAACAGAAGCCGATGGACAAATGTACGATCTAACGGATACATCGCCAGATATAGCCGTTGGGGAGGAAGAAAGATAGTAACGGCTATATTTCCTTTTGGTTTATTATACAGCTTTCTCTTTGTTCAAATCCTTAAGTCATCACCACACTTCTCTCTCAAACTCTCACGTTCTTCTGGGCAGAGAACTTTGGATCTATCTTGAACACACAGGTATGTTTGTTGCTTCATTTGATTTCTCCCGTTTACTTTTTCTCGATTTTCTCTGATTCTAGTAAAATCGTACATCTGTTTTGGTCAATCGAAATCTGAGATAGTGGCTTTGAGTTTTTCAGGTGAGAAAAAGATGAACGACCTAATGACGAAATCGTTCATGAGCTACGTTGACCTAAAAAAAGCAGCGATGAAGGATTTGGAAGCAGGACCGGACTTTGATCTCGAAATGGCAAACAAGACGGACGAGAATCTGTCTTCTTTCTTAGAAGAAGCAGAGAATGTGAAAGCAGAAATGGGATTGATCGGCGAGACACTGTCTCGGATCGAGCAGTACAACGAAGAGAGTAAAGGTGTGCACAAGGCAGAGTCGGTGAAATCTCTGCGTAACAAGATCTCCAATGAGATTGTGTCCGGTCTTAGGAAGGCCAAATCGATTAAATCGAAGCTGGAAGAGATGGATAGAGCGAACTGGGAGATCAAAAGGCTCTCCGGAACTCCGGTTTACAGGAGTAGAACCGCCGTGACAAACGGGCTGAGGAAAAAGTTAAAGGAAGTGATGATGGAGTTTCAAGGGCTGAGACAGAGGATGATGAGCGAGTACAAGGAGACTGTTGAAAGAAGGTACTTCACTGTCACCGGAGAGTATCCAGATGAAGAGATGATTGAGAAGATCATCACTGATAACACAGGAGGGGAAGAGTTTCTCACACGAGCGATCCAGGAACACGGAAGAGGAAAAGTCTTGGAAACTGTGGTTGAGATTCAAGACAGGTATTGTTTCTTTACAAACTCTGTGAATTTTGGTTTGATATGCTTTTGCTGTTGTTGACTTGTAAGTTGTCTATAAACATTGAAGGTACGATGCGGCCAAGGAGATAGAGAAGAGTCTGTTAGAGCTTCACCAGGTGTTTCTGGATATGGCTGTGATGGTTGAAGCGCAAGGTGAACAGATGGATGAGATCGAGCATCATGTGATGAACGCGAGCCATTACGTCAAGGATGGGGCTAACGAGCTCAAGACCGCAAAGAACCATCAAAGAAACAGTAGGAAATGGATGTGCATTGGTATCATTGTGCTGCTCTTGATCATTCTTATTGTTGTCATCCCCATCATTACCAGTTTCACCTCTTCTTGAGATACCATTCGTTACCACTTTTGTGTTTGTTTCGCTCAAAAGGATGTCTTAATCCTTTTCTGTTCTGTATCCAATTGTTATGGAATGATGAATGTTTTTACAAAGATTTATTCCCTTATATGATGAACTGAACAACAGTATGTATAATATATTACAAAGATATATATTCCCTTATATGATGAATTGAACAACAGTATGATGTTCTCTTTCTACCTGAACTTCCTAATAGGTAAAGCTTTTCCAAACAATTTTTCAACCTCTCTTGCTTCCATTTTAAGCTCATTCAACAACTCCATCTCTTCTTCACTTAACCCTCTCAAGAAATTCTCCTCGTCTCGTTTAAGTTCGTTAAATCCTTCAGCCAATCTCTGGAACAAGGTCATCTCAGTCTTACCGACTTTCTCCACTTCCTTCTCCACTTCCTCTTCTATCTCCTCAACCTCTTTTACGATTATCTTTTCCCCTTCTTCCACTGTCTTCTCAAGTCTTTCCACGAGCGGAGGTTCAGGACCACAGGTGTTATCCGTTCTCACGAATGTGCTGAAGTCTCTGCCTATGCTTTTTGCTGCTTTTTCAAGTTCTGGTACAATGCTATTGGGTAGTACAGCACTTCTCGTGTACACAACCGCACCACCATATCCATCCCAAGCATCGTTTCGCCCACGGTAGTACACAAAAATATAGTCTTCAGGTTTATTCTCAATCTTTGATGACAGGATATACCTGCAAGAATCATGTGAAAACTTCTTAGGCCAACAAAGAGAGGCAGCACTATCAAGAGAAGTACAAGATGTTGTTACCAGTCATCTTGATAGTGAAGGTACTCATTGTCATGATTGTAGAGAACAGCAGGTTGGTTAGGATCTTGCACGAACTTTTGTACGGCTGACCTTGTAAAGAATCCGCTGTCTAGGGTCTTTATTCTCCAGGAGATGTTTCCAACAAGCTTGTCACCTTCTGTGTGGAACTCATGCAGCTGGCAGTCGAATGTATCAAAGGTTGGATTCAAGCCACTTGTAATGTACCACTTCCCGTTAAAGTCCCCGATGTTGAAGTTCTTGACCAGAACAGAAGAGTCAGGTGCAGGAAATTCACCGAGATCAGATTTTCTAGGAACACACTTTTTTCTCGACACAGCACACTCGTTGAACTCATCAACTACACTGTTCTCGAATAGATCCCCGCATTTAATCTGAAATAAGCACAATCATTGGTCTCTTCTCTCATAAGCAGCTATATCTCTGCCTCAGAATGATAAATTAAAAATAGATAAAAACCTGGCACTCGGTTTCATCTGGACGATTATTACAGGTCTGGAGGCACGCAACATTGGCTGCGCAGGAAGGATTGGCAATGCACTTTGCGAGTTCTATCCTAACAGGTTATATGGTCAGACAATATGAGATATATAAACTTCTGGCAAAAAAAATCAAAAAGATATCAACTCAAATCAGCTCCATGGTAGACAAACACTAGCTTCATCTAGATTCATATAACATATATATTTTATATATGTTGATATCTTTTTCAAACAATGCAAATTCAACATATATATTTTCAAACAATCTGTTTTGGTGGGGAATAGAGAATCCAGATGAAGGGAATTCACCTGCATCCCTTTAGCAAGCATGCACAAGTTTTGAGCGCGTCAACTGCGTCTGCAGATGGAACTATGAGGAATGCGCACGCTATAACACCCACGAGCTTTAACAGCAGTGGAGTGCTCAGCTCTTTCAGTGCATTCCTTGATGTTAATGCTACAATATCAAATACTCCCTGGCATGATTGACGAAAGCATGAGCCGAAAACATGGAAAGAACAATTTTTGTATTGAATCACAAAACCCGATTGATTGATTTACCTTAGAGATTCCTGACCTGAATCCAGATAAGGGACGTGAGGATCTCCCCGTTGTTCTTAGATCAGCATTTTGGGAAGAGGGTAAGATCTTGACCAAGAATGTGCCATTGATCCTCTTCCTTAGAAGCCTACCATCACAACTTGTAATTCCAGAGAAAAACCGAATACGGTCATGACAAGGTGAAGTGAAACAATGTGTAGCTACCGCCATGCCCTTCAGTATCTAATCTTCCTGAGGCACTACCTGAACATAGAAAATGCACATTACTATCTCTATCTATTTTCCAGAAACAATCTACAACAATATACGGAGCCAAGAATCATAAAACGTTGGCATAATTCGTGATTTCAGCTGTTGACAAAAAAAAAATTCGTGATTTCAGCTCATCAGACATGGGAGGAGAGTACACAATTCCGAAACCATGAAAAACTGAACACTACTGTCATTTTGGCTAAATTGAAGAAAGAACAATCTGAGAGAGACACGATAGTTACCGAAGATTGAAAGCTCCCCGGGAAGCCGAGAGAGAGAGAGAGAGGGGGAGCGATGTAAGGATGTGAAGAATTGATTTGGATAAGACACGGAGAGTCTTCTGTGTGGGAAATTAAGCCAATATCTGCAAGTTTAAGAATTTTTTATTCCCAAGTTTTTCAAAAGATTATTTAGTTCTTATAATTACACTATAATAATGTATCATAAATATATATATATATATACAAAAATGTTTGAACCAAAAAATATAAAATATGAGTTCCAAAGTAAAACATAATCCTATTTAAGTTTTTGAATGCCAATGGTTGTTTTTTTTTGTAAAGAAAACAAATCGGTTTTATATTAGATTTTGTGGATATACGAATAAGTTTTTTCGAGTCAATATTGCTAACATGTAATTTTCATGTCTATTTGTTTGTTGAGTTTCTTCTACTTTTAAAGTGCAAACCTAAGTTGTTTATTTTTTTTTAATTCGCACAACAAAAAATTGTCTATTATTTTTTTGTCTTCAGGAAAGTGTGACTATTATCTAGTACAGATGATTTCTCCTGCTCTGGAAATAAAAGGTGCATCTTGTCGCCACAAAAATAGTAAATGCTAAACAAAAATAATTACTGCTTGTGAAATGATTATACTCGGGTTCTATGCACAAAACATTCCTCAGCAAATGATAAAATTATGATTACTGTTTTGGTTATGCAACCAAGTATTGCTGCAAATGGTTGCTTCTCTTCTTGTTCTTGAGTTTCCTGAAAGCAGAGGACTCGATCTGCCTCACTCTCTCCCGGCTCACACCCATCGTCTCTCCTATCTCCTGCAACGTCTTCATCCTCCCATCCTCCATCCCGAATCTCCAACGTATCACCTGCTTCTCCCTCGTACTCAACGAGTCCAGCACTTTGTCCAAGTCCTGCCTCATGAACTGCTTTATCAGAATTTCTTCTGAAGTTTCTGCTTCAGGATCTGCTATCACTTCCTGCATTAACAACACTCATGTCATATTACTGAACAGACAAGAAGAAGACTGATGTATGGTGTGTCGTGTCAGGAGGACAAACCGAAGGTTTGAGGTTCTGATTGATTCCGATTTTCTGGTCTAGCGACCTCGGAGGTTTTGGAGAGAGTAGAACCGCCATGAGCCTCTTCATCGACAGCCCTGTCGCCTCTGCAACTTCTTCATTCTCTGGTTGCTTACCCGTTTCACTGTACAATTGCTTTCGTGCCTCTTTCACCCGATATGTTGCCTCCACCATGTGAAACTGACAATCATCCCATAAAAATTCTATACGATCAGGCAAAATCCGAAGCTTTGTTTTAACATGTCAATCCCGAAACAATTGGGATGACTTACAGGCAATCTTATCATTCTGGACTGATCAGAGAGAGACTTCCGCACTGCTTGCTTGATCCACCAATGTGCATAAGTTGAAAATTTAAAACCCTTTGTAGCATCAAACTTCTCTGCTCCCCTCACAAGCCCTCTGCACCCTTCCTGTGACCATTTGAGAATTTTTGAAACACGAGGATGGTTCACGGATACTTTTGTTAGCAAGATGTTCAATATTTATCACTTTCCTCAGTACGGTAACAGATGTAATTATCACAAAAGATAAGGGGCGAAAAACTCGAACCTGGACAAGATCTTGGAGGTTCATCCCAGCTCCTTGATAATTCTTCGCAATCGAAATGACAAGACGAATGTTGCTTTTAATCATCCTGTCCTTGCATTGTGTGCCATGATTAATACGTTTCCTTAAGGATTTTTGATCGACTCCAGCAGCAGAAGCCCACTGTGCAAAGGTTGGCTGATGGCCACAACGCTCAGTAAGCTCTGCTTGAAGTCTTTCCAACTTCAGAAGGTCCTAAATGAAAAGCCCAAAGTTTGTGATCAAGAAACCACAATAAAGAAGATAAGAAAGATTACATAGAAGAAGAAAAACTGTTCAAAATTGAAATTGATCATTAAATAATGTTGACTCTTCCAAAGCCCAACATCTGTTCCCCTTTTTGTATAAATGCCAAACAGGTGGTAAAAGAATTCCACAATAAGAAAAAAAGGTGAAATTCAATTTGAGACAAGCTTGCCAGGGTAGTTTAGCTTTCACAGAATTTCGGATGTTATTATAAAGCATAAAGAAGCGACCTAGGATTCTACAATCTACCACTAATTTCATCATTCTCAAACATTTAAAGATTTTTCCAAACATCGTTTTCCCCCAGAATCTAGAAACCTAAGAAGGGTGAGTTTTTATTTACCTATTAGGAGCGATGTGGAGAAAATGAAGTGGTTAGTTTAGAATTTGGAATATAAGTGACAAACCTGTATTCCTTCAGACAGTTCTTGTTCTTCTCTGGCAGTGAGAAGCTTGGAGCTGCTTGTTGTCATTCTTAGATAACGCAAAGGATCATTATGGTCAACTTCTTGTGAAGGAACACGTTTCTTTCTAGAGCTCGAAACAGTCTTCACAGATTGCATACCTGATGCAGTTTTCTCTAGCCCTTTTGCCCTTCGAGCTTTCCTTTCAGTTTGGCGTGTCGATCTCACAGCTGAACTCACTGAAAGTTGCTCCTCCAGAAGCTCAACTTTTTGTTTTTCTGATTTTAAATCACCAGACGAATCTTTGTTACAGTCAGGTGCAGGTGCAGGTGCAGGTGCAGGTGCAGTGCTTTTATCACTCACAACTCCATTGTCTGAAACTGCTAGATGTCCCAATATGCCAGCACGTTCCTTCTCTGTGAATTGATCCCACTTGGAGCGTTTGTCGGCTGTTGATGGAATTACTATTTTTGTATTATAACTGTTTCTAAATAATGTGGCATCTTTCGCAACTTTGACAGCAGCTCTCGCAAGGGCGACTGCTTCGGCTGCTGCTGCCGCGACTACTGCTTCATCACTTGTGAGAAGTGTTTCAGAGGCTAAAGCTTCTAAATATTTTGCCTAGAAATGCAAAGAAGTTATCAATAATATCACTGAACCTTTGGGAACCATATTATTAGACGTGACATGGTAATATACGAATTTTACTTACCTCAGTGGAAGGACCAACGGTTCCTGTAAAAGTCCATTGCCTGTCTGATATTCGGGAGTCTGGATCAGTATCGAAAGAGGGTAGTCTAAGCTTCGCCACATCAAGCATACAAGTTAATAACGGCGGTGAAGTGGATACTGCGCATTGCGGTTGGAAGAAGACTGAACCCTTATTGTGTTTTGCTGCACATTTAAATATTCGTGAACATATGAGGAAAAAGACATCACATTAATTAGGATGACATAGCAAATATGACATCGTGTACTTTCCTGAAAACGTGTTCCTTTTGAAATCTATAATCTGAACCACAGAAGTTGAGATTCTATAACCCTATCAACTAGACATTAAAACTGGCTACTAATCAAGGAATTTCATTAATCAAACAAGTAAGGGAACTCTAGCCTAAAACAATCAGGACTATAAACTGTAGTTTCCAAGTCAAGACTAACTTACAATTTCGTACCGATCTGAATAATCAATGAACATTGGAAGTTGGGTCTAGATACAAATTCCCTAGTGTCAGCTTCTGTGCTAACAAACTCAACCCTTCACCCATAATTTTGGATTTTCACTACTACATTCTTCAAATCAATATGTACCTACCTATTCATGGGTTTCGATAATAATATATCCCTCTTAAACATCCAATGCATTATCAGATGCTAAGAAACGTTATTGAGGGATGAGAACAGAGCAAACAGTCACAGTATTACAGCTAAAGCATCCAAAAATCACATCCAACTAACCGATAATGCAACAAAAGATAGATAAACCAATCTGGAATTGAATTGGCCGAAGCTGGAGGGAGATAATCAAAATTCAACATGAGAATGAATGTAAATGAGAGAGAGAGAGAGAAGGAAATACTTACAGACGGAGTAAGAGGTTCTGAAGTGAATAGAGAAGGAAATCGGTTGGCACTTGAACTGAGGAAGAAGACAAGACGACATGCTCTTTCTCGGCTAAATTCGAAAGCGAAGTCTGACCATTGAAAGCCGTTAAGAGATTGTAGAGAAAGAGAGAAAACTGGTGATGGCGGATGAAGACGGGAAAAGGATAAAGCTTGTCATCAGAGGATTGACTCTGCTTCCATTGCTCATTCAACTTTCATTTACTTTGGGCCTAAGCCCAATCCCATCTCACTATTACCATATTTGCATAGTCAACCACTACTTTTTTTTTTTTTTTGTTAAATTATGTCTACTTCGATATGATTTTAATTTTTAGTTTTCCTTCACTTTGAAAAAAATGTTAATATGTTAACAGCATATATAATTTGATTTAAAGTTCCGGCATCTCACATTCTCTTCCGATATCAAACAACATCATGTTTCACAAACACACCCAATTCTACCAAAATCCTTGTTCATATTCTGTTTCCCTAAATGAACTTTACCTTATACTTAAGAAAGAAAAAAACAGTCTTCTAAATGTCCAAGGAATCTTCGTTATTGTCTCCTCCGGTTATAATGTTCATTAGAGTCTTGGTTGCTCTGCCTATTGCATGAGAAGTCTTCTCGGCCGCCCCAGCCACAACAGGTTGAAGCGATATTTCTGGTAAACTTGCTCTCTCTTCAATCATTGCTGAACCAAGATCAAGGTCACCACAGATCATAACTTACGCTTGTTTTTACCAAAGTTAAATGTTGCCACCAATAACATAGAAAAAAAAGAGAGAGAAGCTTACAGAGAGTTTGCTGGTGTGCAAAGGTTCCAATCTGTCGGATTCCAGCTTCAGCTGCTTGAACCGCTTTAGCTGATTTGTTTACCCCATCAGTTATTTCTTGGCTGAAACCATTTACGTAGCATAAGCATATGATTTATTCTTATTCTTGGCAGATGAAAAGGGTGACTCGGAATAATCAATCTGAAGAGTTAATTGTTTTGAAACATGTAGCTTTTGGAGTTGAGATGATCGTAAGCGAAGAACATGAACCTTAAATCGCTCAATTCAAGAGTAAGATCGCTTATTTCCATGCCGGAGAGCCTTATGGCTGCCAAGGTACTAGGGAGTTCTTGGCGGGCTGTGTCGGCTAACTTAGCAAAGGAAGATGCGGCTCTACCCATGGCCTGAATATAAAAACAATGGTTTTGAATAGATATCAATTCAAGAACAAAGGTACATATTGGACTGAAATTCACCATGCTTTGCTGAGTTAAGCCAGAATAACATAAACAATAATATAGCTGAACCAAAACTAGGACACATATAAAGAAGAGCCAAGTATGGAACTCAACAGGTAAAGGGAGTTTTTATCTGTTAATGGACTCTTGTGTTGCTCATTATCTTTTTTCCTTTCAGTGTTGATCCTTTACATGCCCACTCTCTTAAATCCATTTACATGTCCACTCTCTTATAGCTAGCTACTTGAAACAGTTTCAAAATGAGTGATGAAGTAATAGATTCCAGGGGAGAGAGGAGTAAGAGATTTAGACAGATAAGGTTCTAATTAAGTAGTAACAAATGTGGAGACTTACCACAAGTGTGGGAATTGCTGCAATCACAAGACTTGTAAAAGCCACTGAAGTCTGCAACAGAGGACCATCAAGAGATCAACCAAATGTCAAACAAACACATATCAGAGTTGCAATATTAATCTGTCCTCTACACTACGTTATGAATTCGGATAAAATTGAAATAAAACCGAAAAGATAAACTGAAGTCATCTTCTTTACCGTGCAAGCGATGAAGGCCAAGAGAAGAAATGCCTGATCACTTAAACTCAGCTTGGCTAATGGGTTGATTGAATGCGGAGAAATAGGGCTGCCCACTTGTGCTTTGAAATTGTTAATCGATTGATCTTCCAAGATACTGATCGATGCCCTAGACATGATTGAATTCGATAAAACCTCAGAACTCGAGCTCTTCTCTGGGTTTGAAAAATACATAGGGACAAAACCACCGCATCTCTTTGAAGCTGGGATCTTGAGGGCAAACCGATTTAAACTTGTTCGAGAAAGAGAAAGAAACGGAGACGAACGAATCCGTGGAGCAGTAGAAACCAAGCCAACAGATTTCATCTCTTTCGGAAACTGAATCTGCTCTCCTCGAAGTAGCCCAATTTCCTTATACTTCGGTCCAGGCCGGTTTAACCGCCGAATACCGACGAAATTGTGACGACCCATAAAATTCTAAATTCATTGCTAATTTGCATTCAAGTATGCATGCAGTCGTTATTTCTTAACAGTGATCGTCACTCACTCACACCGTTAAATCCGTCGTTAGTTACCGACCAACCCGAATAAGTCGGATGTTAAATTTGCGAGATGCATTTCATTTCATATAATCTTCATGTTTCATGAATGAAATGTGTTGGAACAAAAAAAAGAAAAAAGAATATATACACTGTGATTGATTCATTATCATAGAGAGTATTGCAGACAAATGAGGTCAAGAGTTCTTTAGATCGGATAACGCATCCTTTGTGGTGGCCGAGATGACAGCATCCGAAGCATTTGGCAAGTAGTAATATTTTCCTGCGAGGAACAAGAGGGCCTTCCAGTGTAATTTGTCTGCTTAAAATAAGAAAAAAAGATATCTCTGAATCAATTGCAGAAACAAACCTTGAGCAACTCTTGCGATCTCCTTGGCAAAACCTGTTGAAACAAACTTGTTCTCTGTATCAATCACTAGAAGAGACATCCCAGCCTTGTAAATCTTCGCAGCAACTTCCAGAATCTCATCCTAAAACAACACAAAGACCAGCAAATTGTAATCACTGCATCTAGCTTCTTTCATAATATGAATGTTATAGAGCTTGTTTTTATCTGTGCTTTATGTTTTCCTCAGAAGCTGTTTAAAGCTTTTTACCTTCAATTCTTGTGACGAGGGTCTAGGAGCATCTGGGGCAATACCCTCGGGATCAATTGATCTTTTCAGTGTAATGTTAGCTCGACCATCGGTTATTGCAACAATCATTATACGCCCGACATCACCACTCTTCTCTGCGTTAAGTCCGACTCTTACCGCCTAATATAAATATATGTGTATCAGCCTAGATATTAGTATTGTTATTATTATTATTATTATGCTGATTGCTGACCCACAATAATTATGCTGATTTGCTGACAACACCATAAGATTTGACATACCGTTGTTAGACCATGGGCAAGAGGGGAACCACCACCACAAGGAAGTCTCTCAAGTCGATTTCTTGCCATTGCAATTGATCTAGAAGGGGGCAAGAGCACTTCTGCAGCATCTCCTCTAAAAGGAATAATCGCAACCTATACCACTCATTGGAGTATGAGTCTCATCTAAAGGCCCAACGGATTATTTCAAACTATCAACAAGCACGTTTATTGTTCAAAAGAGTAACTTTTACCTGATCCCTGCTAGTATAGCTCTCTGCCAGCAGTTTGAGTGCAGCACCTTTGGCGTTTTGCATACGATTCAATGCCATGCTGCCACTTGCATCAACCACGAAAATAACCTGCCATACAACAATGGTAAGCCAGAAGCATAATCAGATATTATCTATGTTTTTACTGAAGCCTGTGCTGTTAGAAACAATGAGTCCAACATATTTCGACACATTCTCAGATCTCTTTCAGCATAGAATTTATGCCTTGGCGTGCTTTGCCTATCGACATATTTGGACAAAATGGTAAATTAAACAAGTCACATCACAGAAGCGATGACATTTATGCGTCTATATTAAGCTTCGCCCATTTTCTATTTTGAGTTCATCATGCCAAACATCTCTGTGTTTAAAATCTAAGTGAGAACAATTTGTGTATAAAAAAACTGTTAAATTTATACAATCTTTTAGAAGAATGCATGGACAAGATTCAATACCAGGGCTCCAGCTTTCCTTGCCATTCTTTTCGCCCTCATATCTGTTTTCTCGACAAAGACTTTCCTAGTTCCTGAAATATCCTTCTCTCTCCGCAATTTCTGGTATGGTGCAGCTGCTCTAAGGGTTGCATCCACAGCTAATCTTTTTACTGGACCCTGTCAGAGTAAAATTTGTTAAAGGACTATGCAAGTTTGGGAGCCTGGTCACTTCTATTTACCAAGCCTCAAGTGGCCATTTGGGAGCCACACTACCGGGAAACAAAGAAGCGATCTTTGTTGCGCTCATTGCGGGACTTAACCCAACAACTCTACCACCCTACAGAGGGTGCTCTAGAACAAACTAAGGAAACCAATACAGTAATGCTCTAGAACAAAACAAGAAAACCAATAAACTAAGGTAAAAAGGATATATGCATATCTTGACCCAAGTAAGGAGCCAAGGCTAAATCAATGAAATCTCTCTGCAATTAATTCAACTAGTCAAATTAAGATTGACCTCGAGGGCAAACCTTTGGAAGCATTGGCTTTATATAGCGTCCTCTATCTTCTGAGAATATGACATTCTTCGCTCTTCCAGCTTTACCCCGACGTCTCTGGGCTTGTTGAGCAAAGAAGAGGAGTTTCTCATCCACCAGACCGCCCTCAGCGTCAATTATAAACTCATCAGGTATTTGGTCCTGTTGCTGCTCATTTTCATTTTCTTCATTGCTTTCATCCTACATTGGTTAAGGAATTATACTTTATAAAACCTACATCGTGTGTCCAACAAGAGACAATAATATATACCTAATCCACTGACCTCTTCTTCTTCTTGATCTTCTTCATTTTCTTCTTCTCCAGAATCATTACTTTGTGGAGGAGGTGGAGGAGGTGGTTGTTGGTTTTGTTGATCAGGCGGAGTCTCAACTACGTCTGAACGAGGAAGAATGACCAGTTCAACCTATTAAAAATGGATCGCATTTGCTAATCAATATCTGGAGAATGACGTAAATACTCCATCCAAATCATAATAAAGTGTCATTCTACAATGCCAATTAAAGTTTCTGCTAAGATGTTTAACTATAGTTTCTTTCAAAGACGAAACTCACTGTCAATCAGAGGCAATATCATTTCAATGTAAGATTGTAGCGGAACTCAAGTTATCCAAGAAGATCCACAATGAACAGGTTTGTTGATAAGTAGTAGGAGAGTAGGAATTAACCACAAGAAAAGCACTTCAATTGAGGTCAGAAAATAAGTAGGCAACTGAAACATTAGCAAGGATGGGGACATAACATATGTTAGAGCATCAACCTCTTAACACCAATGACTATATCTAACGAAGAAATGTTTCTGCTTGAAACATAAAATTTATGACTTGTTTGATCAATTTGGAAAGAAAAAAAAAACAATAAATAAATGAGCCAAATAAGAGTACTTAACGGCCTTTCTGAGGTCATCAATGGTGACTTTTTCTCGCCCTTCAAGTGCAGCTAAGCACTTCGCCACACGAGCTGCATATAATTCGGCACGGTGTCCCTGTTTCATAAATTTGTTATTGGAGGACAGAGTATTAAACTATTTCCAGGTAGTCATCGACAAAGAAAAAAGGTAAGCAATTAGAATTAAGTACCAAGTACTCCAAACTCGACATATTATAGTGATATGATCATAAAATGGTGAACCATCACAATCAACCGCACAACAAAAGCACTCAATGCCAAGCCCCTCATTATCCAGTTTTATGAAAAATCAACTCTATCTATATTTAGGATACGGCAGTGAGCCATTTCTTCCATTCTATCCCTTAACTTATTTATCCCTGTTTAAGGACTATACTAGTTGATGTCTATATTCGTGACATTATCTTACATGCATATTGTCCTCTCTTCGTGTTTATCTTTATTCTTCCAGCAATACGTTACTATAGAGTAATTATTCAATAACACAAAATAATTGTAATTATTCAATAACACAAAATAATTTAGAATTTGCACAACACCTGACAACCACCTCGGACAGCTTCCAAAACCAGATACTTCAGTTGATCTCTACTTATCTTGACATCTTTCAAATATTCTCTAGCCAATATAATCTGCAGTCAGAAAAAAATGCACTGGGTTATGATCGAGAAAAGTTTGATAAGAAGCATAGCATCCCATCCAACTTTTGCTAATGAGGCATTGTACCAGCCCTTTTTCTCTTAATTGATTTGAAGATTACCTGTGTCTTTGCTGTTTCTGTCTCTTCATCTACCATTCTAAAAACTTCATTACTGCGTTCCTGAAACTGTGTGGCAATTCCAACTGCTGCGACGCGATCTTCAAAACTCATAGGAAGGTCTGCGCTGCAAATGTTACCATCGTGATGTAAAAAGAGAAAGAACTGGGAACTACCCAAAAGAAACAGACCATATTTTTCCCTCTTGATTCAGAAAACTCCAGCAATACCTTAAGTTAATGGCAACACGGTCTAGCAAGTGCTCTCGAACAGCACCTTCTTCAGGGTTATAGGTTGCAATTAGTAGTGGCTTACATGGATGCCTAAAGCTAATTCCTTCTCTTTCAACTATATTAACACCATCCGTCAATACATTGAGAAGTAAATTACTAATGCCCTCCTCTAAGAGATTTATTTCATCAACATACAACACTCCCCTATGAGCTTCAGCCAAAAGACCAGGTTGGAAAACAGTTGTCCCCCTTTTCACAGACTCCTCAACATCAACAGACCCAATGAGTCTGTCTTCTGTGACTCCTAGAGGAATCTGTGTAATACGAATGACAGAAAAACCTAAGTAATAAGAAAACTGTTTCAGAAAAGCTGTAACGGCTCGTAAAACTAAATGTACCTGAATGAAAGGAGATTTGACAATCTCAGTCTTAATGCTATTATCAGCATTGTACTCTACTTTCTCAGCTAACTCATCTTCCCACCTACATGTATCATAAGTGTACAAGCCAGCAATGTATGAATTGAGAAGAGGATGGGATTAAGGCATCACACTACTGGAGCCACTTTCAACTAAATGGCATTTGCTGCATGTAAAATCTTTCATGACCATGTTGAAATAAGAACGGACTAGATCAGTTTTCAAGTTTCACGACATCAATGAGAGATCAACAGTCGTTGATGAAACATTTGCCCTTCTTACTCTTCAATTTTAATCTTCTGACTTTTATCTCTTCCAAAATGAAATCTTTAAGGTTTCGACAGTCAACTCAAAAGGACAGATAGTTCGTCAATAACAGCTCAAAGTTCTAGCCTATCTTTCCGTAACAAGAAAGAAAGGAAAGAAAAGTTCGTTTTTCAGGTTGTAAGATTCTTACTCATCTGGGCAGGCCGGGTCAGCATTTGATATCGAGCCTACAACAACTTCAATAGGGGGGAGGATTGCATGTAGCCCTCGAGCCATGATTGTTTTTGCAGTCCCTCTACGACCTGAAATAGCAATCCCTCCGATTTCACGATCAACCGCGCCAAGCAGAAGAGCAGTTTTTATGCCTTCCTAAAAAAAAAAAAAAAAAAAAAAACATTAAGTAAAGCTAGACATTCATCTGGTAGACTAGAAACCAATAATGTCTGAGAGGAAAATCCAACAACTCCAAAGTTTGAAGAGAAAAACAAATTATATGCTCTCTGGGGGCATTTGAGCGATAAATCTATTGAAAAAAACACCCATTTGTAGCTGCACTTGATAGAGAAAAATTGATTCAAAATATTGAGTACAACTACGGAATCCAATTGAAGCAAACATCAATTGATTAGTACGAGGAGCAATTTCTCTGACCTGGCCAACGACTGCGGCCAAAGGGAAAAACTGTCGGCCGTAGGAGGTGCTCTCGGTCTCTGAGGTCGACGCAGCGACACCGTTTGAGGATTCGACGGTGGCGTTCGCGGAGGCACGTACCGTGAACCGGTACGACGCTACTCTGTTCCGTTTGGTGGTGAGGGAGAGAAACGGAGGCTTGGGTATGAGGTCGGAGCGAAAGAGACGGTACGTTGAAACTGGAGATGATGCGGCAACAGGAGTCATCGCCATTTTTGAAGATAGGAGAGGTTCGGAAGAAGTTCACTGTATTTTTTCCACTATTTCGACCTTATCAGTAGCTTCTATCCTGTCGTCTCTCCTCATCCCTTCCTGATTGGAGCAATATGCATAATTGCATATTATAAGATTTTTACTCTTTTTATTATTTTTGAACGTCGATAATTTATTATGAATTTCGAACTTACATTTTTACGAAATTACTAGTACTTAACTTGCGTTTAGGTAACTTTTTAAAAGAAATTGTTTTGAAATTTATGAAAAATATGATTTTATCTGAATTTTATATTATGCTTAACTAATGATTATAAATAGAATTGTCAAACTGAAATAATTTATCTATTTAACTCGATTTGTAGTGGACTAAAATATTATTCGGGCTAATCCGCAACAACCTATAATTTTGAAAACATAACTCTAATATGAATCGTATAATGACTCTGGTTTTTGTGGTTAGTCTACGAACTCTTTAAAAAAATCAATTTTTTTGTGTCTAACTTTTTATAAAATTAGTAAAATATTTTCCAAATTTTGTAATATATATTCAAATAAAATATAATAAATTATATTGAAAAATATAGCAAGATGTCGAATATATTTTTTCTTTTAATATATATGTATTGATTATTATTTAAAAATATATAATATTAATAATAATTAATAAACTAAGTAATAAATCAACTCTTTAATGGTAACAACAAATTTTCATATTCCTTTCAATAATTTAAAAAAATAATTATATCCTTTCCTATTTCAATTATTTTTGGTTATTTGTAATGGTATAATACGTAATAACTTACAAAATAAAGTTTATTTTCCTAAATGACTTTTTAAATAATAATATAGAGATTATTGTTCGAAACAGCTAGTATTAACTAACCCCAATTAAAAAGGTTTTCTACCTTATTGGACTTACAAAATTTTATTAGCATTTTATCGTAGAAAATTTGATTAATTGCATTACATAGATATTGAGGGCACCAATTTTGCATAAGAAAAAAAAAACATTAGCATAAAAAGAGAAGTAGATCATGAAACTTCTGAAAATGGACAAATCATGAGAAATGTTAATTGGAGTTTGAAAGAAAGTTTAAATTCGTGGAATATTTATAACTAAATTAAAGATGAGTTCAGTCGTTTGGGTCCAGAAAACGATTGGTAAAAAGGAGTAAACATGGACCACGAATTTAGACTGCATGGCACATCCATAAATGATAAATAAAAACTAGATCCATAGCTACATAATAACCGAATTGTATAATATTAGTTTCGTGCATCGATTGAAATCTCCTCCATGTCTAGGCAAACTTCATTTTTTGTTTTGTTTATATATAGAGTGGCGCAGATGCAGACAAAGCTCATCAGCATGGATTTTGTTCGCCTTGGTCCGAGATGTGATGTTGCATCACAATATATAATGATGAGGACAATATCTCAAGACTATTTCTGATATCTGTAACCTTAATTATATCCTCCGGGCTTGTATTTCCAGGTGGTCTTAGTAGAGAAGAGATTATTCTCCAAATGTTTCTTAGTATTTGTGCTCATAATCACATTCAGCTGCGATAAAGAAGTGCGAATCCAATCTCTGCTCAATACGTTCGTCGCTTCCACCGTATTCACAGTCATCATCTCTACTCTTTTTTTTTTTTTGTAATGAAACATTTGGCTTTGTTATTAAACCGCGTCGTTTTTTTCATTATATTTTTTTTGTTTGGTGACTTACATACGAATTTCTTCGTGACTTGCACATTGACGGATAAACTAGCGCTAATGGTTTATGTATTTAATAATATTTATTTTATGTTTTCGGTGAAATGAATTTCTAAGTCCGACCATTGACTTAACGCTGTACAAAAGTTTTATTGTTAAACGAATAAAAAACTTAACAAAGCGTAACGTTAGGTTTTTTTTTTTTTTTTTTTTTGACGTCCTTAGGTTTTTGTTTAAATGTTGTTTCTTTCGGCTTTAATAAATACAAGTAAGAAAGAGATTGATGCACATGTATACCCTGTTGGTATCTGCCCACTTCTTATTACAAAGACGTCGGTGCCAGAATTGACATTTCTCTGCTAACACATTCTGATATGTGTCTCTTTCTCTACAAGTATTGTTGTGATTAGCACACTTTCGGGGAAATCAAATCCAGTGAAATTTCCACGGAAGCAATAAAATCAAATAAAGTTTTGCGTGCTACAATTTGTAAGAAGAATTTGAGTCCATGCGAATATATATAAAAAAATTAATAGATTTGCCTAATTAGGTTAACAATCCTGTAACAAGAAAAGGGCAAAATGGGAAATATAAAAAAACGAAATGTTGTTTTGAAACTACGAGAAGGGAGGAAAGGCAAAATGCAAAGAATATAAAAAGCCATCTCATCCACATTTCACTCTCACCCACCCTACAGACTTCCTCGCCCTTTTCTCTCTACGCACAAATTTGTATTTTAATAATTTTTTTCCCCCAAATAGTGTTGAGAATCGCTAAAAAAAAAAAAAAAAACCTGAATTGGAAAAAATTATTGAAAAGAAAGGAAAGGAGATCGTGAGCCAGGGAGGCACAGCCGAAGAAGGAGAATTTAGGGTTTGGAGGCTCCGGAGAATTTGGCGTTACCTTTGTGATTTCTTCCTTCATTTTACACCTGGTAGGATCTCTCTTTCCTTTTTTTCTTGGTTCGTCTCCTTCGTGTTCCTTTTGAATCTATTCATCGCTGGTTTGGATTCGTCATCGGTTGCTTTCATTTCGATGCTTGATATACTTGATAGAAATAATGATGCTCGGATTACCATTTTTTTTTTTTTTCTGGGTGGATTCTACGATCTGATTTTAATATGTTTTACTTTCCTTCTGTTCTTTGTTGTTTGGATTCAGATCTGGCTTTTTTTGTTTTTAATCTCTATCTTCCCTGCGTCAAATTGGTTTCCCCTATAACTTTGGAGAATCGAATGTTGAAATGGTTGGAATGAAATAGCGATTTTGAGCATCAGCTGACAATATTGTGAATGCTCTCTAGGGCTGTTTTGTGCAGTTGGGATTTGGATAGTTTATGTCGTGACAAATTAGAGTTTCGTTTCAACCTCCAGTAATCTGTCTCGTGTCTCGGATATGGCGGTGGCCGAACTAGATTAACTGAGAATTTGCGTATTGTATATGTTCCTTTTGTTACGGCGAAAATTGTTTTATTTATTTATTTGGTGCGTGTGTGTGTGTAAGATTTCTAGTGTTCCTTTAGTTCGTATATGGCAACTTTTTGGTTAACCGGAGATCGTTCCTGCTTTATGTTAAATCCTGCTAATTGTTAAAGATATGACACTCACTGAATTAGCTTCTTTTTTTTTGTTCCTTTTGTTGGCAGTGTCTTTGAGCTCTCTTCTCCTCGTCATGGTGGCCACCTCTGCTACGTCTTCATTCTTTCCTGTACCATCTCCCTCGCTTGATCCTAATGGAAAGGGCAACAAGGTTGGGTCCACGAATTTTGCTGGACTCAATTCAACACCAAACTCTGGCAGGATGAAGGTTAAACCAAACGCCCAGGCTCCACCCAAGATAAATGGGAAAAAAGTTGGTTTGCCAGGTTCAGTAGAGATCTTAAAGACTGATAACGAGACCTCACATCCCGCACCGAGAACATTCATCAACCAGCTACCTGATTGGAGTATGCTTCTTGCTGCCATTACAACGATTTTCTTAGCAGCTGAGAAACAGTGGATGATGCTTGACTGGAAACCGAGGCGTTCTGACATGATAATGGATCCATTCGGTTTAGGGAGAATCGTTCAGGATGGCCTTGTGTTCCGTCAGAATTTCTCCATTAGGTCATATGAAATAGGTGCTGATCGCTCAGCATCCATTGAAACAGTCATGAATCATTTACAGGTAAATAACACTTGATTATGATTACAGTCGCATGCTGTCACTGGTCCCATTGATATGTATGATTTAGCTCTTATGCTCATGACAGGAAACGGCCCTCAACCATGTTAAGTCTGCTGGACTGCTTGGAGATGGGTTTGGTTCTACCCCTGAGATGTTTAAGAAGAACCTGATATGGGTCGTTACTCGTATGCAGGTTGTGGTTGATAAATATCCTACTTGGTAAGCTATTGTCGGTCTTAGCACATAACTTCAAACATCGCCGAGAATCACTGGTTCTTTTAGTGAGTTATCCAGATTATCTTGCATAAACCTGAATATGCAGGTTCATGTCATCACTTGTTTTTTTCAGGTTTGGGAAAATGATGTGTATTTTGCTTGTTTCTTTTTAAAAATCAATTACTCACATATTTTATGCTTGGTCGATATTGATTTTACAATAGCACAAATATGTTTATATGAATAGTGACTTTGAGCACCCTGGATTACATGCTGTGCATGCATATTTTAGTGCATAAATCATTTGCTTATTCAATATCTGCCTCATAGGGGAGATGTTGTCGAAGTAGATACCTGGGTCAGTCAGTCTGGCAAGAATGGTATGCGTCGTGATTGGCTAGTTCGGGATTGCAATACTGGAGAAATTTTAACACGGGCATCAAGGTTAGATTTCATTTTTGGTTTACTCCAGCTATTATCATTTGATTTCATTTTCTGCATTCAGGAATATTGGTCTTTGCTCTCTGTTTGTATTGTTTGCTCTGCCATTAAATTCAAAAAAGTCTCATGAGTATATGCATCTTGGGTTAGATATTTGATAATATAGTTATTTATCATTTCTGTATTGCAAAATATTCTTATGCAGTGTGTGGGTGATGATGAATAAACTGACAAGGAGATTATCAAAGATTCCTGAAGAGGTTCGAGGGGAGATAGAGCCTTATTTTGTGAATTCTGACCCAGTCCTTGCGGAGGACAGCAGAAAGTTAACAAAACTGGATGACAAGACTGCTGACTATGTTCGATCTGGTCTCACTGTAAGTATAATATTTGCTGTATGGTTTCAACAAGCATGTAAAACTCTGAGATTCTCATGGTTTGGTAGTTAACTTTTCCAGCCGCGGTGGAGTGACCTTGATGTTAACCAGCATGTTAACAATGTAAAGTACATCGGGTGGATACTGGAGAGTGCTCCGGTGGGGATGATGGAGAGGCAGAAGCTGAAAAGCATGACTCTGGAGTACCGGAGGGAATGCGGAAGAGACAGTGTGCTTCAGTCCCTCACCGCAGTATCGGGATGTGATATCGGTAATCTCGGGACAGCCGGGGAGGTGGAATGTCAGCATTTGCTCCGTCTCCAGGATGGAGCCGAAGTGGTGAGAGGACGAACAGAGTGGAGTTCCAAGACACCAACAACAACTTGGGGCACCACACCGTGAAAACCACAACATGGGTCCTTTGTAACTATGCCTGCTGCTGCTACTTTGCTTGCAACCACCACCAATTTCATTTCCTCTCAAAAGTTTGGGCCACCTTTGTATATCTCTTCTTCTTCTTTTTGTTTTTATTTTTATTTTTCTTTTTCTTCGATGGAGATTTATTATATTTATTTAATCTTTCTATTTATTTTTTTTTCTTAAGGGGAATGGGTGTCATCTCTCGTAACGATTGTGTTTATTATGTATCCCATGTGCCAGCGCCAGACAAGGCAATAACTTTCTTATCCTAAATTTATTGTACTTTCTTGGGTTTTGTAGCTGTTCCCAGCCAAACAAACACGTGCACGATGTGCTTGTAACGAGTCTGATGCTTGTATCAGTCAAATTATTGAACGGCTATTAAAGGAGTAGATACGAACAACTAAAACGGTTTGTCCCCACCAAAATGGCATTAGAAAAGCCATAAAGCAATCATTATCAAACAACAAAGAAAAAGAAAAAGCCATAAAGCAAATAATCTGGAAAGTAAAATCTAAAATCAAGATTGAGTAATTAATTCCCAAAAAGAGACGATGAATACGAGGACGAGAGGAGTGTTTCAGAGGGAAAGAAACGAGGAAGAGATAAGCAGTATATACTTTATAAACACGGATGAAAGGATGTTTGGTCAAGTAATAAACACTGATGTAATATCGTTAATTATAATATTTTACAAGTTAATCAAGTTAAGTGATGCATTTGAAGTAAAATAGCATATAATCAATTTCGACTTTAAATTTCTTCACCATCTGTCGGTTGAAACATACATTCACATAATAATATTTGTTGTCAAACTTAAAGCATCACACATTATGATTACACATGTTAGAAAATTTAGCTTTCCCTTAAAATATATATTTTTGGTGGTAGTATGTGGTTTTGTTTTAAATTTCGGGTTTAGGAATGTCTTCACTTCCTTAAGAGTACGTAGCTTGATGTTAAGATGGATGAACGTGAAACTGAAACATATGTTTAATGTGTATCACCCCTCCCCTTGTGTTGTTGTTCAACTATCCACAAAGTCAACGTAATATTGTAGTTCTACTCTATCTAAGTTTCTTGATTCAAACCACGAGGAAACTCTGCCATGCATGTTCTTTGTCTTCTTCAAGAATCGTTTTAAACATGAGGTCTCCAAATCCTGAAGTCTTCATAGCTTATAGTTATCCGTGATAGTGGCTTGATATAAAACGCCTTCTCATTAAAGTCTTCATCACAGTCCATATATATATCAATGGGATGCTCGCCATTTTTTCTTTTGCTTATCATTCACTGATATCATTAATTAATAGTATAATCACAAAATTAATTTAATGACTACAACTTATACCTTCTTCGTTTCTGAGTAGTTTCCCCATTCAAAATGGTCATTGGGATGGATTCGTTTCTTTACTAGGATAATTATTATTATACCATCAGAAACAAATATTATGGAGAAGGTTAAAAAAAAAAAAAAAACACATTTATGGAATATAGAAATTTCGTAATTACTATTGTTAAAATATCTTGAACTTCAAAAGACAGAGCGCTTATTATACATACAAAAATTATAGTTTCGAATACAGAAGAAGAATTTGATTAAAAAAATGATGCCAAGAACCCCATAAACACTAAACATAACAAATTGTATTTTGTTATGGTAGAAGAACTTTTACGAACCTTAACCAGATTGTCATCATCATCACTCTCAATATCTTTAGGATGGTCAAAATTGGCGGGAACTATTGTGTCTGGAGCAACTTCATCATCACCGGATTGAGATGAGTTGCCGGGTCCAGGGGCAGTCTCATCATCTTCATCTGGTGATGATAAAGCAGGCAGGCCTTGACCATGTGTTACATTTATCATAAAATGCTGCCCAAATTTACATTGTTCGCCATCATAATTTCCTGAGAAGAAATAGTTGAAACCTTCTTTAACAAGAGGAACATATACTGAGACCGGAACTGGAGATGTTGCTGAAGGATTTGCAGCCGACCATTCTGTTGTACTATTATTTTCACCATTGTTGTAATCACATTCTTTGTACGTTTTGAAATCATATGTCTGCACCACCGAATGGTTGCTATCTGTGTTAAAAACTACATTGAACAACAACAACACAACGACGTTTATGTTTTTTGAGAAAGAAAGACGTTTTTGTTGAGGCTTCAATCTGAATAAATCTAAACACAAACAAACAAACAAAAAATCGATTCAATCTATATACATTTTTGCTAGAATATTGTAATTTTTCTTTATCTAAAAAACAGAAATTAAAACGATCAGTTACAAAAAAAAAGAAAAAAAACTAAAACGACGCAGAAGACGAATCTTTAGACATAATTTATTTTCTTTATAAGTTTTTTTGTTGGTATGATTTTTCTTTATAAGTTTCTCACACTTCAATAGATTGAACAAACCGAGTTTTTTATATTAAAGTTGGTTTTTATTAAGGATTCGTTATATGCTTTCCAAACTAAAAAAAAACTTAAAGAAAAAAACCGAAGTGAAATCTCTGATTTGAACTTACTGAGGAAATCACCCAAGGAAAAAGATTTGGAATCGGCCCATTTCTGATAATTTGCAGACGGTCTCTCCTGCCTATCGAACCATCCTATGGACTCTCCCACAGTGTAGTTCTTGTAAGCAACGGCCGACAAAGTCAGAAGCATAAGGTACATGAGAAACACAAGACAAGATGAAGAAGATCTCATGCTGCACAGCATAACTCCTCTCTCTTCCTTTCTTTTCTTGTTTATATAGATTTCTCTTTATTGATCTTTCTTTGCTATAAAAAAAGAAATTATAGGACCCCCTATACATAAAGTAATGAGCTTGTCATTGCATAAAACTAAGACATGTGTGGCATGTGGACAAGGCTTGATGTTTGGGAATATGAAGGAACATGAGGCGACGCAAACTGGTCGGTCCAATCAAATGCGAACGCCTCCTCCTCCTTCCCACGTGATCTCTCACTTTGCTTTTGCTGTCTTCGCTTCCCTACATTCCTTGTTTCAAAAAATAGCTGCCAACTGTCATTTCTATCTAAATGGAATTTTAGATAACGTGTTTTGTAGTGCTTTTACTTTCAAGTCCAGACAGATTCGGTCGGTTAAACCGGTAAACCAATTATTCGACTGGTACTCTGGTTTGATTGGACCTTTAAGACCACAATTTTCTGACATGACGATTAAAGTGCAAGAGCCGGAACAACTGCTCAAATGCCACGTTTTAGAAAAAAACGATCACATATACGACCGTTCTAATAATTTTTTTAGTTTTGATTTTTGTTTAAATCCAAAAATAAAGGAAATATCTTGATTATCCTCGTACATCAATAATATTACCAACGCAACCACAATTCTACCCACTCATTCCACCCAAACCCGATAACCTGATTCTGACCCGACCCGACCCAACCCACATTTTATCCCAAATTATTTGCACCCTAATTTCACAAAACTCATTTAAAAAAATTAATAATCTAACACAACTGAGAATTTTTTTTGCCCGTAATATGTCTTCTCCTCCGGTGCCGGAGACGATAGTGAGCCACCGCGAACCTTTCTCTTCTTCATCGGCTATCGTCCTCTTCTCCACTACTTCAATCATCTCCTTTCTCCGTCTTCTCTTCTCACAGCTTCTCTTCTCCGTCTCACTTGTTTTCCTCTCTTCCAGAAGAAGGTTTCCATCTGAGATTCTCTCGCCGGCAAAATTGAAATTGAATGCGGCGTTTCCGGAGGCGGGTGTACTAGTTCCATTGTTAGTTCCGGCGTCGCCTCCCAAATCATGGTTTTGCTTCGAGGACTTCTTAAGATTCAGTGAGACACACAAGAATCGGAGAGGATTTTGAGATGTTGATTCCGCCGAGACTCACCGACCCTTGTTCCTCGAAGAGGCAACGGTTTCCTCTTATCGATGATAAAGATGATGATGAAGAAGAAGAAGACGATGATTACATGTAAGAATATTTATGTGGCATATGTGTCTATCGGTTTAATTATAAAGATTAAATTCACATAAGATTCAAATATAAAAGACGACACCGTGATGGATCGGTTTCGGTTAACGACATTAGAATTCGGGTGTATTGATAACCCTCACCCCTTACCTTAAATTGTCTAAATATCTTTCATTGATTATATATATTATATGGTAGTTCATAAATGATCGTAACTACATAAAGTATATAATATATATATGTAAAAGTGGTGGCGGCTAATAACGTGGATTAATCTTTTGGTAGTGGTGATTAGAAGATTCAACACTAATAAATGTAGTGGTGATTAGTAGATCCAACACTAATGAAGGTAGTTGTGATTACATACACGTATTTCCATTAAGTTGTGTATATATATATACAACACACCATTATCAAAGATACACATAGAAATAAGTCCACATAAGAGAAATTAGTGCAGTCACCAATTAGAGAGAATATAAGGTTTACGATTCATATTCCATCATAAAGGAATCATAAGGGAAAGGTCAAAGGGGTGATAAAACCAATTGATAACATTGATTCCATATTAATCCTACCTAAACATGGATCAATGTATGTTTCTTCTTCTTAAAGAGTTAATGTTGTGGTTGAATTAAATTGAATCTAGTATGATTTGGGATATATTTCATAATCGAAATCATCAAAGAATATAATTTACATTTGGTATCAGAGCAAACTAGATTTGTTTAGTTTACCATAAAATCAACATGTTTGAGAGATGTTACAGTTTCAATTTAGATTGAATTACATATAACCGTCATACTCGTAATTGTGATGTTGCTTTAAATTATGAACGTACGTGTGCATTAGAACCCATCATCATCATGTGTTTAATTAAGTGTTCATGCATGAACGAGTGTTTAAATGTTCATAACATATTCTGGAATTTTATTAAAGTATATGAACTCATGATCGATCGAGTGTTTATCTTTATAAATACTGGAATTATGGTGACGGTTACTACATGTTTTTAATAAAAGGGAAATTATGAAGTGCTGTAGAAAATCATATTAATACAAGATTCATGAACGACAATTTCTGAATGGTTATTGCGCATGTTCTATTTGTGTGGAAAGTCACAATTAGAAGATAATAATATAAGCAATTATTGGTTTCATGAAAGAATGGACTTCACCGCCGGTTTGGTTTATGTGATGAAGTGTTTCATAAAGTTCTAGAGACACTTGAAATTTTTGATATTTTATTGGCTTAAAACACTATAACGGAATGTACCTAAAATGCTTCTGCTGTGCATTTTAACCAATCGGTAATTGTGTTATGAAAGATTAAACACAATATAAATATATTATGTTTTTACCCATTAAATTTTTTAATATTTATATTGTATATAACATGTTAGTCACCAAAGTGGTTTTGTTATACTACATGTAAATATTGAAAATAATAGTTTTTTATTAAATTGATCATGATTAAAGAGATACTATAAATGATATAAAATTTGATTGATCAATTATTTATTATATATATTCTTGGAGATCACCCAAAAGTGGATCATTGAACATAGTTAATAATATGAAAAGGATTAATCATTTCTCATCAATAATATGTATACCCAAATGTAGCATATTTATTTGATTATTTGTGTGATGTGATTAATTGTTAAAGTATAAATTAGTATCGTTTAAAGTGCGTGTATTTAAATATTGCCCAAAGGTTGCTTAAATACAGGTTTAAAAGTTAATATTAATTTAAGAATCTGAATTAAAATCTCAAAGGACTAATAGGTAAGCATGTGTAAATGTTTGCAGCTTCTTCAAATTTCTTTGCATCCGCTAACTCTATCGTGAAGTTCAAGGCTCAATTATGGAGAATGGTCCGAACAGATCCGGTTTACACTGGGTGTTATGGCATTGGACTCTGCCATACTAACAGAAGAGGAACCCTTAACCATTACAGAAGAGAGCTCCAAATCTGAAAAGTCTCGGTATGAGAGATGGGAACGATCTAACAGGTTGAGCTTGAACCTTATGAGAATGACGATGGCGGAAAGTATTAAGCCATCTATGCCTAAGACAGAGAAAGCAAGGGAATTTCTACAGAAAATAAAGGAGTGTTCACATTCGGATTTGGCTGATAAGTCAATTGTAGGAAGCTTAATGAAAGATCTTACTACAAGAAAGTTTGACTGGTCTCAGCCAATCCATGATCATGTGACGCACATGTCTAACTTGGCGGCAAAGTTAACGACCTTGGGAATGGAGGTTCATGAGCAGTTCTTGGTCCAATTCATCATGAACTCCTTACCTATTGAATTTAGCCAGTTCCATGTGAATTACAATACCATTAAAGATAAATGGAACTTTAAGGAATTAAAGGCTATGTTGGTTCAAGAGGAGGGGAGATTAAAGATGATGAAAGGCTAAGTTGCCAACCTCGTAGGTCTTGGAAGTGCCAGCAGCAGTAAAGGAAAACCAAGTAAAAAGGACAAAAGAAAGGATAAGACTTTCGTGAAAGCACATGAAAGTCAAATCCAGATGAAGTGTTTCTTTTGCAAGAAAATGAGACACTTCAAGAAAGATTGTCCTAAAAGAAAGGCATGGTTTGATAAGAAAGGTAAACATTATATTTTTGTTTGCTCTGAATTGAACCTAATAGAAGTGCCTAATAATACTTGGTGGTTAGATTCTGGTGCTACTACTCATGTGTCTCATATTAAACAGGGATTCAGTTCGATCCAACCCATAAAAGGACCTGAGCAATACTTGTTCATGGGGAACATGATGAAGGCACTGATCGAAGGCATTGGGACTTATAGATTGATCCTAGACACTGGTTGTCATGTGGATCTAGAAGGGTGTCTCTATGTACCTGAATGTGCTAGAAATTTTGTTTCTGTAAGCAGATTGGACAATTATGGTTTTGATTTCAAGATTGGACATGGTGTTTTTTCATTGTACCGAAATAATTACTTTTATGGTAGTGGTACTTTGTTTGATTCACTTTATCGGTTCAATCTTGATGCTAAGTTTTCTGAATCCTTATTTAATATTGAAAAGCAAGACATTAAACGAAGTGCATCTAATGAAAGTTCAGCTTTCTTGTGGCATCAAAGATTAGGTCACATTTCCAAAGAAAGGATAATGAGGTTGGTAAAGAATGAAATTCTTCCTCAATTGGATTTTAGTGATCTAAATGTGTGTGTAGACTGCATTAAAGGAAAGCAGACTAAACACATTGTAAAGAAACCGGCCACGAGAAGCACTCAGCTTATTGAGATAATACATACCGACATTTGTGGCCCTTTTGATGCTCCTTCATGGAGCAGTGAAAAATACTTTATCACCTTTATTGATGATTACTCACGTTATGGGTATACATATCTTCTGCATGAAAAGTCCAAGTCCGTGAATGTCCTAGAGGTGTTCATTGATGAGGTGGAGAGGCAGTTGGATAGAAAAGTAAAAATAGTGAGATCTGATAGGGGTGGTGAGTTTTATGGAAAATTCAATGAAAGTGGACAATGTCCAAGTCCATTTGCAAAGTTACTTGAAAGTAAAGGCATTTGTGCACAATATACAATGCCGGGTACACCTCAGCAGAATGGTGTAGCTGGGAGGTGGAATCGTACTTTAATGGATATGATTAGGAGCATGTTAAGTAATTGTTCTTTACCCCTTTCATTGTGGATATATGTATTAAAGACTGCTACGTATGTGATGAACCAGGTTCCTAGTAAGGCAGTTCCTAAGACCCCTTATGAACTGTGGAGGGGAAGGAAACCTAGTTTAAGGCATCTACGTGTATGGGGTTGCCCAACAGAAGTAAGGCTATATAATCCACATGAAAAGAAACTTGATTATAGGACTGTCAGTGGATTTTTCATTGGCTATCCTGAAAAATCAAAGGGGTATGTATTTTACTGTCCTAATCATAGTACGAGAATAGTTGAAACGGGCAATGCTAGGTTCATTGAAAACGGTGAAACTAGTGGGAGTGGTGAACCACAAAAAGTGGAGATTAAAGAAGTTCAGGTCGAAGTTCCTTCACCTGTTGTTGCACCTAAGGTTGTTGTTTCTATTGTTGCATCACAGTTAAATGACGCAATAGAACAACATAATGATGTGCTAATCCCACTAGAAGAAAGTATCGTTAATGAACCTGTTACAATTCAAGAAGAGAATAATGTACCACAAGAATCATTAAGGCGATCTGTAAGGGAAAGAAGATCTGCCATTTCTAATGATTATATGGTTTATGCTATTGAAGGTGAATGTGACTTAAGAATTGATAAAGACCCAAAATCATTCCAAAAAGCCATGGAAAGTGATAATTCTGAAAATTGGTTAAATGCCGGAAAAGAAGAAATAAAATCTATGGGTGATAACAAAGTTTGGGACTTAGTAGAGTTGCCTAACGTTTTCAAGACCGTTGGTTCTAAATGGGTCTTTAAGACTAAACGCGACTCGAAAGGTAACATTGAAAAGTACAAGGCTCGTCTTGTTGCTAAAGGTTTCACCCAAAAAAGATGGCATTGACTATAAAGAGACCTTATCTCCAGTTTCAAAGAAGGATTCTCTAAGAATTGTTTTGGCTTTGGTGGCTCATTATGATCTCGAGCTTCACCAAATGGATGTGAAAACCGCCTTTCTAAATGGAGAGCTTGAGGAAGAAGTATATATGGACCAACCTGAAGGTTTCTTGGCCACAGGAAAAGAACATATGGTATGTAAGCCGAGGAAGTCAATATATAGACTAAAACAAGCTTCCAGACAATGGTATCTAAAATTTAATGATACCATCACGTCATATGGTTTTGTAGAGATCATCGTTGATCAATGTATCTACATTAAGGTCAGTGGGAGCAAAGTTGTGATTTTAGTCTTATATGTTGATGACATTTTGCTAGCTGCAAATGACATGGGCATGTTACATGATATAAAGAAGTATCTCTCTAAGAACTTTGAAATGAAAGATATGGGTGAGACATCCTATGTGATCGGAATAGAAATCTTTCGAGATAGATCACAAGGATTGTTAAGTTTGTCTCAGAAAGGATATATCAATAGGATCTTAGAGAGATATAGAATGGAAAATTGCTCCGCAGGGATAGCTCCTATTCAGAAAGGGGACAAGTTCAGTAAAATGCAATGTCCTAAAAATGAATTTGAGTGTAAGGAAATGGAAAGAATTCCATATGCATCAGTGGTTGGGAGTTTGAACTATGTTCAGACATGTACTCGACCAGATATCAACTTTGCTGTTGGTATGTTGGGTCGATATCAAAGTAATCCCGGAATGGACCACTGGAAATCTGCAAAGAAGGTTCTCAGGTACTTGCAAGGCACCAAAGAGCTCATGCTTACATATAGGAAATCCAATCATCTGGAAGTAATTGGATATTCAGATTCAGATTATGCTGGATGCGTCGATAGTAGGAAATCGACGTTTGGCTATTTGTTCATATTAGCTGATGGAGCAGTATCATGGAAAAGTGGAAAGCAATATGTCATTGCTACTTCCACTATGGAGGCCGAATTCGTGGCATGCTTTGAGGCCACGATTCATGCATTGTGGTTGTGGAACTTTATCTCACGGCTTAGTCTTGTCGACACTATAGCTAGGCCGCTGAGAATTTATTGTGATAATTCAGCAGCTGTCTTCTTCTCGAAGAACGACAAATACTCGAAAGGTGCTAAGCACATGAAGTTAAAGTACTTGTCTATCAAAGAGGAAGTGCAGAAACAAAGAGTGTCATTTGAGCACATAAGGACATATATGATGGTAGCGGATCCGTTAACTAAGGGTCTACCACCCAAGGCGTTCATTGGCCATGTAGAACGTATGGGTGTTATAGACAAAGTCTTGCTATTATGATTATGGTATGCTCATTATGTATACGACACTGTGAATTCAATTAAAGTTATGTTTCTGCATTATCAAATGTGTTATCTTTAAAGTATGTGTATACATTTAATGTTCATAGATAACATATAATTATTTTGAGAATTAAGGTTTTCTCAATAAAATGATACTATGAAGTTGGAACTGGTTTGTGATACATGGAATGGATCATGTCGTACAATGACGTGTGACCGCTATGATTCAATCAGTTCTGATTTTATTATGGTGATTAATGGTTAGATGAACTTGATATGAAAGTGCACATTATCGTTATTGAATCATCAAGTCGACACAAAATGCCAAGTGGGAGAATGTAAGAATATTTATGTGGCATATGTGTCTATCGGTTTAATTATAAAGATTAAATTCACATTAATGTTAAGGATTCAAATATAAAAGACGACACCGTGATGGATCGGTTTCGGTTAACGACATTAGAATTCGGGTGTATTGATAACCCTCACCCCTTACCTTAAATTGTCTAAATATCTTTCATTGATTATATATATTATATGGTAGTTCATAAAGTATATAATATATATATATGTAAAAGTGGCGGCGGCTAATAACGTGGATTAATTTTTTGATAGTGATGATTAGTGGATTCAACACTAATAAATGTAGTGGTGATTAGTGGATCCAACACTAATGAAGGTAGTGGTGATTACATACACGTATTCCATTAAGTTGTGTATATATATACAACACACCATTATCAAAGATACACAGAGAAATAAGTCCACATAAGAGAAATTAGTGCAGTCACCAATTAGAGAGAATATAAGGTTTACGATTCATATTCCATCAGAAAGGAATCATAAAGGAAATGTCAAATGGGTGATAAAATCAATTGATAACATTGATTCCATATTAATCCTACCTAAACATGGATCAAGGTATGTTTCTTCTTCTTAAAGAGTTAATGTTGTGGTTGAATTAAATTGAATCTAGTATGATTTGGGATAGATTTCATAATCGAAATCATCAAAGAATATAATTTAGATTACACCGCCGCAAGTGCCGTCGAGGAAGACGAAGACGACGACGAGGGGGATTCCAATGTCGAGGAAGAGACACGAAGAGCAGAAGAAGTAGTATAAGTCGGAATCGCAGTAGATGTTGGCGTAACAGAGGCACAATCGGGAGGATCCGTAAGCAGCAACAGTAGCCCGAGTTCTTCTTCATCGCAACAACCCTTAAAGCTGAAAACTTCTGATGTTCTCGATTATCATACTTGCTCCGAGCCACTCAAGAGATCAGTCTATTAGGTTTTGCTCTCCTTCTTCTTCGATTCATAAATTCTTGTTATATAATATCAATTCATTGGTGGTTGAATTGCATTAGGCAAAGTAGAATAGTGGAATTGCAACCGTTATGATTCATCAACCTTTGATTAAGAATGACATTGCGAATTGATTGCTGAAAAGTTTGATGCATTTTGTACTACTTGTTGAAATCAATTTCCCATCTTTGTTTTCAGGTCAGGGAACTTGCAAATTTCGTTCAAGGTAATTAAGTTATGCACATTTGTACAGCCAATTAGCTAGCTGTGTTATTTTCAAGTTGTTTGGAGTAATTAGCTCTATTCAATAGTTTCTGGCTTTAGAAGGATGTAGTTACTTCATTTATAGTTTGTGTTTTTTGGTAGAATTTCGGACAAGTGAGACAACTAAATAATATTGTGTGGTAGAATTTCGGACAACTGGGACAACTAAGTAATACTGTGTGGTAGAATTTTGGGCAACTAGAATAACTAAGTAATACTGTGTTTGATTAATTTGTGTGTTTGGTAGAATTTCGGACAACTGAGACAAGAAGAAAGACAAGAAGAAAGAGGGGAAAAGGGGGCAAAAGGGTAAGAAGAAACAAAAGATTTAGAGTTTATGGTTTTTGGAAGTCGACCGTCAGAACTTATTTTAGTATGGTTTTTGTTCAGTTTGGTTAATTGATTATATTGTGTAAGTTATTCGGTACAACTGGATACAACTAATATAACTATATAAATTACAATTACAGTTAAAATAAATTTAAACATAATTAACAATTTTAATTAGAGACCATACAATGTTGAAAATACATTGCTCGAGTGTGGAATTGCTACCCCATACAACGTTGAAAACGTTGAAAAGATACTGGTTTGTTTTTGATTTTAGGTACTTTGAAGTAAAAATGAATTTAGGTACAACTACTTACAATTGATACTAAGTACAACTTGGTACAACTAGTATAACTATATAAATTAAAACTACAATTAAAATCAATTAAAAATTAATAAAAGGGTAACACGTGCGCCGACAAAAGGGGACATGTGCGCAGTCAAAGTAACACGTGCGCCGTTAATGTTTTACATAATTGTCCCTACGTGTCCAGTTTTACGAAATTCCTAATAATTGTCCTTTCACGATTTTAGAGTTTTTGTAGTTGTCCCGTGATATAAATTATTATGTTCTAGTTGTCCACATGATTTTGGAGTTTTAATGGTCATTTAGGAGGTTTTCATTGTACAAGTTGTGCAAAATCTTATATTTTGTTTCTTTTCCATCATAAGATGGTTAACATTACTAATATCTTCATTATAGTATAAGATGTGTTTAATGTGAAACAAGAATATAAATAAGGAAAATAATAAATTCATGTTATCTATATTTAAATTTTGTTCCTTGTAGTTTAAGACATGTTTGCACTTCATAAGTAGATGCGTTCTTTATATATTTGATTTAATTTTATTACTATCTTTTTTATTAAGTAGTTGCACATAGTTGTCTATACGTGTCCAGTTGTACGAAGTTCCTAATAGTTGTCCTTTTACGATTTTAGGGTTTTTGTAGTTGTCCCGTGATATAAATTATTATGTTCTAGTTGTCCACATGATTTTGGAGTTTAATGGTCATTTAGGAGGTTTTCATAGTACAAGTTGTGCAAAATCATATATTTTGTTTATTTTCCATCATAAGACGGTTAACATTACCAATGTTTTCCTTATAGTATAAGGTGTGTTTGATGTGAAACAAGAATATGAATAAGGAAAATAATAAATTCATGTTATCCATATTTTAAATTTTGTTCCTTATAGTTTAAGACGTGTTTGCATTTCTTAAGTATATGTTTTCTTTATATATTTGATTTAATTTTATTACTATTTTTTTTATTAAGTAGTTGCACATAGTTGTTCCTACGTGTCCAATTGTACAAAATTCCTAATAGTTGTCATTTCACGATTTTAGGGTTTTTGTAGTTGTCACGTGATATAAATTATTATGTTCTAGTTGTCGACGTGATTTTGGAGTTATAATTATCATTTTCATAGTACAAGTTGTGAAATCCTCTCGGCTAAATTGAAACTACCTCGGCTACATTGAAATTTCGAGAAATACAAATACAAAATAGTTCTTAGTTGTACTAGTTTCACCTGGTAGTTTCAGGAATACTCCACTTAGTTTCATCTATGTGTGCCAATTCGTTCTCCACATAAGTAATCTACTCCAAAGCTGTTTAGTTTCATATATCACAATCTTCCTACATATCTTATCTACTAACACTGAATAAGTTATCTCCTCCAAAGATGAGGTCTTAAACGATATAACATATATGAAATTTCTTGAAATCCATTGAAATGTTTGTGTGGCTGATGCTCATTGTCTCCTGAAAATAGAATATAAAAAATACTCAATTAGCAATTACTCAAGTTGTCTCAATTATACCATTTGTACCAGTTGTCTTATATCTCATAGTTGTACTATTTATACCAGTTGTCCTATATCTGCAGATTTGGTGAACTCAGGTTCTAATCTACCTAAGAATCACTACAATTCAACAACTACAATCGGCAAATTACCAATGCAAAGACCTAATCGTCCCATAAAACTTGGTTACCAACCCAATTTGTATATCGAAACAAGAAATTTTCGCAAATTCAATCCCTAAATTATGAAATCCCCAAATCCCCATATAAGAACAACTCACTCAGTTTTGAAACTTCAACAATGGCTTAGGAGAGAGGAGCTAAGAACAAGAAATCGATTGTAGAGGAGGAAGAGGAGGCGGAGGCGAGGGTCCGACGGTGAGGATGGGATTGAGCTAGTTCTCAGGGTCGACGACGAGGGGATGAGTCGGGAAGGAAAAAGAAAAAAAAACATTCATAATTTTTTTTTATTAATTTTCGTTTTAATTTATTAATTATAAAAATTATTTAAATATTAAATTATTTGAATAAACTTTATTAAATTTATAATGGGTATATCACATTATAGATGGCACGTAGATCAAAAAATGGCACATTATTTTTTTCCACAAAATAGCAAATAAGATCAGCTTTCGGGAGAACCGCCAAAAACACCAAAATAAACTTACAACCTAACATGTTCTCAGATTAAATCCAAAACCTTTTAGTTTGATTAGAATATTTTGAAACTCGATTTAAGTTTTTTTCTTTCAGCTTAAGTGTTTTTATTATTTGATTATTTAACTTTAGTTTGTTATACTCATATGACATAGTATCATCAGTTAAAGAGCAAAAAATATTTCTAAAATAGGGGTGATGATTCTCTTTAAAACAACAATAACTAAAAAATGTCATTAATCAACTAAAATCAATTCTTCTTTTACGTTTTATGATTGTTCAATAAAAATAACATTCAGCTAATTTTTTTTTTTTTTTTTTTTGGTATTCGATCAGTCGACTATTCTATTACATAAGCTTCTGGGCAATAATGAAAAGTTGATTGCTTTTTGGTTATCACAAAAAAGAAAAAAAAAACTGAAGGACGTAAAAGGCCCAAAGGCAGCCCAATATCACTAAAGTAGGCGTTTCACTTTGATGCTGTCGAAACGGTGGATTTTCAGACTCCCACTCTTCTTCCTCAGGTCGTCTTCTCCACCATGGAAGGTGTGGCTATGAAACTCCCATCTTTCAAATCTCTCGCCCCTAATGCCATCTCCATCGCCTCTGCCGCTTCGAGACACCGGAGCTTCTCCTGCGTCCGTCGCTACTCTTCGCTATCCGTCTATTCCGGCGCCTCTTCCTCCGCCACCATCACCGCCGATGCCGAACCCGTCCCTCTCGGCCATCGCGCTCGAAAAGATTTTCGAATTCTACACCAGGTACTAAATTCGAACATCACGGCGATTTCTGTGTTGTTATCGAATTGTATAAATCCTTATGGGTTGGGAATATTGATAGTCCTTACTACTCAAGTAACCAGTTACCTTTAAATTGAGTTTCAGGAAGTGAATGGCTCTAAGCTTGTGTACTTAGACAGTGCTGCAACTTCCCAGAAGCCTGCAGCTGTATTGGAAGCCTTGCAGAATTACTATGAGTTCTATAATTCAAACGTTCACCGAGGGATCCACTATTTAAGGTGTTTTTAATTTTCTCTGTTATGAACAAGTATCAGGATTTGATCATTTGATTGATAAAGCTTCTTGGCCATTTTCTGTTGACTGATTCTAGTGCCAAGGCTACAGATGAATTTGAGCTGGCTAGGAAAAAAGTTGCTCGTTTCATCAATGCTTCGGATAGTAGAGAGATTGTTTTCACAAGGAATGCAACTGAAGCCATCAATCTTGTAGCTTATTCATGGGGTCTTTCAAACCTCAAACCAGGAGACGAGGTGTGTGCTCTCAATCCATCTACTTTTTTTCTTATGCGAAATATCTTGGTATCTATGTTTTACACAAATGTGAGATTCTTCCGTAATCTTGTCTTACGGAGGAAGAAAAATGGAAACTTGAAATGAAACAAAAAAACAATATCAAAATTGTCAGGTTAAACTTTGAACCGGAAGATTGATTTGAAAGGGACAGAACGGAATCTCAAACTGCTAGGACCAAATATAATTACTACTCTACAGTTGTTGAATTTAGAAGTACTGTTTTCTGATGTCTTAATTTAGATCTACGGTGATGCCTAAAGTTTGAGAAATGGGGAACAATGTGGCTGCATTGTTTTCTGCACACCTAAAGTCATTTGTTTCACTCTCAATTTCTTTCCTTTTTTTTCTCTCTTACCTATAGCAAATGAGATTTTGAATGATGCTAGCTTTTCAGGTTATACTTACAGTGGCCGAACATCATAGTTGCATTGTTCCTTGGCAAATAGTATCTCAAAAGACTGGAGCAGTTCTAAAGTTTGTGACGTTGAATGAAGATGAAATCCCAGACATGGACATGTTGAGAGAAATGCTTTCTCAAAAGACAAAACTCGTGGCTGTTCATCATGTATCAAATGTTCTTGGTAGATTCCTTTTTCATGTTCTCATCATAATCAATCTGTTTATACCGGATTAGGTTAGTATCTAACTTTTTTCTTTCTGTTTAGCATCTTCTCTTCCTATTGAAGATATTGTGGTCTGGGCACATGATATTGGAGCAAAAGTTCTTGTGGATGCTTGTCAAAGTGTTCCCCACATGGTGGTTGATGTCCAGAAGCTAAATGCTGATTTCCTAGTTGCGTCTTCTCACAAGGTTGGAATTGTTTACTTTTATTCCTGAGATACATGATAAGCCTTGTGGCAAGCTTATAGTTAAAAAATGATAATCATGCTTCAGATGTGTGGACCTACAGGCATTGGGTTCTTATATGGTAAGAGTGATCTTCTACATGACATGCCTCCATTCTTAGGTAAGCTGTCTATCATATATATTTCAATGATCAATGAAAACAATCATCTTTATCTGTTTAATCAAGGATGGGGCTGGACTGAGTCCCAAATCTATTTTTCTTTTTGTTGTTATTTTATTTTTAGGTGGCGGAGAAATGATCTCAGATGTTTTTCTTGATCATTCAACTTATGCAGAACCTCCATCCAGGTTGGGATTCTACTTATACCAGTTACTAATTCGCATATTTGCTGCAGTTTGGAAATAAGTAGATTCAATTTTGTACCAGATTTGAAGCTGGAACACCTGCAATAGGTGAAGCAATTGCCCTTGGAGCAGCATGTGATTATTTGTCAGGAATTGGCATGCCGAAAATCCATGAATATGAGGTTTGACATAATTTTCATACTACTCTCAGTGACCCTAATGGAATACTACATACACTGTTTTTTCCAGTCACTGAAGTATGGTCAGACGCACTTTTTTTTCCTCGGAAAACTAGCTATAAGATGTTTCTGATTTTCACATGTTCTCTTTCTAACTGTAATTTATAATTTCTTATGTCGTCCAGGTAGAGCTTTCTAAGTATCTGTACGAGAAACTGTCTTCACTGCCTGATGTCCGGATATACGGCCCCAGGCCTTCTGAAAGTGTTCGCAGGGCTGCTCTTTGTTCCTTCAATGTGGAGGGCTTGCACCCAACTGATTTGGCAACCTTTCTTGATCAACAGGTATGTTATAACTGGGAGATATCTGTCCCACCACATGCTGGTTTTCTCTTATCATCAAAGAATATTTATTCTCTGGATAAGAGGTAGTGTCTCCAGAAGGACAAGGGCACTAGTTACCACCTCTCAGTGAACAATATCATCTGGCATAACTTTGCTCTCTCATCAGAATATTCGTAGTAGGATGAAAACTGAAAGCAAATTATTGTATGTTGCAGCATGGAGTTGCAATAAGGTCAGGACACCACTGCGCACAGCCACTCCACAGGTATCTTGGAGTGAATGCAAGTGCGCGCGCCAGCCTCTACTTTTACAACACGAAGGAGGACGTTGACTCCTTCATCGTTGCACTTGTAGACACTGTGAGCTTCTTCAATTCTTTCAAATAAAGTGGAGTATACCTTCCTGCTAGATCTCTCGGCTTGTTGTATGGTATATTTGCTTCAAAGGCTATTTATTATATATGATCAATGGGAGAGGATGTTTGCTCTTCAAGTCCCAAGGGCCATTGTGTTGTAGTTAGCACTTCGTAATCTTCTTACTAAAAAAATTGACTAATCGGGATGTAGTCCAATGGTAGAGAGAGTAATTCTTCATAAAAAAAAAGGGTATGGTAATATTGTGGAAATTACAAATAGAGGAAAGAAAGAGATTTGAAATAAGACATAAAAGATCCGTTTAGTCTGCATCCATCTCCTCAAGTGCTGTTTCATCTGCTGTCTTTGCTTCTTCTATGAGATCCTCCGGGACCTTCTGATACTCTACTTCACATATCCAACTCAAAGGCCTTGTCTTTCGCTTCATCGTGTAGCTTGTAAATGCTGCAAAGTCAAAATTCCCAATTCGATCAAACAAAGTATCGATATCTCGATGACATCAGAATTCCCAATTCTCTCCCTTCTCTCCAAGCAAACCAACGCAGAGGATCTTCGTTTTGTGTCTCCTCTGTTCCGTGTATAAGTCTCTACGCGCTTGTTTCTTGGTGTTGGTTTGGGGCTTCATTGGGCTCTTATCTTTTCCTTCGTTTGGGCTTGAATTGTTGTGACCCAAATCTTTGTCCTTATGTTTCAAGTCTCCTTCGATGTACAATATCTCTGTTCTGAAGCAGGGGAAGTAAGTTTGTGATTTACTTTCAAAACTAGATAGTAATCCGAGTATGAAATGAAAATATGGACCATAACAATTAAAAATTCTGAATCTAATACATAGGTTTTTTGTAAACCATTTGAGCCATAATGATATAATAGATATTATATAAATTTGATGTGATTTGTGTGTCAATATCAAATAATATGAAAAAGATAATCGAAAAACTTTAAAAATAAATAAAATCATAAAATACAATGATAGTATAAATATTTTCTTATTTTGTCCTTGTATTATTTTTCCAAAATTTAACATATTATCTTAATATGCGATTGATTTTAAGAGTTTCTGAAAGTGTTTTACACACGAAAAAGTGAAATAATAAAAAATTAATTTCAAAAATTGTGAATCAAACATCTCGAAATTGGATTTACTGCAAACAAAGATACAATATTGGTGTAAAATATACTGTTATATAGAAATAAAACCATTTTTGTATAATAGTATAGAGATAGAATTGTAAAATATAATGTTATATATAGTGCATTTCACTATTAGGATAAATTAACTCTAACAGTTATGAAAAGAAAACTACATGTGAATAAGATTTAGCATAAGATTTAGCATAAATAATAGGAATGATAAACTAAATAAAACAAATAACTAACTTTTGAGTCGATTACAACCATCTCGATTGGTAGTACCAACAACAATATGGTATTGTTTTGCAAAGTCTTATGATATTCACCTTTATTTTTCACATATTCTTCAAAAGTTTCAAATCGGTTAAAAATAGAATCATGAGAAACAAAAATTATAATTATATCAGAAATGCTACTTTTTAAAAAATGATGAGTAAAATGTTTATGGAAGACATTTATTCTTATATAGAGTCTAATCGTAGGGTTTCCAAATAATGTTATATAGATTTTCAAAAAAAAAATGAAAAATTGTTAAATAATCAATAATAAACAGAAATAAATGCAAAAGATGTTTGATAACTATATTACGTAACTACTCAATTCCATCTGCATTATATTTGCAAATTTTGTAACTGATATTTTTGTCTTATCATTTTCTAACGTAAGTTTCATTTAATTTGAATATAATTAAATGATAACTTGATGATATTTATAGTGTCAAAACTTAAAATGAATTCCAATTTCAAAGCACATAAATATGTTTTGTTTATTTTCTATTGCAATGTTTCTTTAGAGTAATGATATGAAATTATTTTTGCAGAATTTTATATTCATTGGTAAATGAAGAAATGGAAATACGATCTTGCATTATATAATACGTATGTGATTTAAACGATATTGATATAGATATATTTTTTTTGGCGTGAAGATTTTATTAAATGATTAAACTACAACGATTTTTCCAAAAGTATAATAGATACAAAATAATCGATAGAAATATTGAATGCGTAGTTTTAGTTAAATATTTTGTCAATTATAAATAAATGGTTTTGGTAAATATGAAATGTAAGACTAATATTTTTCACATTAAAAAAAATTGAAAACAAAATTTTATTAAAGAAATGAAATAACTTATAAAATAATATTGATTTAACAGTGTATATAAAATCTCATAATGAAACTTATATAATTATGCATATTAATCAAATAAAACATAAGTTTAATGTGAATAACATGAATGCAATTATTTTAGTAAATGAAATCTTTTTACAAAAATATCTTGAGAGGATATATGATTATGCATATTAATCAAATGAAACATAAGTTTAATGTGAATAACATGAATAAAATTATTCTAATAAGTGAAACTTTTTTTCAAAAATATCATGAGATGCTTTATGGTAATGACACATCATCATGACACAATTGTAAATCACATGTTAGGTAAATGTTTTTTTTTACCAGTCCTGGGGATTAAAATTCCAAGCAGAGAAGCAGTGGGATCAATGGCTGAAATGTCATATTTTAGAAAAAAATGATCTCACGTGCCATCATGTGATCTCCATGCCATATAGGGTGTGATAAACCCATTATACCATTAATGAATCAATCTGAATTAATGTTTAAATTTAATAAATAAAATGGAAAAAAAAAATTAAATAAAACGAAAAGAAAAAATCGCTCTCCCCCCGACATCCTCATCTCAAAACTAGTTTTCTTCATAATCTGATGAATTTTTATTCGAGAGATCCGATGAATCCTACTGATGTAAGTTGTTGCTCTATTCAACGAGACAAGCAGTTGGATTATCTAATGAAATGCTAGGTCCGTCGTTTTCTTCCTTAGATGCTAAGTATGTATCTTCTCCTTGTGGAAAAAATGATGCTTTGTAGTTGTAGATATCAAACGTGATTGGTCTGTTTGTTTTCATAGCTAGATTTTGAAGCTCAGAAGTTGCGTTTGTTGAATCTAAGAGAAATTTAGGTAGATTTGAACCCGAGCTCACCAAATAGTTGTGACAACTTGTGCTAAATGAGTAATTTTTATTCTATTTCCAGGATACAATGAGAATTAGCCATACGAAAATACATTTTGATTATGGAGGAAACTATTCAGAGAACGGAGAAGAGTTTAAATGGATTTCAGGAGGTTTCATGTCTGCTATATCGTTTAAGAGCGCATCTATGGAGGAGATAACTTATTATGCGTTAGTAGATAAGATATGCAAGAAGATTGATGTAGAAGAAACTACGACGAAGCTGAAATTGAGTTACATTCCGTTGGTAGCTAATCCGGATAAAGAGTCATCTATTTTGGATGATGAGGACGTATTTGTTTACCTAATGACATTGGATAAAGAGGGACTTAGATCTGTTTTGTATGTGGAGATAATCAAAGATTTGGAAATAAATCAGAGGGGCGAGCAAGTATCAAGAGTTGGGCAAGCATCGTCATTTGGGGTGAATTATGGGATGCTGGGTTCAGGTTCCATAGCTGATGATGTAGTTAATGTTGGTAGCCTGACTATTTACAGAGCGGAGGAATATGGAAAAAATAACGAGCCGATGGAGAATTATGTCCCACGTGAGGAATTTGCGGCTGAAGATAACCGTTGGGCGACGGTTTGGATGGTATGCATGAAGATGAATATGTTGACCTTCCACGGGATGTAGAAAATCAGTTTGTTGTAGAATGGGAAGTTGGTGCGGGGCTTGAAGAAGGGCAAGAGTTTTGTTTGAAGGAGGCATTAAGAAATTTGGTTTACATAGCTTCACATAAAAACTAGGTTTTGTGGTCAAAACATATAAGTCGGATCCGGGCCGTCTCATCTTAAAATGCCGTCAAGCAGAAGTAGGTTGTAAATGGTATCTACATGCTACGAAAGTAAGGAATTCAAGTTATTTATGTGTTAGAGTATACATGAATATGTATACATGCTCTAGGGCCGTTGCGAGTACAAATCGTAGTAAAAGGAAAGGCACACCACATATAGTAGCATCTGTTTTGCATGATAAATATCCAGGTCAAGTGGACACTCCCGCTGCTAAAAGTGTAAGTAGGCTTGTTCAAATAGAAGCTAGTGTGAGTGTGTCCTACTCTACTTCCTTGGGAGGCAAAAAATTAGCTGTTAGTGAATTGAGGGGCAATCCTGAAAGAAGCTTTTCGTTATTGTATTCTTATCTCCACATATTAGAGCATGTCAATCCTGGTACAGCGACAAGTGTGAAATTGGATGCTGAAAAGAAGTTCAAGTATCTATTCATCGCCTTGGGGGCTAGCATTGAAGGATTTAGAGCGATGAGAAAAGTAATAGTTGTGGACGCAACTTTTATTAAGAATTTGTATGGCGGTATGCTAGTATTTGCGACAGCTCAAGATCCTAATCATCACCATTACCCCATTGCTATGGGTGTAATTGATAGAGAGAATGATGCTAGTTGGAGGTGGTTTTTTGAAACGCTGAAAACCGCAATACCAGATGATCCTGAACTTGTTTTTATGAGTGACAGACATCCAAGCATCATCAAGGCAGTCAAAGAGGTGTATGTGGGGTCTCAGCATAGATATTGTGTTTGGCATCTGTCTCGAAACGTGAGAGGTAAAGCTTCTAAAGGCAGTAAAGATCTAGCTTCTATGAAATTCATTGATTGCGCTCATATGTATATCGTGGAAGAGTTCAACCGAGCATACCATGATTTTAGGAGAATGTTTCCAAAAGCCGCCGAGTATGTGGATGAAACGGTAGCGACCGAGAAATGGGCAAGGTGCTATTTTAAAGGAGACAAGTACAACGTAGACACTAGCAATTCATGCGAGTCTACGAACAGTGTGTTCAGAAATGTGAGGAAGTATCCCCTATTATCTCAGATTGATGCCTATCTTGAAAAAGTTTCTAAGTGGTTCAACAAGCATAGGAAAGATTCTACTGGTGCATCATACACAAAGAAACTGGTGCCCTTTGTGGAGAACGAAATGCACGCACGATGTGCAATTGCAACGCACCTAATTGTTACTGAGCTAAACAGCTTCAAGCTTGAATACAACGTTATTGGACTTGATGGGCAGACTTATGTGGTGAAATTGTTAGAGAAAAGTTGTTGTTGCAGACATTTTGATATAGATAAGTTTCCGTGTGTTCATGCAATAGCCGCGAACATGGCTTTGATGGGGAAGGAAAGGAGAATAAAGGATATTGAAATCCATGATCTATGCTCGAGATATTATTTGATTGAGACTTGGGCTTTGGCATATCACATGACGATATATCTGGTGCCGCATGAGTCTACTTGGAGTATTCCTGATGACATACGAGAATTAGTTGTCTTACCGCCAGACTTCACCCAAAAAAAAAAACCAGGAAGAAACCAGGAAAGGCGGTATCCCTCCACCGGAGAACCTCGTCGGAAAAGGAGGAACAAGTCTGTGGCAGCTGTAAACTTGGGGAGGTGGTTGCAGCCTCAAAGCAGGAGGGAAACTTAATTGTGAGGAAAACTATTATGTACTTTTATTTCTTTGTTTTGGACAACCAGGTGAAACTACGTACAACTAAGAACTATTTTGTACTTGTATTTCTTTGTTTTGGACAACCAGGTGAAACTACGTACAATTAAGAACTATTTTGTACTTGTATTTCTTTGTTTTGGACAACCAGGTTACGTACAACTAAGAACTATTTTGGACAACCAGGTGACACGTAAGAACAACTATATAGAACTAATTATTTAAAAGATGGTAATAAAATTAAAATAAACATATAAAGAAAGCACGGCAAACACATCTTATATTATAAGTAACACATTAATAGTGTTTCATAACATAAAGGGATCCCTAATACTATCAAATTTTTATTTTCCTTATCCATATCATGTTTCACATGAAACACCCCTTATACTATAAGGAACACATTAGTAATGTTGACTATCTTATGATTGAAAAGAAACAAAATATATTATTTTGCACAATCTATTCTATAAAAACTTTCTTAATGTCAATTTAAACTCTAAAAAAATGTGGACAACTACAACGTAATATCTGATAGTACATGACAACTAGAAAAGCTCTAATTTCGTGAAATGACAACTATTAGGAAATTTGGACAACTAGAAACGTAGGGACAACTATATGTATAAAACAAGAATATTTTAATGATTTTACATTTCCAACAATGACAAAATCGATTTGTCCCCAAAAATATTTCATATTTTCCCCCTGAATAATTTCATTTCCCTCTTCATATTTTTTGCATTTCTCACTTTCTTCGTTTTCGAGAAAAGTATAGTGAGAGAGGAACATTCTAGAGAGAGAGAGTAGACGGAGATAGAGGGAGGGTCAAGAAAGGTAAGATCGATTCATTCAAGCTCAATTAAGGTCAAAATCGATTTGGAGAAAAAAATTAGTGTTTAGTAGAGATGCAATTTCTGGGTTTCTGGGTGTTTGGTGATGCATTTATGCGAATTGGTGATGCTTTTATGTCTCTTGTAGATGCCTTACAGCTACACACAACCATCAACCTCTGTATCCGAGGTTGGCTCGAAAGGACGATTTGATGATTTTGGAATTCCAACCCAATGCTACTGTGGTGGGAGAGCAATCCTAGATTCATTCCGTGGACCATTGAACCTCGGACGCCTGTTTTACACATGCCGGAACATCGACGTAAGTATTCTGATTCTATCATGGAAGAACTGGACATGCCGATTTCCAAGAGTATTCTTGACTTTTACATTGTGTAGGATGGAGAGTGCCACGTCTTTAAATGGTAGGATGAGGCTGTGATGGAAGAATTGCAAACGCTGAAAGATTACACTGACAAGATTCTCTACATTGACGAGCCTCTCCATTGCATTCCTGATGAGATTGTTAAGCTCAAGGCTGAGACTGTTGAGCTCAAGGCAGAGATTGGGGGATTGAAGAAGTCACTTGATGAAATGGAGAATGAAAGCCCTTGCATGCTTTTGAAGAATTTGGTTGTTTGCGTTCTTGTTCTCGTAGCCCTCGCCCGCTTTGTGTAATCTCAGTTGAACCTCTTTTAAGTTATTTGTGTAATGGTACTCAGTTGAACCTCGCTTTGTACCTCTTTAAGTAGAGAAGAATGTAATGTAATGTGACTTAATGGTAAGTTATTTGTGTAATGGTACTCAGTTGAACCTACTAGTCCCAGTTGTCCCTAAATATTGATCTCATGTTGAACCTACTAGTCCCAGTTGTCCCATTTTGGTAAACAGAGGAATAAGATGAAATGCCAGTAGTCCCAGTTGTCCCATTTTGGTAAACAGAAGAATTAGATGAAATGCCAGTTGTCCCAGTTGAACGTACTAGTCCCAGTTGTCCCTACTAGTCCCAGTCGTAGATGTACCCAATACTTGAAACAAGTTCCACATACGATTAATCTCAAACCACTTCAACAAAAACATATGAAAACCATAGAAGTTTCAAACAAATTCCACAAACCAGAAATTGAACAAAAACATACTAAATAAAATAGGTTCTAACAGCCGACTTCCAAAAACCATAAACTCTAATTCTTTTGTCTCTTATGGCCCCTCTTTTCCCCCTCTTTTTTCTTGTCTTCTTTAACATCTTCCTTCTTGTCTTCTTTAACTGCTGAATATAGTTCTGAAATGTGCTTTGATGCAGCAGTTTTTCGCTTCCTCTTAGATGCATCAGTTTTTCGCTTCCCTTCTCAGCTACGACTTCTGACTCCTTCTCAGCTACGACTTCTGACTCCTTCTCACCACCTTCTTTCCCCTCCTCAAAAACAACATCAGCGTCTTTCTCACCAGTAACCACTTCAGTATTGGTGCGAAGGCTGGTGGAAGTACTCAGTGGTGAGGAGCGTGGTGGTGGTGGTGAGGAGCGTGGTGGTGGTGAGGAGCGTGGTGGTGGTGAGGAGGAGTCTGGTATTGGTGACCAGACTGTTGGTGGAAGTACTAACTCTTCAAGATCTTTCACTCTCCCATCTATTCCATCTATTCTCTTATCCATTCCATCAAGCTTCTCCATGATTTCCTTAAACCCATTCTCCATCACTTTCTGCAGCTCCAACACTGATGCAACCATTCGAGGTTCCTCTTCAGGGACTTCAACTTCAACTCGAGAACCAACGTCCAACTCGTACATGTCTTTCCAACATATCTTCTTCTTCTGCACGGTTAGATAATCTGTCCAACTTTCAACAATTGGATCAACAAACCCTAACCCATCATCATCGTCAATGATGCGCGCCATAAGAGTTTCCTCATCCGAGTCAGGTTCCAATATGCTAGTAATATCCTGTCAATACTTATCAATATAACTTAAGATCAAATTCATAACAAATGGAAAACATCATACTTAGTACTTCTAACCTAAATCAAACTTATAACAAGATGCTAGTAACACTAACCTTAGTACTACTTCCAACCGCTTCATTTATATCATCCAATGGATAACCTTTCATGCAAATTTCAGTGAACTTGTGTTTGCACATCCTTGGACAGTCCTTCTCTGCGGCTACAACTTCTCAAAATTTGCGTCGAAGATTTGGAATACACTCAAATGCCATAATCTACACATAAAGTCACAATATCACAAACTTCATATCATAAAACTAAAACTTTAATACTAACAACTAAGACTTACCTCTAGAGGAAGAATGAAACCATAAAAGCTACATGATTTTTGTTTTGGTTTCACGTAGCCTTTGAACTTCTTCATAACTTTTTGGATCTCCTTCATAGAATCATCAAATGTGTAACGCCCCCAAGGAAACGTTTTACACACCTCCAAATCATCAACAACTCTAAGCAAGAAGGGATCTATGTTTCCATCAGCCTTAGACTTAGCTTTCACTACTTTGCTTAAGAAATACAAGACTGTCATCTTCTGCTTGTCTATACAGCTCCGCATTGACGATAGCTTCTCTTCCACATCTGAGATTTTTTATTTGATCTATCCTTCCAAACTGCCTCTTCACAAACTTCAAATCCCCCAATTTCTTATAGTCCTTCGAGTAATCATGGCAGTAAAAACCACATAACAGCGCATGCTCTCTCAAGGAATACCTAATAGGGACTCCATTAACCACAAACCAACACTCAGTTTGCTTATCCGTATAAGCTGTGTGAAGGAGCAGCATCCACAATCCTTGATTCATGTGGTTTGACTCCTTAGCCATGTGAAATATATGTTAAATTGAGGATGCGATCTGAACCATGTCACTTCGGATGGAAGCTTCTCTATCAATTCGACAACATTCTTCACAGAACACCTCGTCACTATCTTACAAGCCTTGCTATATTCGGTTGGACCGAAGAAAAGCTTCTCAGGTTGCATTGGTAGGCTATCATCATTGGTATCCTGAAATTCAAACACAGTATTTACTTAGTTGTCCAAGTTGTCCGAAATTCTACCAAAAAACACAAATGAATCAAACACCGTTATTCCAATTGTCCAAAATTATACATAAACATAAATTAATCAAACACAATTGAGCCCCAATTGTTCTTGTTGTCCAAAATTACACATAAACATAAATTAATCAAAAACAGTTGTTTCAGTTGTCTGACACTCATCTACTAGTTGTTGTTTTCTTCTAACCTGTAATTCGCATTCTCAATATCAAGTATACATACCTTCTCTACTTCGTCCCCATCACCATCATTTGAGTGTCTCTCTTCGTCACCATCACCATCATTTGCTTCTTATGTGGTATTGGGATTGGGTGCTTCTTCTGTGATATTTGGTGCTTTTTCTGTGAGATTTGGTGCATTCTTCTGTGGTATTGGGTGCTTCTTTTGTGATATTGGGTGCAGACTCATACTCAACACCAAAATCTCTAACTCGAGCCATAAACGAAGAAGTTTCAAGACTACATAGGAGGAAGGAAACAAAATGACGGAGAGGAAAAGAAGAGGAAGGGAGACGAAGAAGATTGCGAAGGAGATGAGACAGAGAATATCATATTCTTCGTCGGAGAACAATCGGAGGAGGAGGTCGTCGATTTTGAGGGACTTATCTTTTTTTTTCACTCAGAATTGTGAAAATTAGGTTTGCGAAAGGTTGCAAACTCTGTAATTTGAAAATCTAAATCGGGTTGCTCCACATGTCATCGGTTTAGATTAGACGGGTGGGTATAGAGCGGTTGGGTTGTAATTTTAGATACAAATGAGGACAATTATGATATTTCCAAGGTTTTCGATATTAAAAAGAAAAATCAAAATGAAATTGATTTTTATAACGATGGCATATATGATCAGTTTTCTCTAAAATATGGCATTTCAGCCTGTCGCCCGAAGCAGTGTCAACTACTCCCTCTCTAGTCGCTAGCATCATCAACTTCCCCAACCAAAATTGAAAAACAATATCCAAAGAAAATGGCGATGAGCAAAGTCGCGAAGATCTTCGTCGTCTTTGCGATCTATTGCGCTCTCGATCCCTTCAATCACAGCTCCATTTCCAAGTTCCCGAACTTCCAGACTTACAAGATCGACATGCCGCCGTTATCGGCGCTTCCCAAGGAGAGAGACCGTGAGAATCTTCTGCAGAATTCGGAGATCAGGTTCTTAAACGAGGTTCAGGGCCCCGAGAGCATTGCTTTCGATCCTCTTGGACGCGGTCCGTATACCGGCGTCGCCGACGGTCGTATTCTCTTCTGGGATGGCACCCGCTGGAACGATTTCGCTTATACTTCCAACAACCGGTGAGTTCAACTGCAATCGAATTGGTATTAGTTGTTAAAATGTCTGTCTTTGAAATACTCTCGTGTTATGTGTGTTAGGTCAGAACTGTGTGATCCAAAGCCGTCGCTCTTGGCTTACTTGAAAGATGAACACGTCTGTGGTCGGCCTTTGGGTCTTCGGTTCGACAAGAAAACTGGGGATTTGTACATTGCAGATGCGTATTTCGGGATAATGAAAGTCGGCCCTGAAGGAGGTTTGGCAACTTCTCTTACAACCGAGGCAGATGGAGTGCCTTTGAGATTTACCAATGATCTTGACGTAGACGACCAAGGAAATGTTTACTTCACAGATAGCAGCTCTGTTTTCCAACGGAGGTACGTATGGGTTCTTCTACTCCTACTTTGAAATGTGTTTTCTTTTTCTTCTTCTCTTGTGCTACTGAGGGAGTCAAGTTTTAAAGTTTTCATCTTTACTCTGTGTTTGCTTCATCATGCTTAGCTTTTGATGCTCAGTTATAAGTTGTGCTCTTTGTGTACAATGATTGCGCTACTTTTGACTTTCCTGATTTTTACCATTTCAGGAAGTTCATGCTTTTGATTGTCTCGGGGGAAGACAGCGGGAGGGTGTTGAAATACAATCCAGAAACAAAGGAGACTACTACTCTCTTGAGAAATCTCCAGTTTCCTAATGGCTTATCACTTGGCAAAGACGGCTCCTTTTTCATCTTTTGTGAAGGATCGATTGGAAGGTGAGTCCTTCATCTTAATCCCCTGGTGACTCTGTCTTAGCCAACAACTATCATTTGATACTTCCACATCATTGTCTTTCATATATATACTTGGCATAACTTCTGCAATTAACAAGTATCATGTTGTTTCCATATTAATTGGTTCAATAATCCTGCAAGAACAAACTCCTTTACTGTGAACATAATCCAAGCCGCACATGTTCTTTTTTGGTCATTCAGATTACGGAAATACTGGTTGAAAGGGGAAAAAGCCGGAACATCAGAAGTGGTAGCTCTACTACATGGGTTCCCAGACAATATCCGCACAAACAAAGACGGGGATTTCTGGGTGGCGGTCCACTGCCACCGCAACATATTCACACACGTGATGGCGCATCACCCGAGTATGAGGAGGTTCTTCCTGAAGCTGCCGATAACAGTCAAGTTCCAGTACTTGCTGCAGGTAGGTGGTTGGCCACATGCTGTGGCTGTGAAGTACAGTGAAGAAGGGAGAGTGCTGAAAGTGTTGGAGGATAAGCAAGGGAAAGTGGTGAAGGCAGTGAGTGAAGTGGAGGAGAAAGATGGGAAGCTTTGGATGGGAAGTGTATTGATGTCTTTCATTGCAGTATATGACTTGCCTTAGTCAACTTGATTAGATTTTGCTGATTTCTAGTTGGGCCACGGGACTACAAGGTTCTCTTAATATGTATATCGAACTCTGTCTTTGATGCAAACAATAAATACTATACAATATGTCTTCGATGTAAAGGAAAAAAAAAGGGTCATGTTTCCGGTGAAACACGCACAAGTTTCCTCGATCACCAATTTTTTTTTTTTTTTTTTTTTATTATCTGGAGGTTTTGGGCCGAATCCCATAATCTCTTCTAGGTTCGGAACCACATTTAATATTAGTTACGTTCCAAGCGCCACTCGATCATGCCTAAAATACTTTTTCGGTCGAGCTAATGACATTTGGTTTTTTCTTTTACATTCATCAATCACGGTAAGGTCCCGCCTAATTCTCGCAAATACTGGGTAAGAAAGAACAGACGAGGTCTTAACCGTCATTAGATCACCATTTTTTTTTTTCTTCTATCTGAGGAGTTTCTTTTTCCAGAGGATTGCCCTACATTAGTTAACTAGATAGCACCATCATACTTCGTTGGATCACCTATTTTTGCTTCCTAATTTTTGTCTGCTTGACCAATTATTTATTGTGCCTCGCAATACTTGTCTAACTTCACAATTTACAAGTCTGTTTCCTAATTTCTGTCTGCTTCATAATAAACATAGTTAACATCATAAAACTTAAATCTTTACAAGTCTATTTATAGACGAAGATGACTTGACTTCATGATTACTTAATTTCCCAGATTTGTGTACATGTTTAAATCGTGAAGAATATTTGTTTTTCACACATATTCTCTTTTGAAACTGAAACTGTTTTTTTTACGCATAGTTTTATTTATGAAAAAGATATATTTGTACATATTTATTTTGAAAAAATCATACATTGATTGTTCTAAAAAGACATAGTTATTTTGAAAAAATCATACATTGATCGTCTAAAAAGACATATATATGCATCAGACTAATCGTAGACGTGACTTCATGATAAACATAGTTAACATCATAAAACTTAAGTACATGCCTACCTTGATACTGTAGAAATTTAGGATTATGATTTATGAAGAATAAGAAAGAGAGAAAACAATTTTAAGAAAAGACTTATGATAATCACAAATTTTTCTCACTTCTTAATTTCTTTTTTGTGTTACATCACATATATATGCAAAGAGCAAACTAACTCTAGTTAAGTATTTAACTAACTCTAGTTAAGTTACTAACTCTAGTTAAGTTACTAACTCAAGTTGCAACACAAGTTGCCATAAATGTCTACTCAAGTTGCAATCCAAAATAATAGGATCAATCAAATCTCAAGTTTAGTCGATCCAGAATGTCTACGGCTTTGTGCGCAGCTTTTCAGTATTGATAGTATCGATCGATACTCATACTAGTATCGATCGATATTATCTGTTTCAAGTTGAATCTTCATTTTCTTGCTTCATTTCAACACTCCCCCTCAAGATTGGCTGGTGGAGATCCAATAAGCCCATCTTGCCATGAAGTTCATCACATACGTTTGAAGTTGTCGCCTTTGTGAATACATCTGCAAGTTTATCAGAACTCTTCACATAGGTTGGAGAAATTATACCTGCTTGAACCTTCTCCCGAATGTAGTGACAATCTACTTCAATGTGTTTGGTCCGCTCATGAAATACCGAGTTAGATGCAATGTGTATTGCCGCCTGGTTATCACAATATAGAGTTATTGGTTCAGAAGACTCAACCCCAAGATCTCTTAGAAGAGCTTTCAACCAAGCTAATTCCTTTGTGATATTTCTCATTGCTCTATACTCATCTTCAGCACTTGAGAGAGAGATTACTTTCTGCTTCTTGCTCTTCCAAGTGACTACATTTCCTCCAACAAACATGCAATAGCCGGTGGTAGATTTTCTATCAATCCTATCACCTGCCCAATCTGCATCACAATAGCCAACAATCTCAGTACTATTGTTGCGACCCAACCATATGCCTTTGCCTTGTGACCCTTTCAAGTATCTCAAGATCCTCTCAATCATTCGCCAATGGTGGTGAGTAGGAGCTTGCATATGCTGACTTATCTGATTCACAGCAAATCATATATCTGGTCTAGTAATGGTAAGGTAGATCAACTTACCTACCATTCTTTGATATTGCTTAACATCCTCAAATAGCTCCCCCTCACAAACAACCTTATAGCTATCTTCAATTGATGTTTTCGCAGGCTTTGAACCAATCTTTCATGTCTCCGATAATATATCCAATGTATACTTCCTCTGAGAAAGGAATAAGCCATCATCAAAGTTGCATACCTCAATTCCAATGAAGTACTTCAGCCTTCCCAAGTCTTTGATGTCAAATGAAGATTTGAGGAGTGTCTTTGTCTGCTCAACACCAGCAACATTATCATCCACATATATAAGCACAACAACAATACCTTTCTCCCCCTGAGTGGTAAATAAGGTGTGATCAGCCTCTGATCGACGAAACCCTTTCTCAAGGAGGCAACTACTCAATCGTTGGTACCACGCTCTTGGAGACTGCTTAAGACCATATATTGCTTTCTTGAGTCTACATACTTTGCTACTGTTGGCGACATCATGAAAGCCTTGAGGAGGTGTCATATATACTTCTTCTTCCAACTCCCCTTGAAGGAAGGCATTCTTAACATCCATCTGCCATAGATCCCAATTAAGATTAGTAGCTATAGAGAGAAGAACACGTACTGAGTGAAGCTTTGCCACTAGAGCAAAAGTTTATGTGTAGTCCTCTCCATATTTCTGAGTGTATCCTTTGGCAACCAGTCGAGCTTTATACCTCTCAATCTCTCCAGAACTAGTATACTTGATTGTGTATACCCATCTACAGCCCACTAGCTTTTTATCATCAGGTAGACAAGCCATCTCCCATGTTTCATTTCTTCTCATGGATTCAATTTCTTCAAGCATAGCCTTAACCCATACTTCACTCAAACAAGCCTCTTCATAGCTTGTTGGTACTCTGTTTTGATCAATCTTGCTTAGAAACACTTGATGTTCTTTTGGAAGATGAGCAACTGAACAATAAGCTTGGATAGGATGAGCAACAACCTTATTATTGTAGTAGACTCTAGTGTTCTTCCAGTTATCAAGACCAAACCTGACTCTTTCACTCCTTCTAAGTTGAGGAGAAGACACACTTCCACTCCCTACAGTCGGTTCCAACTCAACATTAGCCTCCTCTTCTTCTGAATCTTCAACGACAGCATCTCCCAAGGATGCTGGAGTTGAGCCATCTGTTTGAGTTTCTCCCTCTTCTTCTGAATCTTTTTGGGTAGAAATCTCAACATTACCATCATTCATACCTTCCTCATCATGAATCTCAGTTGTTGTCTCATCCTTTCCTACTAAATCATTAAGACCACTGAGTATAAACTTCAAGGTAGTCGCGCGATCCAAACCAGGCGACACCATGTCCTTTAGGTTATCCCAGTTCTCCTCACTGAAATAACTTATCTCCTCATTGAACTTGACATCCTTAGAGACGTATCTTCTCTTTGTTTCTGGATTGTAACACTTGTAACCTTTCTGCTCATGAGAATAGCCCACAAACATACATTTGATGCTCTTGTGTTCTAGCTTGTTTCTCAAGGCTTCTAGTACAAACACATAACAAACACAACCGAAAACTCTAAGATGCTCAATATTAGGTTTAGTTGTGTTTAATACCTCGTATGGAGACGCCCCATCAAGACACTTAGTTGGCAGCCTATTGATCAAATAACAAGCAGTCATCACTGCATCCCCCCCAATACTGCTTTGGAACTTTTCTATCAAACATCATTGTCCTAGCAACCTCCATTAGATGTCTATTCTTGCGTTCTGCAACTCCATTTTGTTGTGGAGTGTAGGCACACGATGTTTGATGGATAATCCCATGATTTCTCACAAACTCTTTGAACTGGCTGCTCATATACTCTCCTCCATTGTCACTTCTCAAGATCTTAATCTTTACTCCAAACTGAGTAGAAACGTAATTGTAGAGTCTGGAAAACGCCTCAAAGACATGACTCTTTGATGGCATAAGAGTAACCCATGTATACTTCGACTTCTCATCAATGAAAGAAACGAAGTACTTATATTGATCACTAGAAGCACAAGGTGCAGTCCATACATCAGAGTGAACTAGATCAAAGCAACCTTCATAAACAGTAGATGATTCAGGAAATACACTTCTACAAAGAAACGAAGTACTTATATTGATCACTAGAAGCACAAGGTGCAGTCCATACATCAGAGTGAACTAGATCAAAGCAACCTTCATAAACAGTAGATGATTCAGGAAATACACTTCTACAATGCTTTCCTATAATACATGCTTCACATTTACGATGATCTTGAGCTAGCCCTGGTAAAATGAGCTGGAGAGCCTTAGAGTGAGGGTGACCAAGCCGAGCATGCCATACTGAACTTGAAGAAATAGAGCTTAGAGCTGATCTTGTAGTAGTAGCAAGATCATTATCAACATTATTCACAAGATAGAGACCATCCTTGGCACATCCTTCGCCAATCAACTCTCCTGACTTACTGTCCTGAAACCACATCTCATTAGGACTAAAAACAACCAAACAATCAAGGTCCATTGTAGCTTTCTGAACATACAACAAGTTGGATGCAAATTCAGGCATATATAGAGCTATAGTCTTCCTTTTAAACAGCTCTAAATCACCAATTCCTCTAATAGAAACATTCTCTCCATTAGTAATGGTAACCTTCCCAGCATGAGGTTTAACATTGGTAATAAGCTTAACATCACTAATCATATGATCCGTAGCACCATAATCAATAATAAGGGTTTATGATTTTTGGATGCAAATAAGCTCTTACCAGATTCAGTGAGCTTTGCAATGCTCTTGATGAGAGCATCCAAATCACCCTTTCTTACCACATCCTGGTAAGCAGTCGCAGCATATCCAGAAACACCTCTACCCATTCCTATTTGCCCATAGCCAACAGCACCACCTCTCTGACCCGTTCCTCTCTGTCCATAGCCAATAGCATCTCCATAGCTGCGCTTTAGATGAGGAAACAGAATCCAACATGTATTTTTGGTGTGTCCCTTCTGCTTGCAATGCTCACACACCCTCTCAGTTTGTTGAAAAACTCTATTGCTTACATGCGCAGCCTCACTAGTCCCTTGAAAGAGACCCTTTGATCCTTCTTCCTTCTAGATCATCATGCATACTTCATTCAAAGTAGGTAGGTTCTCAAACCTCAAAATATGATGGATCAATCCTTTGAATGACCCATTAAGCGTGAGAAGAAGTCCAAAGACTTGATCCTGCTCACGCCTTCCATTCATTTCCTTCACATCAGTAGTAGGAGGTCTCAACATCTCCAGCTCTGCCCACAAAGCTCTATAGTCTCCAAACAGCTCTTTGAATGACTTCTCCTCTTGTTGAAGATCATTCAAAGCCTTCTTCACCTCGAACACTCTACTCAAGTTAGACGTGTTACCATAAACACCCATCAGGGTGTCCCATAACTCCTTTGCAGTTTCGGCATACGAGTAAGCTGCAAGGATAGAACTCTCTAGGGAGCTCTGAAGAACAGCAAGCACAAGCTGATCTTCCTAGATCCACTTGGAATCCCCTCTGCTGGTCACGGATTTGATAGGAGACTCCACAGCTCCAGGAGACTCCACAGCTCCTTCATCTGTTCCAGCTTCACCAGCGCCAACAACATGCGCTTTACTACCATCACCAGCATGCTCACCACCGAAGCTAACAACATGCTCCCACAAACCACGGCTGCGCAGAGCTGTCTTTGTGGTTCTTGACCACAACATATAGTTGTCCCCTTTAAGAACAACTGGAAGAGTGATATGTTTTTGATTCTCCATCTCTTGCTTGGAGAAAATAGAAATAAAATATGATTTGTAGAGAATGATTTTGCGGAAATAAGATCTTTAAGGATCAAACTTGCTCTGATACCATGTAGGAATTTAGGATTATGATTTATGAAGAACAAGAAAGAGAGAAAACAATTTTAAGAAGAGACTTATGATAATCACAAATTTTTCTCACTTCTTAATTTTTTCTTTGTGTTACATCACATATATATGCAAAGAGCAAACTAACTCTAGTTAAGTATTTAACTAACTCTAGTTAAGTTACTAACTCAAGTTGCCATAAATATATAACTAGTTGATAGACAAAGAAGACAAGTTTGGCAAGTTGCAACATAAGGAAAGACACAACTTGTAAATTGTGGGCAGAATGAACAATGCACGTTTTGCTACAGTACCAAGTCAGCAAAGCTTGGATCGATCGATCCAAAATAATAGGATCGATCAAATCTCAAGTTTGGTCGATCCAGAATGTCTACGGCTTTGTGCGCAGCTTTTCAGTATTGATAGTATCGATCGATACTCATACTAGTATCGATCGATACTATCTGTTTCAAGTTGAATCTTCATTTTCTTGCTTCATTTCAACAGGTACCTGGTATCGATCCTATTTGGCCACCAGACACGCATGGGTATTTGCTTGTGGTGGACCCAGACTGGGGCCTGAAAACCTTTGGATTACCTCCTGTTTTAAAAAAAAAACTTAATTTGACGGCCATTAAAAAGAACAAAAAAAAAATTGACAGACACACATAAGACAATTTTTAACAAAGGAGACTTGTGTATATTATTAACATACGAGAATATTTTAATTCTGTGAAAAAAAACTTTTTTCAAATTAAAGAATAAATGTCTTCCGATGTTAAATCTACCTTGTTAAAAACTCAAGTCTTCTTCGTTAATGATGGGAATAAGTTTTCTTTGACAAGTGTAAGTCCGGTTTGTAACAAGATGGACTTATTACCGTTATGCGTGCCAAGTCTAATTTGAAAATTTTCTTGTTTGTTTATGAAAACGCGGTGCTATTTGAAAACATATGATTTACTGTTTGTCTCAGCTGCTATGAGAAACAATGAAAAAGTAACACACTTAAGTAATAGAGTAATTGCACTAATCATATTTGATTATGAATAAATAATCATATTTGGATTATCTTTTCCAGTAATTGATTTTATTATCGAAAATTCAAAAAAAAATTAAATTTTTCTTTTAATTAAAAAATCTTCAAAATAGATTTTAGGTGAAAATAAAACGACGATTTCATCTTTTGATATCTCTATTTTTATCAAAACCAACAAAATAGATTTTTTTTATTTTGAATATTTTCTCATCCACAATCGTTTTTATTACTTCACAAATTTACTTAATGATATAATCATTTAAACTCGAAAAGTTTTTTAAAAAACAAATTTGGGTAAAACAAGTTTCATCTATTTTGTTTACCAAAAAAATTCTCAACTTTTTATTTACCAAAACAATCCCCAACTTTTTATCTACCAAACGAATCTTCAACTTTTTATTTATCAAACCGTTATAGTTGACTAACGTTGGGAATAAAACGACTTGGTCAAGAAAAGTTGGGGATTAATCAAAAATTAATTGAGCAATTTTTTGGTTTATGAGAAAATTGATGCTTTTTGTAGTCGAAATCGGTAAATTGAGGGGTTTTTGTTTTGACAATTTTCCCTTTATATTCGTAATAACGAAGAAATCAAAATTAACCGATAAGAAAAAAGAAAAGAAAAACCCTAATAAAAATGAAGATTGAAAAGAAAAACATAATAATGAAAGAAAAAAAAATGCGGTGAAAAAAGGGAAAGAAAAGGAAACATTAAAGTGTGTGGACAAGACCCGTCAGAGGCACAAACAGCCAAAGACATCCAAAGACCCCAACTAACATGAGTTGACGTTTCAGATTCTGTTTTCCTTTTGAACATTTCATTAAAAATCTCATCTCTCACTCGCTCCCTCCCTCCCTNCTTATTCTTATATGCAAGTTTTTATTTTATATGTTCCTTCTCTAAAATGTGTGTATGTGTGTGCATGGACGATGGAAGGTGTACGTAAGTGTCTCTAACACTGTTGCACACATTGGAAAGGACCCACATCTCTAACCTTCGTCGCGAAAATTATCGAGTGGATACAATCTAGAAAGAGAGCGAGAGAGAGATGGTTTTTATTAAATATAGCCACAAGCACAGTTCGTGTTCATTTTGGACAATAGAAAATGAAGGTTATATAATTAATACGTACACTTGAATGGCAAATTGATGTCGACGTGGAAACTATAGTGATTGCAATTTGGTCGATGCTTGAGTCATTTTTCCAAAGTGGCATTCTTTTAGCAAAAGTTGACCACAACTACTCAAAATTATTAATAGGATTACTTTTATAAATGGTATACTACATTAAAGTAATTAAATAAAAAGAGACAAGGTTTTGTTCATTGTTGTAATGGAATTCGGTAGCGATGATAAGAGTTCACATGAGAACTTTTTTTTCTTATTCGATACGTTATCATCATGAATTATTATTTTGACCACATACTAATACCAATTTCACAAAACGAGTATGCGTTGACAAAGTCAAATCTTCCATGTTATAGTAACGAAGACAAGTGCGCTTTCATGGTTTTGAATGGTGAAAACAGTCACTGCATAGCTAATATACAGTAATATTCGATAAAAAAATTCTTTTTTTCATACAAAAATTTGTCAGCTACGAATTTTTTTATTTTAGTTACGTTTTGTCATTATCAATAGCGAAAATTAATCCGTCTTATCCGCACAACGATTCAAAATGAAAGTTTCAATACTGCCAGTGAGTGACCTTATAAAATAGTGATCCCTTCAGCAACATAAAAGTGTTGACTCTTTTTAATCATGATATTCAACCGGATTGTGAGTTTTAATTGTGGCTGACAAGAGATGTCACGAGCATTGATTTCTCATCAAATGGTTTTTTTTCTTAACTGTTAAAAACAACCAACTGAACTATTCATTGGGAGCCTTTGCTTTTTGTAAAGAATATTTCTTTGGAATGAGTGATTTTCAGAATTATATCAGCACCATAAAAGTTACCATATCACATCCCAAGATGGAATTTATCTTTTCTTACCCACTCTATGTATATACTACTGTACATGGGCTTGTATATATATAGACTTTTATATATACACAAACAAACATGTTAAGTCCAATCTCCTTTTATTAATTATTAATTTGTTTTCTTAATAAAACTCCTTTGATGTGTATCCAAATTCTATAAATTAATTGAAATTGATATAGAATCAATCGAATTCCATACACCTTTAAGCTCATGTATTAGTGTATCTACAACCGCCATAAACTACTCATTATATAAAATCGTGACCACACAAAAAGCTGCACCTTTTCAGAACGAGGAAAGAGGAAATTTATATTACAATCTTCGTAAAGGAGATTCTTCCTAGATAATTAAGTTCAAATGTGAAAACCATATATGGACTTCACTTATTAGGAGAATATAATCTAGAAACGAAGTTATAGATGGAGCCCACACAAGAAAAAGAAAGGGACATACATACATGTATATATATGTAAGGTTATGATCTTCTTCTTCCTCGCCTTCTCTTCCATCATCAGCTCTGCTTACACATTTCTAAACGCGGACGTACAACGATAAACATAAAGATACACAGGCATATATATATATAATAGCCATTATTATCAATATGTAAAGGCTTTAGTAATAGCCATTAGAATTTTGGCCTGCAACTGTCTGGTCTAATTGCTTGCCTTTCTTGTTGCCATCCAGCTTTAATCCAAAGTGAATGTGAGGAAAATGTGCCCACTACACACACAAAAAAGGCAAAATTGATTTATAAAAATATACTGGCATAAGCATTCCACCAGTTGTGCATAGTAGAATCCACTATCTTATTGGTATATACACTTATGTTTCAAAAAAAATCATCCTAGCTCACAACAGAGAAAGAGATCAAACCCTAGGATTTTCCCACCAATGACAGCTATTATAATTGCTTTATGACATCTCTAAAAAAAAAATACTTATTAGAAAAAAAAATAGAAGATTTTATCCGATCATGTGTTTGTATATCAGTTTTATGAAAAACATTTATTAGAAAAAAAAATGTTTAAGAACTACATTTTACTAAGCTTTTTATTAGAAAAATAACACGGTATTAGAGAAGTATTTATATCTTAGTTACGGTTTATATTTTTTTTCACTTAAAATTTTATTTTTTATTTGCATCTTCTTCATAATTCTGACATCGTCGGTAGTATTAATTATAAAAAGTTTTGTTTTGAGCTATCTGTCGTAGACTAATGACTTCATATATCTGTGAAAGAATGATAAAGAAGGAAGCTTACATTTTTAGCAGCTGTGCTAAACGCCTCACGGTGGCTGATCTCTGGATTGCTAGCCTTGATCCTTTGGATTTCCTCTCTTACATAATTAGAATAAAGAGTTATTAAAATTGTGGTGAAGGAGTTGAGAAAATTTCATCAATTAAAAGAGAAACTTAAAGTTGCAATTAACACTTACTTGATGAATCTGTTGTAGGCGGAAGGCACGCGTTGTCTTTTCTCCGGCGCTGCCATGAAAATAAAATTATGGACTCATATAGCTAGGCGACTGAATATGTATACTTCAAATACGTGTGTATTAAATGTGAGAGGATCGAGCGACTTACGACGAATAGGAGGCATTCTAGGAGCCTGATCTCGATCGACATTTTCTGACAATGTGGTTGAAAAATGGTCGGAGCTCCTAGAAGATGATCCACAATCTTTCCTTGTTACCGAAGAGGTCATGTGTTGCTTATGCTGCTTCATGATTGCAAAGAGTACTATATCAGCCATAATTCTACATGGTAACCAAAAAATGTTGAAGCTCCTAATGATTATTATATGATACCTGAAGATCTTGCTGAATGGGAGGAGGTGAGGTTTGATGAAGTGAAACTCCAGTGTTGAGAGAGAGCAAATTGGTACAATGGCCACATTTCACCGTCACAAATGTGAACAAACTTGCGTATGGTACACTTACCTGATCATATATATTAATCTGTAAGATCTCTTAATTAAATTAGTTACATATATATATACGTACGTACGGACAAGTTATTGTCTTGGTTACCATTATACGTACGGACAAGTTATTATATATAATTCGATTGTCTGGTTACACCATCTCTAATGTAATAGGGTAGATCGAACTTACCTTAATTATATTGTGCATGCAATAATTAATGAGTCCGCTTGAGATAGTACGTGTGTTAACTATTCCATTATAGTATAGAACAGTGTCTTGATTTGACAAAAACATATAGGGTTTCTTTTGTTGAGTTACAAATAGATTAGTCAGAGGAATTAAAATTCATAATAGACCAACTGAAGGTGATATTTAGCGTTTATTTCTTAATATATTTAATTTGTAGTTTCAATCATCATTCATAAATAAATAAATAAAATTGCGTGGTTATGTCTTTAAATTATAAAAGATGTACATACTACCTTTTAAAATGAAACATTTGTTTGTGTTTATATATATAGAAGGAAATCTGATGATAAAATAATTCTTACAAGTAATAAAAAATAATTTTTTTTATAGAAGTAATTTTAAGTATAAAAACTCTCTTTACTCTGATCCAAAGCATTGAAAATTGTCATGCATCTACTACTTTCTTTATATTAATAATGGGGAAAACATTGTGTAAAAGAGTAACTTAATTAGCATATATATATATATATGAGAGGGGTGTTTTTTTGTATGGTGGGTTCTGATGACTTATATGTCTGACACACAAGCCTCAAGGCAACATGATAAAAGATAGTAAAGAGATGAAGAATGGTTGATGAAGCTTGTAAGGAGAAGACAGTCATGTTAGAAAACGACGTGACCTTAACCACAGCCCATAAAGTCCTTAACACAATATGTGATGGTACCATCTTATATTATAATCCTTCTTTTATTTTTGTGTATCTATCCAATCCGAAGTGGTCAAGATCGGCCACGATTTAACAGTTTGCAGCTTTTGTATAGATGAAGAAATTGTTGCTCGAACTGGGTAGAACAAATCTTTTGTACTTTCCACTACAATACCACCCCTATTTTGTGCAAGACGACCTTCAACATTTTTCTTAAATGTGGCCTCTTTTGTCCCTAATCAGACTCATGCTACATCTCCACTATTTATTTATATATGTAGTATAACGTTTATAAATAATCAATTTAAAAGAGTTTCTCGTGATTTTTTTTTCCTTTAATTTTCAAAAACCGTTTACAACTCAGAAACTACCAGACATAACACTAGTATACACTATTTGACTACATGTCCTAGTCAAATTCTTCGTGATTGCTTAGAGATGAAGATCAATGATTTGTATGTTTATATATATATAGATAGATGTATACACACACACACATCAAACGTATGGGTATTATTAAATAGTCACATAAAACCGATAAATAGTAAACAGTATTTTGGGCAGCCTATGAAGCTGGAAAATATAGTGAAAATTAAATAAAATTTTGAAACTATTATATACATATAATAAATTAGCGTCGCCTCACTGTAGAAAATATTTTTTGGAGAACCAAAAAATGATTTTTAAAATTATCAACTGGTGATGTGATGTAAACATTTTTTACATGGACCACGCTTTGTAGATCAAAGATCTATGATTGATATGATGTATGTATACATGTGTCACATACTACAGTTATACAGATCAAAAGATAATATGAAGTCAGACTATAAAGCTGAAAAACTTAGTGAAAGACTTGTATCACATGGATGCAGGCAGCAACGCTCTATCTACCAATTCCTTTTACAGGAAATATTATTAATGGCGATTGAAACTTATGGAATTATTAAAAATCAACTTATGAAAAATGAAGGATAATTACTGAAACACCAAAGAAAAAAAAATGTCTTGAAAACGACAAAAAAAAAAAAAAAAACCTTCCAAGAAATTTGTGAAATTAGGGAAAGAAGATGCTTTTGTTGTAGACTTTAAACCTACTACATAGAGCCCTAAATCTGATCAGGAGCTGTTTACTTTGGTTTGAGCACTAAAAATTATGGTTCAGTTACCGAAATTCTTTTTCTTCTTTCGGTATCTCATCACGCGTTAGAGTAAAATAAAATTTAGGGTTTCTGTTATTTTCTCAAATTAATAAACTTCCCCTATATATTTTCATCAATAATCACAGGAAAAAGAACGTTGATCCATGACCCAGATGCAAAATTCATCATGAAATATATATGAATATATATATTACCGATTAAGTTCGATAGAATATCTTATTGAACTACTGTTTGAATTAAGTTAGAAAAAGGAGATCTAGCGCTCTCAGTAAATACCAAACACTCTTTCTTTTAAGAAAGATTTCCATTTTAATGTAAAGACGTATAGGGAAAGAGAGAGGTTACCGCTAAAATCGTGGTGCAGAAGTTGCAGTGGATATAGCAAACACGCTCAGATGATAAATCAAGAGACATTTTTGTGTGGGTTGATCTCTTCAATGATATTTCTTGTTTGGATTATATGAAACTTTTTGTTATGCCAACGAGATCAAAGGAGGAACTATTTGGAAGAATCAAGCAAAGAAAGAGAGGAAGAAGGATAAAGAGAGAGAGAGATGGGTGGAGGAAGTGTACAAAAAATCTGAAAAGACTAATGGGGTTTGTTTGGAGAGGAAGAGAGACAAGTGGGGACTATACTACAATGTTCTCTCTCTCTTTTTTTCTTACAGTTAATTTTTAGATATAACTAAGAGAATTAAATAGGATATAGATAGATTAAGATAGTCTTATCAACAAATAAGTTAATTCAAAGTTTATGTAGCGTAAATTAGATAAATAAATTTACAGTGACAAAAATATAATTGAAAAGAAGTCAATTTTAATTTTTATATGGTCTGACTAAAATCTGTTTGTATTCGCGCGTTATTTTATTAAATATTGTGTTGTTGGATAAAATGGCATAACCAAAATACATACTACATTTCATTACATATGTAAGAAGAAAAACATGCTAACAAAAAAAAATGTAAGAAGAAAAACATCTAATCAATAACTAAACTCCTCTATATAAATAAAGGGTATGTCATATGAAAAAGTTACATTTTTTTCTTGAGACCGGTGAAGAACAATTAGTATCATAGAAGGTATAAGTGTAAATCTTACTTCCACCAAATTGAGATTATTTACTTAATAAAAATGTGAAAGTTATTTACATAGGAAATAATAAATTTATTTAATATAAATTTTCATTTTATATTGAAACATGTGGCAAGTATTTGCAACACTAGCCGAAAAACCCCTCATTTTGAAAAAATTAGTCAAATAACATCTATACTATTAAAACAAAAACACTTTTTGTATCCAAACATACCTCATTAGGATATTTCTATAATTTATTTATACTATTAAACATTATTTTGTATAAAATCTGAAAATAAAAAAACTTGAAAAATATTAAATCTTACTAGATTTTAAGTTGAAAATATCAAACGAGATTGTTTAAATTCCACTCAATTTTCTGATTTCAATTTAAATCATAAAAATTATTTTAATACATTAAATATATATAAAAAATTATCAAGCGCGGAGCGGATTAAAATCTAATCCAACTTAAAAAAAAAAAAAAAACTTATCTATATTATAATTTTTGTGCCCATCTATCAATCACCAGGTGAAGGTGTCCGTAAGTATATGACATCATGTAGTCGTAGTTTATGAAAGATATGTAAGTCAACGAAATGTATATTTAAATTGATTATTTCACCAGCTGAAGGTGTCATTAAGTATATGACATCATAACAATGATTTGGAGGAGACTTTTTTCATTAAATTTCCTAAGCGATCCATTTCATGTAACAAAATATTGATAAAAGTTTTTCTGTTATCTGATTTTATTAAGAAGAAAAAAAAATATTAATATATTATCACCAAATAAGATAAATCTGTAGACACTGAAATTATTCATTCATACACATGTTGGCTCAATATTTGCTACCCATAAATTGTATTGTCGTATTGAGTTAATAATAACATTACAAATTAGTGAATGTACAAAGAGTATTTGGAATCAATCTAACATATAGTTCTTACATTGATTCGTATAAACTGTTCTCTAACAAATTTGAGAGACGGGAAACAAAAATCTAAATCCTTTCGATGGCTTTAGTTTCTGTTTCGATCACGGTCATATTCCATAAATAAGAGTTCTCTGAATACTAATCTTAACCAGACATATTCCCACGAATTCGACATGCATTATTTAAGAAATCGGTTTTTTATACAACTATCCGCACGGCTATGCTGATTGTATTTGACGCTTGTATTGATAGGTTTTGAAGTATTAAAAACAGAGTCTTTTGATAAAAAACAATATTCCGTCAAATTATTTCGTGAAGTCTTAGCCTAGCTATTTGTTCAAACTACCCATATTTTGGTTTATGTATACCTTTTTCCCCCTAAATAGTTTATGATTTCGAGTGTGCAGTAGAGCAAACATCACAAATTGGTTTGACCTGATTGATTTGCAGTGGCAGAAAGGACCAAAACCTGTGAATTCAGTTTTATCTGCAGATAAGTGGTTCTTCTTTAGCCATTTATATTCAAAAAGGTGGCAACACAACGAGGAACCAAATAAACTCATTTCGTTCGACACATCTTCAGGTTCCTCTGAGAAATGGAACATACTCCGAGTGGTATCTTTTGATTGATTCCACAGCTTCAACAGCAATGGCTTCTTCTTCAGGATAATAAGCCATATGATCAGATAAATGCGGTTCTGGAATCTTCAACACGCCTTCGAGCATGGCGTGGAGGCAGTAGGCTGCATATGTTACATGATACCCGCCTTCTTGCACCATAAGCAACCTTCCATGGCTGTGCTCCTCTGCCACTCCCCTCATTATCTGCCCAATCTTTCGAAATCCATTCATCGTCAGGCTTTGTCTCCCGTTTGGATCAAACTGCAGATCCGACAGTAAAGAGTGTGAGTCCATGACATTCTAATCACCCCGCAAACTAGACATCAGCAATGCCAGCAAATGTTTAAAGCCAAACCAATCGTTTTAAGCCCAAGAACTTTAAAGAAGTTTTTTTCCTGTGAACCAGACAATAACCATGGGCCAAAACGTGAACAGCTCAGTTAATAGCACCTGTGCTGAAAACGAATTCACTAAGCTCAATAAAGAGATAACTAGGTAGCATGATAAGAGCCAAAAACGATATCTTCCTTTATTCCTCTCTGACAAATGAAGAACAATGAACAAACTGAAGCAAAGTAACCAAAATCCTAGGGTGAATTCCAGAGCACCCTAAACAATCCCAGTGCCAAACCAATTCCCAAATCGCTCGACAACCCCTTCCCTTTCGATTCATCTTCTATTTATACTAATTCCTTTGTCTATCTTTTTGCTAACTGAATGTTAGAGAGATGACGTGGCTGATGCTGGAGCTGCACCTTTCCAACTTCTTATGAAGGCTTATCACAGCAGAGCCATTTGGAGCAGCGTACATAAGCTATTTACCCCTAACCAGCACAAAAATTGTGAACAAAACCCTTCACAAGTGCTCAGTCAGATATTTCTAGTCCGGATAGAACTTACATGAACCATTAACAACAATACCAAACTGTGCTTAATGAAGTTCCTAATGGAGCACTGAAAATGCAGACTCTGTAAATACTTAGCTCTTGGTAATAACCCACCTCTGGAAAAATCTATGGTCAGCTCAAATAACCACAAAAAGAAACAAACACACTTGCCAAATTAATCTGCAAAGAGGATTCACTCAGCGTGGCTAGATAGTCTACATGTTATTGGGAGGAAGAAATAACTTACAGCGCTGGAGTCTTGACCAACAACAAGAACAACCATATCGGGTCCAAACCTTGTAACTGCAGGAACCACCAGCTCAGTCATGGCATATTCATAACCCCGATCACCTGTCCCATTAGGCAAAGGGACATTCAGGTTATAACCCAACCCCACGTCTTCACCAAGTTCATCAATGGACCCTTTCTGTGGGTGAGACGATCCCCATGAGCCATGGTTCATATGGAGAGACACCGTAAGAACCTTATCAGAAGAGTAAAACCCTTGAGCTGTGCCATTTCCGTAGTGCACATCGATGTCGATAACCGCAACTCGGGAACAAGAATCCGAATTCAATGCCAGCTTCACTGCAAGAGCCGCGTTGTTGAGGAAGCAATACCCGTCGGCTTGAGTAGGCTGTGAGTGGTGGCCTGGTGGGCGTACCAGAGCAAATGCAATTTTCCCATGGCTGTCAAGAATGTGTTGCATTGCTGATAGGCTAGTTCCAGCTGCAAGAAGAGCAGCTTCCCACGAGCCTCGGCTCATGAAAGTACCTGCGGCGATTTCACGCCTTTCTCCTGATTTATCTGCCTCCATTAGTTTGTTAATGTATTCTGTAGAGAAAGCAAAGAATCAAAGTGGGATTCGCTAATAGTATCGAAAAAAGTGCCAAAATTGAGAAACAGATTCCCATAAAGCCCCTTCCTTTCTGCCCTAATTTTGAACCTTAGAATCGATCATCTACCTGAAGTGTGAAACATTAGAAGCTCCGATACGACTGCCGGACGGCCGGGAAACCAATTGACATGGGGAGCGATGGGACCACGTTGGAGAATCGAAACCATGTTCCTGATGCGGTCGGCGTTCTCCGGGTGTTTCTCCAGGACGTCTAGGAATCCTGGGTCGAGTCCGGTGTCGAAGACGCCTTCCACGGCGTCGTGTCGGAGCATTCCTTCGTGCCAGAAGACGTCTACGCCACCGGAGCTAATCATAATGGAGGATGGAGTAAGGTAAGGTGACAATGTCGTCGTCGTCGTCGTGGGGTCTGGGTTACAACTTAGAACGTAAGTGGAAACGGGGAAAGATTCGGACAAGACGAAATTGTTGACATGGCATATTGTTGTTATTGGTTAGGGGTTTATGATTTTATTATCCATGTCTCTTCTAATAAACACCTTTAAGCATTGGAGCATAGACTACGTTCCCATAAAAAGCAATCCAAGTGCTACTGAAATTGCTTTGTGTGTGACACATCTACCAATCGTACATCGTTCCGAATGAACCTGCTTGGCTTCAAAGCCTTTTGCCCATCGAAGCAGCTACTGCTCGAGGACGAAGATGAAAACAATCTGATCATTCTCCGCATGGTCCTTGCTGCCACATCACCCTCTTCATTCTCAAGTTTGGGGTTCTTTCTCTGTTATGAGTTTACTCTCTTCTTTTATCATACCTATTGGTATCCTCTTTGTACCAATTTTTTTGAAAGTTTATTTATCAAACAAGCCTTACAACAAAAACACAGTCTTCAAAAGAGATACTACCTTTAGGAAACAAGAAAAGAAAAGCTAGAAAATTGTTCTTTAAAAAACTAAGGAATATATATATATATTTTTTAAAAATCTCACAGATTTATAATTTGTTACAAGAAATTGAGGGGAAAAAACAAAAGTGGTATAAAAGAGCTTAAACGAGCCAACATAAATGTAATAATTTAAACGGATCCATAACTTAAACAAACTTAAAACGGGTAGAGTCTAAAGGAACATGGTCTAAACAGGTCGGGCTAGTTTGTGTTAACATTACCAGTAGAAAGCATGTTGTATACGGGAAAATCGTGAACATAATGGAAGTAATCAAGAAAATGGAACATGTGGGGGACGAGTGATATATCATACTTGTAAAAATAATAGATTAACGAAATGTCCGAGTTTTCTTTTATTGACCCAAAAAAAAAAAAAAACGAAACGTCCGAGATAAAAGAGAAAGGCAATGAAGTGCAACCAAACTGCTTGCATCCATTTACTTTTAAGGTTTAGCCTTCTGTGTGCTCATTTTGATTCCGTATAATTTTTCGGATGTCTTATGAAATTTTATTGTTTCTTCAAAACCGTCATAGCATATTAACTCTTCTAGTGATAGTCTATCTTTAGCCTCTTCTTTTGGATGTTTTCTTTGTGTAGCAATGAGTAAGAAGAAGAATCTATATGTATTATTGGATGTAACAATTGGTCGGAATCCCATTGAACGTATTGGGATTGAGGTATCACATCAAATGTGGTTTTTTTCTTTCTTTTTGGTTTCCTCGTTCTTTTAACTTTTGGAGCTTCTTAAATCTTTTTTGGTCATAATCCTTATATTTTCTGTGATGTAGACCTCGTAGGATCTAGTTAGTAGTTAAATAACACACCCGTTTAGGAAATTGACACAAAGAACTAAGTTTATCTATTTATATATATTATGAAAACATGACACTTTGGGATGATATATTAGGGATCTTTTTCATTTATGAGACAACTTCTTAATGAAGTGCTGATAGAATGACGTTGAAGATACTCATGCCACATTTTTTTAGTGATTTGCCAAGCATGACCAAAAATTGTGTAGTTTTTTTAAATAGATTAAAAAGTCGATGTTGATACATATAAAAAGGTGTCTTTTTATAATAAGATGCTTTATTCATGATATTAAAATTTAAAAATCTTACAAATTGGTATTTAGTTGTAAGAAACTAAGAAAAAAGAACATTTATATAATGGAAAAAGGCTAAGATTGACCAACATAAATGAACATGGTCTAAACGGGCTCATAACATAAACGAGTTTAAACAAGCATGTTTAGGTTAGGCTAGCTTGTATTAAACATTACTAGTAAGAAGCATCTTGTATTCGGGAAATTGAAGTAATCTAAATAATGGAATTACATGATGATCGGTTTTTTGGTATGAGGAATGATATTATTGTCGAATTAGAGATAGATCGAACGCGAGAGAGAGGAAACGCTTTGCAAAAATTGTCATGGTAGGTGGAAAGTTTTGGAGAAGAGACATTTCGTGTTCATTGGGCTGGAGTCTGGACTGAAGAATGAGATGCTGACAGTGCATATTACTATTGGTTGGGGTTTTAGGATTTTAGTACCCACGTAGACAGTAGACCCATTCTTCATAAGAGAAAACAATTCCTTTTTGAATTTCTTGCATTATAGGCACATAAATATATGTTTTAAAATAGAAATATCACTATACTCATGATCCTCATGATGAAAATATTGGTATGAAACATTAGAAAAGAAAAAAAATACACAATACTGCGTCGTCCATAAGAAAAGATAGTAACACAACGACGAAACGAACACAAAATATTAATCTACATGTCTTTGTTGAAGAGAACATTTGTTCGTAGAAAAAAATGATAAATATGTTGAAGATAGGATTAGTGGATTTAATCAGGCAGGCCTGTATTATATAAATCATACAAGAAGAAACACAGCAATCGTCAGATCAGCGCAAGAAGAAACATAGCAATTATTGATTTGGGACCATAATGTGGATTCTGACCCATTCTCTACGCAGAGAAAACGACTTTGAACATTCTCCAGTCCACCATGCGACGACTTGGAAAAACACGAAAAAAAATACTTGAAAGAATAATCCAAACCCTTAGGGGTAATATTGTATTTTAAACCAAAACCAGAGTCAAGTTTTCAGTCTGCCTCTTCTTGCTGCTATAAAGCCGAATCACAATGTCCCAGCCATGGCAAGTGAGAGATTGTTCTGTGAAAATGGGATTGCCCCAAAACAAGCTCAAGTCTTTCTCCCTCTTCTTCCTGATCTTCTCTTTTCTCACTCTTGCCCCCTTGGCTTTCTCCGAGATCTTCTTAGAGGAGCGTTTCGAAGGTGAAGTATACCATAACACTCATCTCTAATTCCGTCTTTCTCTTCTCACTTTTTTCTTGTTATCGGTTTTTGCCTTTTGAATATATTGCTTTTTAGATTTTTACTTATTGAGGACAGTGAAGCCAAACCCCTCAATCATAATCTTCTGGGCTTTCCTTTTCTGGTTACTTAGATTTTCCCTCCTTTTTTTGTTTTGCTTTCTATTTATAGATTTCTGCAATTAACTTAGTCAGATGTGTTTAGGTGGATGGAAAAGCAGGTGGGTCTTATCTGATTGGAAAAGAAATGAAGGAAAAGCCGGAACCTTTAAGCACACTGCCGGAAAATGGCCCGGCGATCCTGACGATAAAGGTAATTCCTTTCGGCGACGCTTAACTTTATACCTGTTGCATTTGCAGAATAAGAGAATCTTAATTTCTGTGATCTCTGATTTCATGTGTTGTCCTGTGATCTTCGTTATGCTGCAGTGTTTTAGTTCTTTGATATGTTCTTGTCGCTGCATTGAGTTGTGTCTTTTGTTCTGTGGAAAAGGCATGGCGTTCTCTAGTGTATTGGCTTCGATATTTGAAGTTGACTTAACGAATAGAATCTTTATTTGGTTAAACTTAGGAATTTTGCTTTTCGATTTTCTTCATATGTTTAGGTATTCAGACCTATAATGATGCCAAGCATTCTGCGATTTCTGCAAAGATTCCTGAGTTTAGCAACAAAAACCGGACTCTTGTTGTTCAGTACTCAGTCAAAATTGAACAAGACATAGAATGTGGTGGTGCTTACATCAAGCTTCTTTCTGGCTATGTTAACCAGAAGCAGTTTGGTGGTGATACTCCTTACAGGTAATCTTGTGCCTTGTACCTTTATGTCCCTTTAATGAACATCAGTTCCTAAAAGGTTATATTCAATCTTAGTCAAGTTGCCTAGGTTTAGTTATATCGTTGTTGTTATGAGGCCATAGTGGGAAGAACAATGAATGTGTTGATTTAGTTGCTCCCACGAATAGGTGGAGATGTTTTTTGATTCAGTGAACTAATGAATGATTGATTAAATGTTCATGCTTTTTACTACAAGGTCCTCACTTGGTGTTGTGTTTGGAGATTCTCATTAGTGGTTTTTTTTCCTATGCAGTCTAATGTTTGGACCAGATATATGCGGAACGCAGACGAAGAAGCTTCATGTTATTCTTTCATACCAGGGACAGAATTATCCAATTAAAAAGGATTTGCAATGTGAAACAGACAAATTAACTCATTTTTACACATTTATTCTGCGGCCTGACGCTTCTTACAGCGTCCTGGTTGATAATAAGGAGAGAGAATTTGGTAGTATGTACACAGACTGGGACATCCTTCCTCCGAGGAAGATAAAGGTTAAGAATGCGAAGAAGGTAACTGTTTGGGTGCTTACAAGGTTTCCAAGAGTCTTTCTTAAATGCTATGTGAATTGCTAAACCAAACATTTGCAAGATTAGATAGTCTTTTCCGGAGATAATTACACTTAGCTATTACTGAGCTAATATATGCAGTTACAGTACAATTCCTTTCGTCTTTACCTTGATAGATTTTACCAATCTGTTTTAATTTGCAGCCAGAGGACTGGGATGACAGAGAGTATATTGACGACCCCAACGATGTCAAACCCGAGGTAACTTGTTTAGTAAACATGGTAGTAATATAGAAAATACTATTTGTATTGAGAGGAAGCGACTCAGTTCCCTTACTTTTAATTCTTAGTTTGATTCAGTTAACTGGTTCTTTCTTTTGTAATCAGGGTTTCGATTCTATTCCGCGCGAAATTCCAGATCAAAAAGCTAAAGAGGTATGTACTGTTAGACTGGATAATTTTGAATGATTGTTTTGTAGCTAACTTTTAGTAGTCTGGGCGATCCATCATTCTTTCTTCGTTCTCTATCAATACAAATTCTGAAATTATGTCCCTTTTTTTTGAAACTCATTGGGTTTTGTGATAGTGTTAAGCTTTATGTTTTGTAACTCTTTCTCTCTCTCTGTCTCCTTGTTTAGCCTGAAGACTGGGACGAGGAAGAAAATGGTCTCTGGGAACCACCAAAGATCCCAAATCCTGCGTTCAAAGGTCCTTGGAAAGCAAAGGTGATTGATTTGATAGTCATCACTGGTTATATAGATTACCCAATTCTTCTTCTACACCATTTGACATTTTATCAAAACGTTATTTTTCCTACAGAAAATCAAGAACCCGAACTACAAGGGAAAATGGAAGACCCCATGGATAGATAATCCAGGCATGTTTCTGTCTTTTAAATGTGTATTTGCGTTTCGGGCTGGATCTCTTCTTGTAGATACTAAGCTTGAGCTTCTCGGGTTTCCTCAGAATTCGAAGATGATCCAGATCTGTATGTTCTGAAGCCCATACGATATGCAGGCATTGAAGTATGGCAGGTAAGTTCTTATTCTTTCTTTGAATTCTGTCCAATATTAACTTTTATAATCACTCCATCACCAGACATTGATATAATAGTCAGTGCAAATTTGTTAAATTTAACGAATATATGCAGCTCGTAGATATAGTCATGCAAATTTCTAGGGTAGAACTTTTGTGATTAACACAAAACAAAAAGAAAATGGAGGGTCAAAACTCATCTAGTGCAGCTGGATTGAGACCTTGATGTTAATACTGCAGGTGAAGGCTGGTTCAATCTTTGACAATATCTTGATCAGCGATGACCCGCAACATGCAAGAAGCATCGTGGATGACTATTTTGCTCAGCACAGGGAGGTAGATCTCCAAGCCTTTGGATATCTTTTTGGATAAAATCAAAGAAGTTTTCGGATCTGTAGTATTTTGCAAACGAGAATGTCTGCATGTTTTTATATAGCAAATGTCTTATTAGTAATCTGATACTCTGCCATACAAACCAGTCTGAGAAGGAGTTATTTGCGGAAGCTGAGAAAGAAAGAAAAGCTAGAGAAGATGAGGTTTGTAGTTTACAAAACAAGTTCTTGTTTGCTTTTCAAATCCTCTCTGTATATCTTAATCACGAGCATGGCCATACAAATCGACGATTACAGGAAGCTCGGAAAGCACGAGAAGAAGGGGAACGTAGACGGAAGGAGAGGGACCACCGATATGGAGACAGGAGGAAACGCTACAAACGGGTACGTACACATTGAGACCAAATCAATTTCTATAGTTTATCTCCTTTATTGTTATTTCTGAGGAAAAAAAGTTGAGTGAATATGTTGGAAATGGTTTGTTGTGTGTTTGCAGCCCAATCCACGTGATTACATGGATGATTACCATGTAAGCAGCACTTTAGTCTCTTCAGAGTTTCTTCTTCTTTTTGGTTTTGTTTCAGAGTTTCTTTTTAATGCATTTTGGTACTGAATTGTTCTAAAAAAATGGCTTAAAAGTTATATGATTTTGTGAATTTCGTGTAGGACGAGCTGTAAGGCGCAGTGGTGGCAATGTGGCAATGACAACCAATAAAAAGCCAAGTATTTATGACAATGAGATTTTAATTTGGTTTGTCTGTGTGATTGTAATTTGTAACCGTCGTTGGTACTATTTATATAATCTATTTTGGCTTGAAAGTTGTTACATATGTTTTAGATATTCACAAACATATTGCCAAAAAATTACGTCGCCTCTATTCTTGAACCTTCTTTCTTTCAAAAAAATATTATTTGATCAATCGTAATATTATGTGGAAAAATATCCTCAATTAGCTAGTGTCTAATAAAAAAAAAAACTAAAAAAAAACTCTACACTCTAATATATCACCAAGACAATCATCCATTTCTTTAAATCACCAATACTATCTGATATCTCGAGTTTTGATCTCGAAAATTCCGAATTAGGTGCGCGGTATTATATACAGGGTATCGAATTCCTAGAGACCAAAGAGAATCACAATCTTAATTTGCCAGGTGCTACTTCTACCTAATGTTTGAAGGTCATCCATCCATCTATTTGTGTGCCTAATAGTAAATCGTAAATAGTGATAATCTATTTTGTGAAAACGTATACCAAAAGTCAAAAAGAAATTTGAACGCGTTTCTTATGTTGGGCACAAATGTTAAGTGTACCTTTTCCCACTTTGAATGTACGGTTAATATCACATCACTGGAGACTTTAGCTACTAGAAATTTTCAGTTGACGCGATACGCATTAAAGTCGTTATCAATAGACTTTTTTTTTTGTTCTTTAGTGATTCGTTTAATCTGGAACGTCCTTAAAATATAAGAATAAGCATTTGTCTTAATGAACTATGGGAATTATAATTAGTATGAATGGTGCACGGTGTATCTCAAGAGCTTTTGATACGTAAGTGGAGCACTCATGATAAGCGAAGTTGTCTATTAAAGTGTTAACCCTAACATTTTTTATAATGTGTGACACACACCATTGGAATCCAATGCCTGCATTAAATTATATTTATTTTCATTTTGGTTTGTGTGTACCTGAATGAATGTTGATGGAGACTGATTGTAGTCCTTTTCAAACCTAAACTAGGCTGCTGATCGAGTTCAGTTTTCGAGTCATACGCCAGAGTTTCTTTATTAAGGAGAGAAATATTATAATTTTCAAAAGATCAAAATCGACTTCTTTCTATTGAACAAATTTTATTTCATACCATCCAATGAAGTTATCAACTATTTTCTTTCGCATTCCAAAAACATTTGAGATCACACCACTCACTTTGGACAAATGTTTCTGGGTTTAAAAAACACAACATAACATACATCGGAAGAACAAGGACCACTTACTTTATCATCAGTCATCACTAATTTTCGGTCTTTGGGTAAGAATTTACATGACCAATTGTGTTTATGAGATTCTTGAACCTAACTTTGGACAAATGCAAAAAAAATAAAATTTGGACCCCTTGTTCAGGCTGACTCATGTGGGAGCCCATACTCCCTTCTTCATTTATTCCCAATTTTCTTTTTATTTCCTCACAACCTGAATTTTTCTTCCAAACATGATGATATTTTGGAGAAGTTTATTTGTTGGCACCAGACCTCATCATACAGGTGGATAACTTTATGAAGAGTGATACAAAATATGAATGCACATTGATAATCATGTATCTACAATTTACCATTAACATCATTTAAAAAAATGATACAAATATTACATCAATAAAAAAATGATGCTAATAAATTTTCAATTAATTAAATATGCTTTTAATTACCTTTGATGTTTATCCCACATCGACAACCAAAGCAGGAGGTGAGAAGTTTTGTTTCTTATAAATAAATACAACAAAATTAATATTAACTTTGGATTTTGGTAGATATTTAGCTAGGATTAGGTGTTATCCTAGGTTTAAAAAAATTAAATTATTTATGAAATAATTAATAAATTAATATTAAAATAATTATAAAAGTTAATACTAATTTTAAATTATTAAATTATTACACATATTTTAAATTTGATAATTATAATGTAATATTAACATCATTTTTGCAACCAACACAAATTAACATATATTACAATAATTGTTGTAAATATTTACATTAGTTGCTTAAACTGATGTAAAATATTTACACAACTGATGTAAATATTTACATCACTACTTTTATAGTCACTTATTTAAGTGATGTAAAACACATTTTATTTTGTAGTGATGTATTATGCAAGTTTTAGTTCATGTTATTGAATGACATGTACTCCCTCTGTTTTTTATTGATAGATTTTTTAGAGTTCTCACATATATTAAAAAAATAATAATGTTCAATCATAAATATACTTTTTTTACACTAAACATTTTTCCATAACTCTAAACTAATAGTAAATCAAGAAATTCAATTATTTTCTATAAATGCTTTTTGAAATGTAAATTTTGGTATCATTTATTAGAAAAAAATGCATTGAAACTTAAAAAACCTATCTTTAAAAGACAAAAAAATCTAGAAAATCTATCAATAAGAAGTATTATGCAAGTTTTAGTTCATGTAGTGATACAATAACAACATTAGTACAAACAACTAGACTACATGTTTTGGTCTCCTGGAATTTTATTTAAAACCATGAAATATAGTAAACTACAATATTTTTTTCCAATTTATAAAGGATATTCATACAAAATTAAGGGCTAAAAAGAATCAAGGGTTAAAAACAAGAAGAATTAAGGTTTAATAATGGAGACAAATACCTAATATTTATGAACTTATCCTCCACTTTAATTTGCCCCCCCATTTTGTTCAAGAGGTTTGAAAAAGCAGTTCAAAATAAAAGGGCAATAGACAAACGAGCACGAGCCCGTGAGTTTACAAGAACATGGCCCCCTTCATCAACAATTTTCGTAGGGTTGATAATGACATCTTGCAATAACACTTAGTCACTTATCAATCAATATCTTGTAGACAAAATATCTTTTATTAATTAAACTTCTTAAGACAAAACGCATGCATACATATATCATAATCTATATAAATATAAATATAAGAAGGATTCCACCTTTTTCTCTATGGATATTCGTATCTGCCATCTAAGTGCCACATACTGTATAACACTTTTGTAATTATTTCACTTACATATATTTTTCACTTTTAGTTTTACATATTAGTTAAATATCATCTTTCATTTTTTTTGTAAGTATAACTATCTAATTGCAAAATAAAACGTAACCCACTATAAAATTTAGCCAACGAATTATTTGGTCCAAATTATTTTATATTCTTTTGGTCATAAGTCCATATTAACGATATATATTTTATATGATTAAACACTTTAGTGTTATGTCTTAGTATTGATTTAAAAAAAAAAATATTACAATTGGGCTTCTATCTTTTTGGTAACGATATAATCGTTTTACAAAATGATTATGATGTTTTGGAATTTGATAAAATTACTTTCATTAATCATCTACGCTTGATTTTTGTAATATATTTTTATCGTTTCCAATGACATTTTTTGGATACCATAGTCGAACTTAATGAAGAAACATTTGATTAAAACTATGGAAAAAAATAGTAATCATATACTCATCCCAAAACAGAGAAAAAAAACATGGTCGAATTAGGCTAGATCTAAAACGAAATCTTGTTCAAAAGAACTTTATTTAATATTCACCATTAGTCCCTTCCCCGTCACCCCTAAATCCTATAATAAATAGTTAGTTATTACTAATTCTCCTATTACCACTATCTAAAACATCACTAGCATTAGTCTGACCACAGGATACAGAACTCGTATGTGCATGTATTTGATCACCATCTTCATGTTTTTCATGGATTGAATCATCATCATCAATCTTTATGGCGACATGGTGACAAGAGTCCACTGAAGTCTCTCCACGCGATTGACCAACAGTGTTTGATATATCAACATCACATAAGATTGTGACAACATGATCACCATCATCGTGAGATTTGATTGGCACGGCACGACCAATGCTTCCAGAAACCGACTTCTCGGATGACACGGTCGACTTCATCTTGTTCTTAAATCTTGCAGCGGATGCAAGCTCGTGTACAGATTCCGAGATTTTTTCGGTTAAATTAACAATATCGATGAGCAAGGAGGTTGTGGTCATCAATGAAATCATTTGTAGAGGCTCAACATCGTCCAAGATGCCCGATTTGAGTAAAGTAGAAAGAGCTTTGCAGGCAGATTGTGAGTTTAAGACATGGATATCAAAAGAAGATGATTTTGTCATTTTCTTTAATGAAATGGACACTTCTTTCATGGATTTTCCTGACTCCGTGCTCATTCTTCTTAATGGTTCTTCTAATCTCTTTTTTGTGTCCATTGGGATCTAATAGAAAAAGAAGAGATGAGAAATAAAGGATTAGCAGAAACATAAAAATAATCAACTATATAAAAAACATATTACTAAGAATTTCCACTATGTTTTGTTTAGATTAAAAATATTTATCACATATTTTTTGTTTGTTTTTCAAATATTATTTCAAATGCAAATATTTATCAAAGCTTATAGAAAAGCAATACCTGAAAATCTGAGTTGATGTATGAATTCAAGGCATCAATCCGGTAGGCACACTGCCGGAGTAATGCAGCCACGGCAAGGTATTGTTTCCATGGATGCCTAAATCTAAATTGGCCGTGACGCGGTTCCCATTTTGCGAAATTAGCCTAAACACAATTGAACAACATATCAATACAAAATCCAATCCAAGTTATTTCAAAAAGGGTATAATTTAATTATTGAAGTGAAGCGATCGAAAAGGGACAGAGAGAGTACCCACCAAAGCTTCTTCATTGCTTTTTGAGTTGAGAACAACTTTATATCTTTCAAGATTCCTCCTCCTCTTCTCCACCTCTTTGATGTCCCCATCCTCTGTCGCTTCAAAATATTCGTCCCCAAATTCTGCCAATTTCCTACTTTTTAGTTCATAATCATTCTATCAAAAAGACCACATTTTTTCCTTTTCAAAAATAATACAAATATTTAGAGAATTTTGCTAAAAGTCTAGGGAACTTCATGCATAAATCAGTTGTAGGAACATTTTTCAAGAAATTTGCCTAAAAACAAATGTGAAATTTTCGGAAAACAATTTTGAAAAAAAAGGAAAAGAAAAAAAACCTTGAAGGAAGTGGGAGAGTGTGTCAAAGTTGGAGACAAGAAGAGAATGAAGGTCTTGTCCAGCCCAGACAGGGCAGACAAAGATAGAGATTAGGACGCAACTGACTCCTCCCATTATCACCGTCGATAGTCTCTTATGCGCCAACTCCAATATCTCGTCCTCTCTAAACCCCGACACCGATATCAGCGAGAACGTCAATATGAATATCAATATCCCATAATCGTATCTAGCCTTCACCTGCGGGAAGAACCTCACAAACGTCGACAACGCAGCTGCACATATATATTACCATGCATTAGTCATCCCTCTCTCTTCTAAATATATAAATGTATACAAATATGAGTGTCTCAAGGTCACGAGTTCGAATTTCGATAAAGAATTGTATATTCTAGTCCTCGTCAGATTATCGACCAAAAGCCCGAAACTTCTTTAATTGTAATCTAAAAACATATGAGCGTTAAATATATAAAGATACCAGGGTTACCTTGCACAAAGACAAAGATGGCGAGAAGAATAGGTTCTATTGTTGGACCCGACAAACTTGCTAGGTGATGCGCTCCAATTCCTAGTCCTCCCGCTACTAATGTTGCCACTGCTCTATTAATTCCTTTCCCAAGTGTGGCCCCTAAATACACACCAACCCAAAGTTAGCAACAATTTTAATACAAGTATACAACTAAACCATTCGCATTCGTCTCTATATTTCGTCCCTACATATCAGACATATTCAAATGTTAGAAAGTGGCTGAGTCTGGTCACATGACGGACTGACCTACAGAGAATTCAAAGACCACAACAACGGTCATGACAGCCCACATTGCATTGACACCGAAGTTATCGTAGAGAGGTTGATAATAATAGAAGGAAGAGACCAAAGCAAGAGCAAGTCCCACTTTGAAAGCATGAACTACTCTTCTCGGGTCTTCTTTTCCTACTCTCCTCCCTTCTCTGGCTATCTCTCTCACTTTCTCCATTACACCTTCTTGATGATCACTCACCTCTCAACTCTTTTTATATCCTCTAACTAGTTTCAGAAAGAGAAGAAGAAGTAGAAGATGACTTGTTGTTTTGTCTAGATGGGTCGGTTGTTATTTATAAGGAGCAAGAGAGTCTCTTCTTTGGGACTCATCATGAAATGTTATTTTATTTATATAAAAAAAAAAAATTCAGTGTTGCGTTGTACTTCGAACTTTGCGGGCTTAAGCAAATTGAAAATGAAAATAATCAAATATTATTTTTTTTGCTACAAATCAAATATTATTATTAGAGGCAGAGAGTACTTACGTAACCAAATTCTACTTTGTTGCTGATTTGATCCGATATTTAAAAGTATAGCCATTAGTAGCAATAGCATGCTTTATTTTTCATTGTTAATTTGTTTCCAAATTTGCCAATAAAAGTTCACGTCCCAAAGAAATTCTTTATATAAAAAATTATTAGTGCTTTCCAACATTTGATATCCAACTGTTTTTAAAGTTGTTATGTGTACATTAAGTCACAACTCTTTCATTTTTATCTTTATTTAACACAGAAATAATTTAAAAAAAACATCTGTCTTCAGAAATTGAAAAAAAAAATCATTTAAAAAAAATAATCTATTTTTTAATGATTAAGATTTCTCTACAAAATCAGAGAAATAAAAAGATAATAAAATTTCCTTCGAATTGATTAAATATATATATATATATATACTTTACTTTTGCGCTTAAATAGAAATATATTTAATTAGATCACATGAACTATTGTCGCGAAAAAATCCATTTATACAATCATGAAGATATATAGTGTAAAAATGATTAATTTGAAATGTGTTATCAAATAAACATAGATAATCTTAATAAAAATATAATCTTATTTCCAATTATGAACATTTTTATGAGAAAGAAATATAATGAAATAAAAATTCTATTAGTTTAAGTTTTTTTTGTTTGGTAAAGATTAGTGTGGGTTATTGATATGAGTAATCATGAAAAATTCCAAAAAAAAAGATAGTCAATTTGTCATGTATCCATCCATAGTTTTTTCTCTTTCAAAGTTAGGGGATATTCCGTCTCAATCACATATGATACTCGCGCGGCGAATTAAATCCCACATATATACTTCACCAATTTCGAGACCTACCATAGAGTATTTGATCAATTGTCTAATTCATATTTGTTTGTAATGACCATGTCCACTAGTACTCTTTTTTTGTTTCTTAACGAAAAAACGACATATAGATTAGGAGGAGAGAGACTGGAGAGTTTATTATGTATTGTAAAAGACAATATTAAATGAAAAAGGTACAGGGAACATGGTTAGAACGCGGAAATAGAGAGCATGTTTTTGCACCGAGCTGCACTCAGCCTTGGTTGGCGCCAACGTACGGAACTCAGTACCTCCCCAATCGTACAAGGCACTTTATTTTTAAAATTAATTTTATTTCATTTGAACTAACTAAATTTTTTTATGTCATAAAGAGAAATCTATTATAAAAAAAATGACTTACAACAATCCAAATCTTTGACATGGTACACAAAATCATTTCAACTTTCAATTATTATATATTTTAACCGCGCAATCGAAAAATTTAGCAACCTAATACCACATTAAACGATACGAATGAATGAGTGGATTTGGCTAACGAATCTTATTATATCATTGTAGAAATATCTCCATTTTCAATTATCACTATAACATCATCAACATCGATCAAACTGGTCCTCTCAATAGATTAACATGAGGATGAGTTTTTCCATCCCTTCCACTTTCCACCCTTTCCGAGTCAGTGCTCAACGCTTCAGCTCCCCTTCTGAAGTCTCAAGAGCATTTTGAATTAAAAGTTATTTACACTCTATAACACTTTTTCAAACTATATTTACACTAGATAACACTTGTTAATACTCTAGTACATTGACCACAGAAAAGACATGAGTGCTCTTATGGCAAATTAAAATTTACGGTAAACCATTTCTCTCTTTCTCTTCGCGTGTACAAGATAATGTGGATGCAAATGTCGTGAACAGAATGACAGATTAAAGATGTGAGAGAAAATAATTATTTTCTTACATCTGTTTTGTTTTGTATTTTTCTACATTTGTGAATGACATAAAACAATTTTTTTGGTTAGAATGAATTATAATTATATTTTATCATTATTTTAAGATCCATTTTACTATAGTTTATGTGTCAAACAACTATTTTTTTTAAAAACAAAAATTAAAAGTCTAATTAGAAATCCATTTGAATTATGAGATGTGGACAATGTAATATGGACATATGGACGTGGACATAATCGCGTGGACAGTGTTTTATTGACATATCAACGTGGATAAACATTTTACACAAATATCAATTAAAATTGACACACATAAACATGTCCACCGTACGTACTGATTATCTGTGTTATTGTTCTCAAAATTCGCTAAAACGAGAATATACAGTTTTTTCATGGAAAAATAATGAATTAATAGTATCATGGACATGTTAGCATTTATAATGGACAAAAAAACATGTGTGTCCATTTAGTATTGAACATTAGTATTAAACAAATGTTTAATGTAATATGGACATATGAACGTGGACATGATCGCGTGGACATTGTTTCATTGACATATCAACGTGGATAAACATTTTACACAAATATCAATTAAAATTGGTACATAGAAACATGTCCACCGTACTGATTATCTGTGTTATTGTTCTCGAAATTCTCTCAAACAAGAATGGACAATTTTCATGGACAAATAATGAATCAATAGTATCATGGACATGTTAGCATTTATCGTGGACAAAACATATGTGTCCATTTAGTATTTGAACATTAGTATTAAACAAATGTTTAATGTAATATGGACATATGAACGTGGACATGATCGCGTGGACAGTGTTCCATTAACATAAGTGGACAGTGTTCCATTCTATATGTCCATATTACATTGTCCACAGCTCATCATTTAAATGGATTTCTAATTAGACTTCTGATTTTAAATTTTTATATATATATTTTTAAATATAATTATAATTCATTCTAACCAAAAAAATTGTTTTACGTCATTCACAAATATAGAAAAATACAAAACAAAACAAATGGAGAAAAATAATTATTTTTTCTCACATATTTAATCTTTCATTTCGTCCACGACATTTACTTCCACATTATCATGTACACGCGAAGATAAATAGAAAAAATGGTTTATTATAAATTTTGATTTGCCATAAAAACATTCGTGTCTTTTCACCCACCACAATATGTGAAATGTGCTAGAATGTCAAATTGTGTTAGAATCTGTAATATAAACGTCATAATGTCTTATAGAGTGTAACACACTCTTGAATTAATTTGGTAAATAGCTTACAAGACACCCCACACAAAAAAAAAAAAAAAAATTGTCTAGCTTAGAACGCAAAGAGAGCCCGGAAAAACATTTCGTATCATAATATCAACACAACCATTACACAGTATGAGCTGATAAAAAAATTAAAAATACACAAGAGTCCCCAACTAATACACCCGACTACAGATGATATGTATGTCGACCATTACCATTCTAAGAACTCATATCCAATCGCCAAGAAACTATACCACAAACCAAAACGAGAAGGTAAATCAATTGAAAGATGAAAAATAAGAAAACATATATTTTATAAAAAAGCAGACTGAATAAAATGAAGGAGAGGACTAAAGCCCGAACGAATAAACTCTACAAATCACTAATAAACCACCACCAAAACTGACTTCTCTACCCTTTCTTCATCTCAATTTACACACCCCCTGGTATCTCCAAATCTCATCTATCACTCATCTTTTCTGTACACAAACATGAGGAACACCAGGAGGCGAATGTTACAAGTGTTTGGGTGCGGTACATATGCGCACGAGTGCCTCTTTGTGTGCCTTACATCCAAGCCAGAGAACCTCCTTTGTCATTTGCAATTTGTGGGCGTCCTCTGGTTGGTGTCGCTGGCCTATTTGCGTTCAGCTCCTGCATAAAAAGCCAATACTACACTAAGTACCATTTTTTCAGGTCAAACTATGGGCTGAGATTAACTTATGAACTGAAGCAATAGGAACCTGCATCCACGTGTCTTCTATATGTCTTTCTGGTGAAGTTTCAGTTGATGTAATTGCTGGAGGTAACGGATGAATGAGCTTAGGAACCACTACAAGATCTCTCCCCAATACCAAGATAGCCCCAGCATTGTTCGCAGTACCTGAGATAAGCATAAGAATTATTAACCAACAAAAACACAATCCCATCAAACTATTTAACCAGGTTGTGGCATTAGAGAGTCCATGCACATACCACAATAGTTTGTAGCGGAAAAGAGCGTTATCAAATGCCCCTGAGCAAAACGCTCAAATCCATCCATCACGCATTCGTGTGCACGTACAATTAATTGAAGATCATTGTTGTTGCAGAACTCCATGACACGGTCAGGCTGCAATTGCCAAGTCTTGGTGAATAACAGAACAGGTAAAAAAGAATGCAAATGCAATTAACACTTCTTTATATGGTAAGTTATTGGAAGCAAACTAGATTATGTTCCTTGGTTTCAAGAAAAATATATCCTATATACCCAGACAATTATCCGAGACCAAGGGTCTAACAATAGCAGCAAAAAGACTGAGAAAAAAAAAGACGAGCCGATTTTATGAAGGGAGGAAAAACAAAATTCAGACAACGTATAAATTTGAAACAAAAGAAAATTACTCACCCCAAAAGTAACCAATCCAGGGCCTCTAGCATTGGGCCTTAAACCTTCGACACTGTCATTTTCAGTTGGATCCGACCTAACCAATTCCAAATTAACAAACTAGTAAGACTTAAACCAAAAATTATCCAGAACAACATGTAGAAGACATGGACTGACCATAATAAATCCATGAGCACAATGGAGCCAGCTTCCATTGTAATTGGGCGTTGAATATTTTCTATCTGCTCCACATGATTTATAGAACGACCAATACCCCCATGCATACAGATAATTTTCTTCTCAATCGATGCAGCCAGAGGTAGCCAATTGAATAAACGGTTTATTCGGTGCCACACCCAGATTCCATCACGTTCACCCTGCAAAGCAACCACAACATCAGACAACTAAACATGGAAACAAGAGATTCAGAAGCAGAATACATTACCATTCGCTCAATACACTCTATTCGGAAACCAAAAAGAGCATTAATATCTGCAGCTTCGTGGTTTCCCCGAATTAAGTGTACGTTATGCTGGTACTCAACCTGCAGTAACGACAATAGAATGTCAAACCCTCAATGGTCAAGTAACTAGAACACCTGCATCAAGTCAAAAATAACATGATACGCTTACAACTACCTTTAATGCAAGCAGAAGGGAGATTGTTTCTAGACTGTGTTGACCCCGGTCAACATAGTCCCCTAAGAAGAGGTAATCGATGTATCTGACAATTATACAACAGAATGAGCAATGTCCCAGCAAAAATAGCAAAAGTAAAAGAAGTAGCGGCCAATGATGTAGAATTTTAGTGGTGCACATACGATATGTCTCCAGCTGTAGATGGTGAACCATATTCATCAAAAAGGCGCATAAGATCTCCAAACTGCCCATGCAGATCACCAAATATTTTGATAGGAGCTTTAAGTTTTAATACAGTTGGTTCACTTGAGAAGATACGTTCTGCACTATCACAAAGATCAGCTATTTCATTGCAATCTAGGAAAAATTGGCGTCGAACTGGAGGCTTCCACCCACGAGGCTTCAGAAGATGAGCTATCACCTATTAACACATAGTTAAAAGACAGTTCATTAGAAGCCCCCGAATAGACACCTGGCCAAACTACTAAGTGAATCTTTAGGCACCCAATTCCCAATTGAACGAAATAGAGGATGAAAAGGAACCTTCATCAATGAGTTAGCAGTAATGCAAACCAGGAGATAGTATACTTTTTGCCGACAAGAAAAAAAGATAGTACACTTTTACAATAGCATTTCAAGATACTTTCGATTTTTATCATTGCAACCAAACAATTAATCAATGCCACAGCAAGAAAGCATCTTATAATAGCTCTGATTGTACCCTTTTTATCATAAACTTTATCAGATGTATTACTTGTGTATTTTAAATCCACATTTTGGATCAAAAGATTTTGTGCAGCACTTCATGTGGAGAACCAAAATCTTTACCTTCTTTGGAACACTACTGATTGACATTTGTCGATCTAATAGTTTCCTTGCTGCTGTTGCACTTTCTGGTGTCCCATAACTGACACGTCGTCCCTCATTTTCAAATTGATCAATAGATAACTGTCTAACCATTCCACCCAAGGCGCCACCAGTTTCTGCAGCAACCACCACCTAATAACAAAGTGCAGAACCATTATAAACCAAAAATGCATTACTGGTAAAACTCGGGGGCAAGAAATACTAGTAAATGAAGAACATGGTGTTAAAATATATTGTAAGCTTTATATTTGATTCAAGACAATAAGTGTAACACTCACGGCTCTATGATGAAGACGGATCCCTGCAGGAATAACACTGATTGATCCTATAGAATCTGGCTTGATTAGCGAAGATGTAGGTGTCCCACTAGGCGTAGCCTCAGCACCACAATCCCTATCTGGGAGTTCAACTTCACCATTGACCTGTCGTGCCTTGGCAGCAGCCAACGTAGCACTGATCGCCTCAGCTTCTGCTGCTGATGCTTCAACGAGATACTCCACACCCTTGCTCGTTCTCCTACAAAGATGTGTTGGATAGTCGTCACTAAATACATCACTGTGTTAACAATACAGCACAAGATAAATCAATATTTAAGGAAGTTGGCTAACCGAGTTCCAGGAAGTATTGCATTTTCAGAGCTTATATCAGTATACATATCACCATTTACAGGAGGTGCAACAGGGCTTCCCAGCACAACAGCGCCATCAGCGGCTGAATCAGATAACTCCCTGTTCCTTTCATCTGAAAAACCATACCTTCCAGGTAACCGACCTGGTGGCGAATTTGTTGCCGCAGCTGCAGCAGCATGAGACGCAGCATATGTTGTTTCCGCAGCAGCAAGATCTTCAGCAACCAATAGGTCATCCAGTAACACCCCTAAAGTATCAACAAAATAGTTAACTTGTTGTGATGCCATCTTTTGAAATTAAATAGTTGCAAGCAGATTACAAGATGGGGGGAACTAACTTTTAGAGAAAGGCGAAACTAAAAACATCTTCTACAATAATAATTCTGATATGATCTCTCAGATTTGAACAAAAAACAATACCTAGTTAAAAAAGTGTAATTCTACAGTGTCACAAACTGGCCATACGATATATATTATACCACAGGTACAGAACTACCCAATCATTGACCTTGAATGCTTTGATTGAGGGGCTAAATAGTTGCAAGCAGATTACAAGATGGGGGGGAACTAACTTTTAGAGAAAGGCAAAACTAAAAACATCTTCTACAATAATAATTCTGATATGATCTCTCAGATTTGAACAAAAAAACAATACCTAGTTAAGAAAGTGTAATTCTACAGTGTCACAAACTGGCCATACGATATATATTATACCACAGGTACAGAACTACCAAATCATAGAAATCGGTTCATCCTCATAGAGAAGCATGCACAAATAATAGTGAAATCTAAACAATGGTGGTCTGTATCAGAACATCATTAGAAACATTGACATAAATCTTGCCAAGCTTTTCTCATTACCTCCACGTAAACCGCCATAGATAAATATCAAATCACCGACTGCAGCAGCAGCATGCCTACAACGCCTAGTCAGCTCAACAGAGGCATCACCACCAGCTGCATCGGCACTGTACCTGCCAGTTCTAGGGCTAGTAACAACTGATTTCGTATCACACCATACACCTGCTGCAGTATCCAATACTGTACAAGGACAATAGATGAAATAATCAGAGAACTGTAGATGCACTCAATGCACATTTTATTATAAAACCAATATGTACAGCTCTCGTCTATAAATGAGACACATTTCAACAATGGCTAAAAAGCTTCAGTGATAATTTTATGGCTAAAACCACCTCGATTAGCATAAAAATAACAGCAGATTCCTCTGTACAGCTTTCGTCTATGAAACACATTTCAACAATGGCTTACAGAAGACTAAATATGGTGCACCTATTATCAAGGAAACATAAGTATTTCCTCAATGACCATCCAACAGCACAAACATCAGATCAGATATTCAGATTGCTTCTCTTTGTTTACTAACCTGCAACACTGGATGAGTCTTCAACCATGCGTCCACCACCAAGTGCCCCACCGGACACATGAAGTCTTGCATTTACAAAGACCTAAATAATCCATCAAAAAGTTTAATTATTCTGACGAGGCCAGATAAAAGAACCAAAGAGAAAGAAGTATCCCATACTGCTGCATGCTGATATCTGGCAGATGGTGAGACACCAGGGGCTATGGCCCATTCCCATCGTCCATCTCTGTGCTTAGCAAGTCCATATGCACTGGCCAGAGGCTATCCGTTCAAATGTTGGAAAAAAAAGATATTTAGCCCCTCAATCAAAGCATTCAAGGTCAAGGCAGTCCACTAAGTTTCAAATTTCACTCTACGCAAAATTGACAACATATCAAAATAATGGTTATGAATAAACAAATAATTGATAATGAGCATATTCCTTGATGACAATAGAAGTTATTGTTCCTTTTCTCCTAGAGGCTTCACAAAGTCTTGCACAGAATTTATGCTTGTTACTTGCTAAAACACAAACTCTTGTTTAATTTACTTTGCAGAGAGGAGGTACATCCCCATCTTCTCTGTAACATAGAGCAAAGACTGTTCATTGCGCGTTATAATAAATTTGTAGCTGGGAAGAAATAGAATACTTTTTAATTTGCTCGTAGTGACGAAACACAACCTCTACAACAAAAGATTAACTCTCATGGTCCCATTTATATCTCATAACAAAGTAAAAGCTATTATTCTAGAACAATGCCTCTATAAGTGGCTCTCTGTCAGTTCTCAGAGAGAGGCAATTGAGCATAATTGTACAGAAACTCTTCCACTTACCACACTATTTGCATCCCTTCCACCACAGAGGAGAAGAAGACCATCAGAACGTGCACTTGCAGTTGCATACCTAGGTACAACGTACAAACAGCAAAACAATATTACTCCCGCGCAAAGCACATAATCATGAAGGAGTGTAAACCAACTTACATGCAGGGAGGTGGACCTTCCCCTTCTGGTTCCAGCTTACGCCATTCATAAGGCTTGGCGGCAGTATCCAAGGCCCATACATCAGCGAGTGGACGTTTTCCTAATAGTTTAAAAAGGAGTTCAGAAACTAGGAGCTCTAAGGATAATATGATGCTCCAATATAAAATACTAAGAATAAGCCAACATGGAAAACTGCATACCATCATTTCCACCAATTGCCATGAGATACCTTTGTCCCACAAGTGCCATGACATGTCCATAACGCGGTCCTGGTCCAGGACCCTGAACAACAACCCTGGATAGAGGAGATAGTCTATATCAAGACACAAAGAAGTAAATGAATTTTAAACCGACATTGCCACTAGTGGCGGGTTTATTATCAAACCTGTGCCATCGTGGCCGTTGTTGAGTGAGATCAAGAACGTGAAGGTCTTCGGCTGATAAACCAGCAGGACCAATTCCACCCTGCACCAGAGAGAGAATTCAGAAGCACTTTCAAAGATGACTGAAAATGATCATGTTGAGTTGATAAGCTTACATCATACACATAATATAATAGCATTGGTTCTCCCCTACCTGAATAACTACCATGGTCCCGACTGCAGTTGCAACATGTGCAGCTCTTGGGGTTGGTGGTTCTCCAAATGGTGTAAGCCTGTATCCTCATTTCATCAAATTAACTGGTATCCACACTTTTGAAAGGGGCAGGATCTCATGCAGTTTTCATAATCAGGATATATTGCTAAACAGCCAAAGAAAATTCACATTTTATACTCACCTAGTCCACTTATTAGAAAGGACATCATAACAATGAACATCGGCAGTTGCTCCAGCTAACCCTGCACAGCGAATAACACCCTAATTATTTAATACGACTGGGCAAGTCTAGGAACCTCAAGAAACAACAAGAGCTAGAACATAGAATCTATCAGCGAACATAATGGAATTATAGATCCAAGATCTAGGTATTGCTAATAATGTTCCACAGCCAATGCTATGTCCAGCTACTACACCAAGTTATTGGCTCTGCCACTTTCTCATGAAAAAGGTCGCAAAGCAATAAAAGTTGAGAAAACACTTTCAACTCACAAGCTTAGCTTAATATTAACAGGAAAACTAAGAAGATGAAGAAATGAAGTCTGGCAACTTAAACTTTACATGACAAGATAGATAACGAGTAAACCAGTGGCCCCTAGCAGAAACGAGTAAAACGTTTTCGATCATTAAGAAGCGAACATTCAATTCAAGGAAGGCTAACTAAAACTTCCCGAGAGGTGTGAATAGTGAGAGAATTAAGCCAAATGTAGAGCTGAGATACTCAAAATTATAAACAAGTGAGGCAAAGGAGAAGGCAAAGGAGAAGGCAAACGTACGGATGCCGGCACTTCCAGCTGCTGAAGTTGGAGTTCCGGTGCCCCCAGAGTTACCCTCAAGGGCCGTCGCACCACCAAACAATACAAGACGGGGACCAATGTAACCAGGCGTTCCGTCCTCACCAACGGCCGGCACCGCCGTCAACGTGTGGCCACACCTAGGGCCAGGCCCGTCCTCCTTTTTATCCATCAAAGCATCCACCACCGAATAGGTTGGCGCACACCTCGGACCAACCGCTTGCGCCGGCTGCTCTTGACCCAGAGCTGCGGCCGCTTGCTGTTGGGAACTCGTCGGGTCAGGGCATGAAAGCGCTGGCACCGATCCGCCTTCCGCCGGTGATTGGTCTTGAGGCGCCTCCCTATCCATAGGCAACGGAGATTGCCCTCCATCATGGTTCTGAGACTCCCGATCCTGATCGTTCTCAGGCACCATAGACGAATCCTCATCCATTATTATCAATCGAAAGCTTCAAAAGGTAAACCTAACTTAGACCGATCCAGCTAAAATTCGCACAAAACTGCATCTCTGATCAACATCTCTCTGTTCACTTTCCGCATCCGGCGAAATTCCGGGGTAAAATCGAAACCCTAGCTTCCCCGGTCAGATCCTCGACCTTCTTAAAAAAGGAAACAGTTCTTTTCCAGGGAAATCAAAGAGAAGCAGACATTCGCAGAATTTGGAAAACGAAATTCGTCCCACTTTTCTTTCTTTTTTTTGGTTTTATCAAGTTTCTCTCTCCTCTCTCTAAACTAAATAATAATAAAGCGTAATCAGAATTAACCAGAGAGAAAGGAACCAGGGAAGAGAAACAGAGAGATATACCAACTCAACTCCAAACGTACGAAGCCTCCACTCTATATCGACACTTCTTCTTTTTTTCGTATGAATCTTTTCCATTATATAATACAAAAACAAAATATAAAGGTGGGATACGGTTTTAATACACAACGTCGGCAGAACAAAAATATATCCCAAGAAACAAAGCCGCAGAAAACAAATTTTCTCCATAAACAAAACCCTATAAAAAGGAAGCAAAAATATTAAAAATTTGCTAGAACCGCTAATGAAACCGAACATAAAAAACAGAGGAACAATGGAAAAAGACAATTGAATCATAATCACTAAAGCTGAACTACATGACCGAAATGCTCCCATAACCAAACCCAAAAAATTGTATACGCCGAAATTGAGCCGAAAATCATGAGCCTCGAATAGATTCCTTATACATTTTTACTTGGTAATATATAAGGAATATAAAATCTACAGCTGTTTTTTTCTTTAACCTGTAAGGGCTGATTGAGATTCTAGCGAATTATTTAGCGGTATGATAGATGATAATATATAGCGGTAAAAGTTTTTTTGCGGTCAATTAATTTGTAATTCTCATTCGTTATGATAAAAAAGAGTATAAATGTAATAATAAATTTCTCAAATCATTTTGGTGATGACACTAGCAAATTTTTATTTTTGGTCATTGAAATGTTTATCAGAATGCCAAATAGAAATTGTCAGACAAAAAAGAAATCTCGAATAGAAATAGTTGGAGTTCCATGAAAACTCAGATGACTCTTTGTGGCAGTCATATTCTCAAATACAACACAATGGGCATCAGATTTGAATTGTCACTCCTCCATCCTTTTCTATTATTCCTCAAATGCAAAGACTAAAAGAACATGCAAAAAAAACATTAATTGACTCGAGAACTACGACATGTTCAACTGTTATTAAATAAAATGATAAAACAACATAAGCATCTTAGGTTGCCAATCCACTATCTGTATCACATAAACTTTTGGGGAAAGGATCTTTGCTCAGATGATTACAATTTGGTGATCACCGCATCATGAGAGGCCCCGTGTTAGCCGGTTTCTGGAAAACTCTAACCACAGGCATTCCATCTCCATCCTCTGTGTTTTGAACCCTCCAATTCCGATTCTTTTTCCTCTGCGGCTTTTTGTGCTGTTTATGTGAAGCGGTTTGCTTCTTCACTGTCACTTTCTTCGAAGACGCAAGCCCGTTTGCGAGATCAAACGAGCTCAGATCATCTAGAACATCACCAATACCAGGAACTTGCTCACTCTCTGTCTCATCTCCTATTGTAGAGTCTTCAGAATCTGAGCCTTCAACAGCTCCGGTGTCTGGACTGCCATCTATCTTCGATTCATCACCTTGGCTCATTCCAGGTGGCATTTCAAAATGTGGCAGCTTACCTCCAATGTAATCTTTTAGAATCAGCCTCGCTGCTTTCGTTTCATCAGGTAGTCCACTAGAGGCAACGTAGCCACGAGAAGCACAGTAAGCTCTCAAAAGCTCTGCAGCAAGAGGCGGACGCGACTGACGCTCATAGGGTTTGGGTTTAGGAAGAGAAATGTTGTAGACACTCTCGATGACATGCCGAGGGACCTTGTCAGCCACCACCTGAATAGCTTCACGGTGCTCTGTCATCCGGTCAATCGGAAGTACACCACTAGCAATCATTTCATATCTCGAGCTTGAGAACGAAGGGAAGACTAAACCAGGGCAATCGCATAGCATAAGCTCATCAGAGATTATCAAAGTCTGGAAATGCTTTGTTTTTCCTGGGGTAGAGGTGACACCCGTTCGCTTCTGACCCACCAATGCGTTGATTGTAGAACTCTTTCCCACATTCGGGTACCCAACAAATCCAACCACAGCATTATCACGTTGAGATTCAACAGTCACTGACTGCGACGATGATGCCACAGATGCTGCTCTAGAATTCCTCACTTTGACAATCTCTTGAGCCTCATATTGTAAACGGCCCAACAGCTCGTCCCTGCCATATATCACAACTTCTGGATCATCTGTCTTCTGAAAGTTATCCGGTTTTCTCCATGGCTCTTTCAAGACTTTACCTTCTAGGGCAGCCGTAGCAGCTATGGCTGACCAGAAGACAAACAGAATGTTGTTAAGGCGGAAATATTCTGCCCATTTCTCCCTACAGATATGTTAGAAGAAAAACAATTCATTAGAAGACAAAAAAGGTTGGAGGCAAAGTAGCAAGGCACAAGAAGCTTACCTGACATAAGGAGGCAAAAGATCTGCCTTGTTAACTAGAAGCATTATTTTCTTATGCTCGTCAATTTCTCGAGCATATGCCTGTGTCAGGACGAATCTTTAAGTAAATGATATGGATCAGGAACACGGTGTCAAGTTGGAGTCTAAAGTTGGGAGAGAATGCACTACCTCAAGATCAGGGCAACGGTAAAACAGTGGATCTCTAGCATCAACTACCATAACAATCTGAAAAAGAATAAGTATTTAAATAACCAAAACCGTTTTGCAATTAACTAAAACCCAGAAAATTCAGCTTAATGAGAGGGTTAATACACCTTGCCAGAGACTTACCAAATCACTACGTTCAAGCACTCGCCAAAGCTGTCTCCAGATGTCGAGGTTCTTTTCGAATGGAGTCAACACAAGCTTTTCATTTTCCTCGAGCCTACACCCAAATACAGGTGAACAAGTAAGCACGTATAAGCAAATAGCAATGAGCCACATAGAAACATGCACATGGCGAAACCAAATCATACAACTAATATAGTAAAAGAAAGGATATCTTATGTGAGCTAGAAATTGCTTCAAGGTGTCAAACATATATAAACTCTAAAAAAAAATATTGAACACCCATAAATTATACGAATGTTGCCAAAGTACTTCAGCTTTAGCAAGCGCTAATTTTGAAACAAAATATAAACTTATACAAATAAAGCACATTATATCAACACATAAAAAAGATGGGATTTGCTGGGAAGAATTGATACAAGAATGAGACTTCCTCAACTTTTTCCTTTTGACCTTCACAGTAAAATACAAATGCAAGATTTTGCTCGAGATACATGCACTTAATACATTAAAGCATCGTATTTCACCATTTGAGAAAACTATGTGACAGAAACTGACTAAATTTTCCCATCTACTATCACCAACAAACATTTCAGTGACAGATATTGATTTGTTTATGGGTAAACACACTGAAGAAGCAAAAAAATGAGAAAGCGTCATTAAGATGGGGTAGACAAAAAAAAGCTAACCTCACAAGCATTCGGCGCCAACTCAGAAAAGCTTGTTTTTCATTAGCATCAAGTTCTTCCACTGACATTTCGGGTGTCCAAGGAGGTCTGAAGATGAATAACAAAACGAAAAAAAAAAACGATAGTCAATCTCAGAGCTATGAAAGAAGGGAAAAATAAACCTAAAAAGAATAAAACCACGTGCCTTCGGGGCACTTGAAGACTACTGGCGTGTAAAGCCTCCTCTATCTTCTGTTGCTCCCTCCATTCGTCAGCAGCTATAGTACTTGAGCTGGAATTTGTGTCTCTGTGAATTAGATGTACCCAAAAAAAAAAAAAACATTAGAGAAACAGCTAGTGAGCACATATGAGAAGTAATTGTTCTCCAATCTCCATCATAGCTAAACAATAAGTTGAACATCTCATATGGCAAAGAACTGGTTGATTCTGGTCACCATTACCAACTTGAAATTATATGATCTAAACAAACAGAGCTCAAAGAATAATCAGAGCAAGGTGAGCTACAAATGCATATTTCAATCAAATGACCCAAAAGAGAGGAATTTGAAGGAAGAGAAGCTTACAGATTGATGGGCAAAGGTGTGGTGTTGCTGTGGTTAATGGTGAAAAGACGCTCTGCCTCCTCGGCCTGCTCGATGATGGCGTCGATGTCGCTGACCTCGGTGACGGATTCGAGAACCTTCTTCTGGAGATTCTTGTAGTACTTGCCTTTGTCTTTGGATTCTTGAATCATATGGTTGTGGTGCTTCACCAGGGATCGCCCTAACGTCGTCTTTTCGTTCTTCCCCATCTCTCTCTCAGCCTCTTCTCAGTAAACCCTAAGAATCTAAACCCTTGGATATGGATTCAAAGGCGCTTTTGTTATGTTAAAGTGTTGGGCTTTTTCCTTAGGGTAAGAAAACGTCAGCCGCCGTCCGCACTGGCTGCACGGTGAAGCTGAATTTACGATTTTATTTTTTAATCACCTTACGAGTTTTCCTGCCCTTTATATCAAGTAAATTAATAATACAAAAAAAAAACAGAGAGGGTAAAATGGGTAATTCTTACCCATTCGACTCGAGGACCAGAAGGCCTAGAACATACTATTTTACTTGGCAAACAGTTTCAAAAAGTTCCGACCCGAACAAATCCTTCCGATGGAACATCCTCGTCCACTGTCGTTCGTCTTGCCAAATCCGGCCGACCATTCCAGTATAGCTTTAGACCTTCTTGACGGTAACTTTGAGGACCTCCCAGATCTCCTCCTCCGCGCTTCAAATCTAACGTCTCTTCTAAAACACGACTCTTCTCGTCTAAACGACCGTCTTCTCCATCGCCGGGCAACTCTGACGAAGCTCGCGGTTTCCTGGATCTCCACCGCACTTTCAGCTAAAAATTCACTCGATGATTTGAGATTGAGCCTGGATAGCCTTAGTCTTGCTACATCTCTCCGTCAGTGACCCAACCCTCGTGTTTATTCGGTGATGAAGCTATTAGTTTTTCTGATTGTCTCCAATTTCACTTGTAGCTGGGAGTCGTACGGATGCTGTCGGAAAGCAAACGAGTCGGGAGTTACAGCAACTTGTTGATGAATTGTGTCGAATTCAGAATAGGCGCAGATATTTCGGTGAGTTGGGCTCGATTCTTTCGGTGTTCATCTTATGGTTACGGTCTGCTGTCTTGCTCCTAGATTAAGTGAATTTTCCTTGGAACTCTTTGAATAGTCTTCTTTGCTTCTAGTGTAACAGTTGAAGAGCTAAGCTCATTAAAAATATTCCATTTTTCAGTGACTGCCTTAAAGTTGGAAAGTCTGGTTGGAGATCTTGAAGATTCAGTGTTTCATCCTATGAGTAACAACAGAGGAAGTATGCTTCAAGTAAAGCTTCTTTTTTTTTTAATCCACAAGTTAAGTTAGATACTATATTGAGTCGTGGCTGGTAAATATGAAGAAAGATTTAATACTTTATCTTTAGATGCAGGATCTTGCATTCAAGCAAGAGAGGTTCAATCATGCAATTAAGACCTTGAATGAGATTGAAGAAATACTTGGTGATGTCACAAGGCAATACCCACAGTGGCGCCGCCTTGTAGATTCTGTTGATAGTAGAGTAGATAAATGTTTGTCCATCCTACGCCCACAAATTGTCGCAGAGCACCGAGCTTTTCTCTCATCTCTTGGATGGCCACCAAAGCTGGCAACAACCAAAGTCGAGCATGGAGACGTTGCTAGTATCCCGAATCCTCTACTATTGATGCAAGGAGATAGAAAGGAATCTTATTCCCAAAGCTTTCTACTCCTCTGTGGTTTACAGCAACTTAATACCCAGAAGGAAAAACGGAAGAAGCTTAATATGCCCAAAGAAAATAATAACGTTGGACTTTGGGCAACCGATGAACTGGTAATACCTGTTGCATCTCGGATGGAGTATCATTTCATGAAATGGGATGAACAACCGGAGTTTATTTTTGCCCTTGTCTATAAAGTTACAAGAGACTTTGCTGATGGGGTGGACAATTTCTTACAGCCTTTGATTGACAGAGCTATGTTAGTTAGCTGTAGTGCTAAAGAAGCTTGGGTTTCAGCTATGGTCCAGATGCTATCCTGTTTCTTAGAGAAAAAGGTTTTTCCTGGGCTTATTGAAATGTTCAAGGAGAAGCACATGAAATCTGAAGTTATTTCATCGTGGTTCCATCTGGTCGATCAGATGGTTACATTTGATAAACGGATGCAGTCATGTGTAAATTCAGACACTTGTCTTTCTTACGAAGGCACTTCGATAGCATTTTCTCAAGGTATGTCAGTAATGGGGCTATTTTGTAAGAAACCCGAGTGGCTCAAGACCTGGGGGAAGATTGAGCTAAAGGATGCTTATAGAAAACTTAAAGAGGATATCAAGAATGAGAACGCTTGGGTAGTTGATTGTGAGGGAACTAGACTTGGTAATGAATACAACTCACGGTCTGCAAAGTATGTTCTATCTACAAGAGAAGATTATAAAGCGCCATTTGTAGCAGACTCTTTTCTTAGTAGGACTTGGACGTTGATAGACCATGGTCTATCTCTACCAGCCATTCTGCCGAGGATCCAATTTGTAAGAGCTACTGCCACCAAATTTCTCTGGTATATATTCAAAATTCTGTTACTGGAGTTCAAGAAGACTGATCTCTCTCAGTATTGTTCTTTAGAAGATACACTGATACAAGCCTGTGGACCGATTAATGCTGCTCGGTATCTTGAATCGAAACTACGAGAATGGAGTGATAATTTGGCTTTTGTAGAGATGTGGGCTGCCGAAACCAGTGTCAAAGTTGGTAAAGAACCTGAAGTTTCCTGCCAAGGCTGCTATTTCGGGGAAGAACTGAAAAGCCTTGTTGAGTTGGAAACAAATTGGCTTATGGAGATAATAACAGTTTGTCTCCACCAATTCGACAATCTTTGCAGCGACCAGTTCCACAACAATGCGGATTCATGGGAGGAGGAGGTCATTACCGGTTCCAGCAATTTAACAGTGTCCCAGGGTGTCGCAGAAGCATTGGACAGTTTAAGAAGGCATCTTTGTGTTCTTCAGCTAAACATGAACCCAAAAGACTTCTTGGACTTGTGGAGGAATCTCGCGGAAGGGCTTGACCATTATGTTTCTTGTAAAATTTTCTCAGGAGAAACTGTTTTACTGAGAAAAAGGTTTGAGGTCGATGCAGAGGCACTTCTCATGGTGTTTCAACCTTACTGTGTTCGTCCTGGTGCATTTTTCCCTCGTGTGAGAGAAATTCTTAGGCTGTTGAGGATGCATGAGGAAGAGAAGGCACGATTGAGAGGAGCTCTAAGTCGAAATGGAAGCAATTGTTTAAGTTTGTTTGGTATCTCTAACTTGTCTCCTCAACTTGTAGAACAATTTTGTAGGTGTTACTAGTCATGAGTACCATTTTGTAAAACAGTAAAAGCTGTATATCACGACTCAATGATTATCTTCTCAACAAAAATAATCTGTTAGAACCAAAAGAATGAGAAGAGATAATCATGTACTGATATTTCTTGTGTGAGGGAAAATCTACAGAATAAAAAAGTTAATTAAAGAATCAAGAGAACTCTTGGATCAAGGGCTCGTAGAACAGTCTGTATGCGTCCATGACTTCTAAATACCACATGGCTTCACGATCTGGGCTTCCCGACAGGTCAACCATCTTATGAACCTGGATTCAGTTAAAACAAACAACAATGACTGTTTCAGTTATAGAGCACAAAATCTTAAGCATTGCATGTAAAATGCAAGACAACTGATGGATGTTGATTCTAATGATACTCTCACTCTAACGTCACAAGAAAAGATGAATACTGATTATATGCTTCTTCATGCCACGTCTAACTTCAAACTAGATGTTTGGTTCACAGAGGAGAGTTTAGTGAGCATTTTAGATGCTATGGTCACAAGTTCAGGCTGACACAAGACTCTACTTGGCCAACAAGGTTCACCGCTGCAAATTAAAGTGTATCACACTAGAGGTTCACTTTTTGTAAATCAAATTTGGAATGTGTTCGTAACAATTTCCTAAGGAAGCATCATCAGTTTCAGAAGAGGTTTGAGCACAGAATTTCGGTTAGTGGAGCATAAAAGTTGCAGAAACCAATTTTCTAAAAGCCAAACAAAGAATCAGATTGAGAGGAAGCATATCAAAGACGTAAAAGTTGCATATTATGATGATGAAAGAGGGAGGAGTAACCTTAATCAGAGGTATCTCTCCCGTACGTATATGATATACACCAACAACCATCAGGTACATTCCTGGGCACATAGATTATTATTCCTGACGGTTTGATGCGAACAATAGCCACTAATACAAAATCCAAAAGCAAAATGAAACCTGATTTCCATTGACGGAGGGCAAAGTCGCTGGAGAGGCCGAGCTCGACAAGACCGGTCCCGTCATCTAGGACCATACGGCCACCGGAGATGACCTGATCGAATACCAAAACGCCCTATAATGCAAGAATCGATGTCATCGAAACAATTTAGAGATGAGAAACTGAGAAGATAAGAGATCGGAACCTGTAACCAAGCACGTTGAAAGAGTACACCGCCTAGAGCGGTGGCGTTCTGCGAAGGCGTCGGTTTAGCGCCCCGGAGCTGGGAGCTAAGCATCTTAACCGCCGCTAAGCTGTAATCCATTTACCCGGAAATGAAATCGCACCAAAAGTTTAGATCGGGAGTTTTTATTGGTTTTTATATTTTAATTGATTTCGAAATGCTCGACCAAAATTTGTATCAGAAACTCCGGCAACAAAAAGAAGAAGAAACTATATGTTATTTATTTATGACCTAATCTTAATACTCTTTCAGTTTTAAGATTTTTTTTTTTTCATTGATAAATCTCGTTTTAGATTTTCAATGTTAGCATAAAATACTTTGTTTAACTTCAACTCTAATGAAAAATTTCAAGAGTCATCTTCGATTTTAAAGGTATAACTGAATTTTTAATATGTTTTATTAATTTGTATGAAAAATGTCAAAACGATGAAACCAATGAAGTTATAAAAAATTACAAAATAATTTGATTACATAACTAATTTAACTTCATGTCTAATGAAAAATACTAAATATCAACTTATCTTATAAGAATATAATAGAATTTCTAATATTTTTTAATATGAGTAAAAAAAACTTAAAACGATATTTATCATCAAACAGATGGAATATGATTTTTTTATTAATGACTTTATGATTCCAATGATTATCTTCATGAAGGCATGCATGTATACATATAAATCAGTATGCAAACGATATTAATGACTTTAGGACATAGAACCACATTCCGGGGGTTAGTATTTCTGTTCTATCACTTTACTAGTTTTTGTTTATTGTTTCACGAATCTGGGAGTTCTAATTATTGTTTTTTCTTTTGATTTCCAATGCTTGTCTATGAATATATGATTGTATCATAAAGTCAAATAAAAATAAAACAAATTTAGAGAGAAATGAAAAAGAAAATCTGGAATCAATCTTATCCAAGAAATAGACCCACAATATCTAAGAAAATAGTGAGGTGTCACAAAGCTATTGATTGATAACCCATCCTCGAAATCTCTCCCTTCGTCCACAAAAATCAATCTACTTCTTGTTTTTGTGTTGGTATATACTTAAAAAAAATAAAGGTGATCGGTTTGGGAGAAAGAAGCAAAGGAGAAAAATGGCAGCAACATTTACAACCCCATCGACGGTGATAGGCCTCGGAGGATCATCTGTTTCTCCCAGACCCCTCTCTTCATGTAGTCTCTCTTTCTTTTGATCATCTGAATAATTGAATTAAAACATATAATATGTTGATAGTAATTTCTGGTTCTTTTTTGTAGCCTTTCTAAAACCAACATTAAGAGCAAAGAACCCTCTGAGACTCGCCGGGGCATCAGGAGGAAGATTCACATGGTGGGTTACTCTTTTATTTTCTTCTCTTAACTAAACTTATACTGTATTAGTAACAAGGATCAATTAGATACATATATAAGTCTATTGCGAGAGAAAAACATGCTATTTTATGTAGAAAATAGCACATAATATATAGTTATTTATCTAATTTATAAAATGAAAAAGCTTTGAGAGGAACTGGTTGAGGAGAGATCTGAACGTGGTGGGGTTTGGGCTGATCGGATGGCTAGCTCCGTCGAGCATTCCGGCGATAAACGGGAAGAGCCTGACGGGTCTCTTCTTCGAGAGCATCGGAACTGAGCTCGCTCATTTCCCAACTCCTCCAGCTCTCACTTCACAATTCTGGTTGTGGTTGGTTACGTGGCACTTAGGCCTCTTCCTCTGCCTCACCTTCGGACAAATCGGATTTAAGGGCAGGACCGAGGATTACTTCGAAAGATAAACCCATTCCTCTCTCTCTCCATTTGTACTATATCTCTCCCTCTCTCTCTCTCTCTCCCTTGGTTCTCTGTGTAATACTACTATTACTCAAAACAAAGCTTTCTTTCTTTGCTATTTGATGTTTCATTCAATATCGACCAAAAGTGTTTTCTTAATGATCTTGATTCTAAGAATGTCGTAAGTCTTAGGTTTACATTAAGTAGAAAAGGTTGGAGTTTCTTCATCCATCAGCCATGATGAGTGGAATTGGATCAAAGCTTCCAGATTATTGGGATAATACTTCAAAACGAGGATTAATGGGATAATTATGGAAACCCTTTCTCAAAAAAGAAAAAAAGAAAAAAAGAAAAAAAAACTTCAAAACGAGGATTTTTTTTTATATTTTGAGAATATCAAAACGAGGATATTACTTCCAACTCTTAAAAACAAGTGGATACAATACGGATTTGATTGTATTTTCCAGTAATTTACAAACAAAAGTTATGATTTGAAGCATACACACATGTCTCTAGACTCTCTACAAACCCTGATGATCTCGAAGCTTTCAATAAATAAATTAAAATTCCATCTTTTGTCACTGTTTTTGTGATATGATTGTTATGCTCCATCAAATTCTAAATGCATAATTAGATATATGAAACGATGAAACGTAATTTAACTTCGTATGCATGAAAATGACTTTTAAACGGAAAGACGTTAAGATTGGCAGTAGAATAAATGAAAAGTAGGTACATGAGTTATAAATTCCTTTTGGAGGTTCCGCAACACTTTGTTCAAAGGTATCAAAGAGAACAAAACTACGTTTTAACTACACATCCTAAATCAAACCGCCACACTGTTCCACACGTCGACGCAGACCCACCTCAGCTTCATGATAGATGTGCATTTTGTAAAGCTCGGGTCACCATGTCAATGAATTCATTCTCCTGTAAAAAAGCAACTCGTTAGGTTTGGGCAGCAGCTCAAGTCAAGTGATGTGGTAAAGGACAAACCTGAACCAGCGCTAAAAGGGCTTCTTTGACTTTGTCTCTGTTGATAACCGGGCCACTGGGTGCAGGAGCGAGTGATGGTGGTGGATTTGGTGGTGGGAAAGGCTGAAGCAGCGGAGTACCATACGGGCGCTGCTGGTGAGTCGCATTATTGGGGTTCAGAGGAGGAGCAGTGGGCATAGATGAACCAGGAATGAAGTGTGGTTGTGCCATCATCCGTGGGGGCCCAAAGAAAGAGGATGGCTTCACCAAATCCGTGTGAACGTTGGAGTTGCTGCTGATAAGATCAGGATTGTTGTCAAAGAGAGGCATCAGAGGAGAGGAGGATGCTAGAGGCGGTGGTGATTTTATCTGTGGAGGTGCAACTGCCGCTGCAGAAGGGGCAATGGTGGGTTGGTGAGGTTGTAGAGGAATTGCTGATGATTGGTATGGTGGTCCACTTGCCAACCCACTCAAAGTGTTCCCAGGAGTCATCGTTGACTGTAGTCAAGCCAACAACATTATTGATAATTTCAGCCTTACAAGTTTGAGGAGTTGAAGTAAGTAAGGTTTGTGCCCCAGAATCTAAGTTGGATCGATTACTACGTTAAAGATAATTCAAGGATCTAGAACTAATAGAAAGCCTCCTGCCATTAGTTGTATATGATGCTGTCATGGTGATGAAGGCGATAGTGTGAGTGTGTAACAAAATCTTTAGAGACTTACGCTGTAGAAGTTGATGAAAGGAGGATCATCAGGGGCATCCCTAGCAGTTGAAGATGGTTCAAGAGGACCATCCATAACTGCCATTGTAGGCACAGCTTCCAATTCCTCAAACTCACTGCAGTACATAGAAAAATCTAACTCTATTTTAACATATACGAAAGCTAGCAGCTCAAAAAAAGTGATGTAGATTATCAAGTTTTCGCCTCAAGTAAGACACATCCTATAAAACAACTAATGGTGCAATGTCTAAATCTAAACATGGAAGAGCTTACCTTTTTGAAGATGACGTTGGCTTCTGGTTTACCTTTTGATATGCATGAAGTAGTCTGTCATGCCAAGGAACCATTAGTTGAGAATGAAGATACAACGAGTACAGAAATAAATATGTAGAATGCTGAGCATTTAGGACATAAAAATGGTAAAAGAAATCTACAAGAAAAGTCTTAATGAAAGTACTATGTTTGCCAACAAGAATCTGTCTGACAATATAGGCAAATAAAAGACGATATTATTCAAGATCAAACAATTGATACCTACGTCTACGTGTATTCATGGATCTGGTTTTATTTTTATGATTGTCCAATCACAAAATCAGTTTCTTCGTGGTAAGCAGTAGTCAACTATATTTACCTGTCGAAAAGACGTGCTACTTCCTCACATTCACGTTTATTGTAGAACCAAATGCCATTTACTTCTTGAGCTGCATTACGGTAAAGTAAATATGGACCTTGGACTTCATACTCAAAATCTCCCAGAAGATCTTCCACCAGATTATCTGCCAAGACAAATTCAACAATACACTGATGATTACTAATACTAACTCTTTAATCAAGATCTCAAAATAAATTCCTAGAGTTACCCGGTAAGCAATATCAACAATTTTACTGAGGATCTAAACCCTCGCTAACCCTATCCTTTCGATTTAGATGAACTAAAACACCGACTACTCTCTCCTAACAAATCGAAGGCCATTGTTACAGATCGCTACTTCTGCTAGCAAGTCATTGTAAAGGGAGTAATTGAATGTAACCAAATCATTGGAAAATCAATGAGAACCAAGTATAAGAACAAATCAAAAACAATGACATTAACTCAAACAGCAATTTAATGCTTCTCCCCCTGAGAATCAACCAAAGAAAACTAAGGATGGAGAGGCATATAGCTTACACAGAAAGAAAGAGTAGATACAAGACATCAAAAAGGAACCTAAACCAGAACTGGGAAGAGAATCCTGACCTGTATTCCGACGATTCATCACAATAAACTGAAATCGAGGTTGTTGTTTATTTCTGAAATAAAACAAAGTGGATCCATCAGATTTTAAACGATCAAAGTTAACACAGATAGCATCACACATAGTTGAAGACCTAAAGTACTTACCTTTTGACAACAAACAAAGATCCTTCAACATCCTTACGACTCTGAATCAAAAAGAAAAAAGACAGATCAGTCGGTAGCAAAGCAAACATCAAATTATGCATACACGTCTCCGAATAGATAAGATACGATGGTTAATTGAAACTTACCCATTGACTGAGCTCAATGTTGAATTCGTAGAAGGTGACATGAGCGGCTGTGATAAGGATTTCCTCGATGAAGGGATCGATTCGCTGGAGAACTGTGAGATTGAGGAGCCTCGTACTGTTCTGGTCCAGATTTGGGATCAGCTTCGCGTTCTGAGACATCTTTCTAAATCGAGGATCAGATGTGAGGGAATATCGAACCGATTTAGCGTTAATCGGAAGAACCCTAGAATTCCGATTTATGAAAAGCTGAGATTTGGGGTTGGAGAAGAAAACGCAAACTTTTGGAACGCACGAGCGCACTTTGCTTGGAAAAAAATAGGGTATGGTAACAGTTTTAAGTTTTTTTTTTTGTTTTTGTCAATAGTTTAAAGAAAGGGAAATTGCAATGTATAACCCAAAAAAAAACTATAATTCATAAACTAACCAAAAAAAAAAGGAACCAATATTCTGTGTATGTTATGTATTAATACCCGTTTTAACCTTCTTTGTTTTTTTTTTCTTTTCCCTTCTGCGTCTTCCTTAACCCCTCCTCTCTTTCTGATTTTTTTCCTCTCCTCTCATCGCCATCGATCCTGTCGATCTCCTCCTCCGCCGCAGGCTATCTCCCAAGGCGTCGCAAACCCTCAATCGCTCTCCGATCTCCTCCTCCGCCGCAGCCTCTTTCACTGACTCAATACCCCGCAGCCTCTCCTATTCGGTTCTGACCGTAAGCCTCTCTCTCTCTCTATCTCTCTCTCTCTCTCTCTCGTTAGGTGTTCTTCTTTTTCTGATGGATTTAATTATATGGGTCTGCCGCAGCCTCTCTCGCTGACTCCGTCTTCTTCTTCCTCCAACTGCTCTGCTCCGTCTCGTCCTCCGCCGACTAGTTTTCTCGTCACTGGCTTGGGGACCCAGATCTTAGAATTAAACAATTTTTTAGTGTCACTGGTCCGGCGGTAATGGAAGAGTCTCTCAGATATGTTTATTCTTTATATCTATAGCTCGAGTGGTTTGATTTGTATAACAATTCCAAAGTAAAGCGACTGGTGATAATCCTTTTTTGTATTCCACAATGAATTTTTGACAGGTTTACAAGAGTGGTCCTCTCTTCATTTCATCAAAAGGTGAGCTTCTATATCTTCCCGTTCTTCTAAGATTATCTACTGTGCAACTCTACCCATTGTGTATCAGTCTTGATTCCTTAATTGATTGTTACTTAATGAGAAGAGAAGAAGGTTTAGGATGCTGTTTTTAATGGAGAAGCTGCAAAATTGCGTTTACCCTCTTGAAATTAGGATGAATTTAAGATCAGTTTGTAATAAAAATTAGGATGAATTTAAGAAATTGCGTTTACTCTATAAAGAACACATAGACTGTCTGTGTTTTATTTACTAAAAAAAATAGAAGTTCTATTTTTATTTTGATAAAAACATAAATGTGCTATGTTACGTAGTTGTCTGTTTATTGAGGATATGAACTTTGTTTGATGTAACAGCAACGAAGACGAAAAATCGCCGACTTTTGCTAAACACTTGTGCAGATCTTCAATGGTGTCTTCCTTAAGGTGAACAAGGCAACAATTAGACGCTTACATTCACTTTATCAATTATAGAATGTCTATTAGTGTATAACGTGTATTTGTATAGAACCTCTATTTTTTGTTTTCAAATGCTGATTTATAAATGTAAAGTTTTTTCTACGGTGATTATGATGTTTTGATTGCTTTGTTACTGGGCATGCAGAAACTTAGAATCCTCATTTACATTTTGCAATGGTAGACAATTTTTTTGTTTTCAACATTCTATTTGTATAGAATGTTATATAGAATGTTGCCATGTTAATGGAGACTAATTTCTATGTATTAGTGTTTTCAATATTAAGCACTAATTTTTACGTGTGTATAAAACATCTATTTTTTGTAATTTTGCTTTTGATAAAAAATGTAAAAACATATAGAATATCTATGTAAAATATTTCATTATATTCATTCTCCTTTCTATATTGTACTCCTCTCATCTCTCCATCTAATCTACTTATCAAGTCTATACTATTTTAAAAATTTGTTATTCTAATCAATGTTAAGATTTGTAATTTTCAATTCAAATCCTGATATGTAATGTAGTTAAAAAGCGTCGGTCTATATAGAACACAAAGACTGTCTATTTGGCTTTCATGGTGGAAGTTCTATATTTGGCTTCTGTTAATTCGATTGTTGGTTTTATTACTTCGCAACACTACCTAGTACTTCGCCGTTGGAGAAAAATGTATTGGCACATTATAAATGATGGTTTAATATATGTAATTTTGCTATTTTCTATTTGTTAATTTCATGTGTATAGAACATCTATTTCTGAAGAAACCCATATAATGATTAGTTTCGGTGCATCGGATCCAAGCTTCGCATCATGTGGATTCTTTCCGTACATCGCTTTAACCAAGAAATCGAAAGTTGCTCCATCACCGGGACAATCAGACTCGGCTTTTCCGTTAACGGCGACCTCTTTCTCGAACGAATCAAAAAGCTTCGAGTTAGTGGATTGGTGATGAAACCTCCAAGAGGCACATTGACACAAAAAACATGTTGGGTTCGTTGTCTTCTACGTCGCCTTGTGAAAGAGAAGAGAGCATCTATTTGCTTAGAACGTCTATTAGTGTAGAACGTCTATTTTTGTGAATTTTGTGTATTGAAAGTCTATTTTTGGAGAAAAATGTATTGGCACGTTGTAAATGATGGCTTAATATATGGATGAGCAAAGTGTACTAATTTCGGTACTATTTTTTTTTTTGGTATGGAATGTATATATATATATGGATGAGCAAAGTTCACAAAAGAAAAATTATTGGGGTAAACATATGTGGTGTCAAAATAAATCGTATAGGCAGTCTATTTTTTTGCTGGGTAGACTACACTCCTAAAACTGCTTAGTCACATGGACATAATGGTCACAAAAGCTAACAGATGGTTATTTACTTAATTATTTTTATCTATGACTATTTTTTTCATGATTTATCCAAAATTGGTTATTTCACCAATTGTCCCTTAAAGAAAACTAACAAAAAAAATCACCAAATATTTCATTGTTTTTTAGGGAAAAAAATGATTTTCTTAGGTTTTTCTTTTTCTTTTTCGGCCCGGACCGATCAACGTTAACAAATTTATAAACAATCGTTGACAAGAAAAACTAAAAAATAAAAAGACGCTAGATATGGATAGTGTTTATAATTTGTGTACATCGCTTAGGATTTTTTTTCCCACTAACAAATTTAACGATGTTTTTATTTCTGTTGATGTTTGTATGTTTGTAAAGTCGATTGTGTAAGATACAAATACAATTCTGAATCTAAATATTAAGCTGAAATAAACAATAATAAAAAAAATGTTTTATCATATTTTCAAAACTATGATAAAACATATTTTTGTATTACTGTAGTTTACAAGGATTTTGGTCTATTAGTTTTGGCATTTGTCTCTTGAATCATCTAAAAACTAATGTAAAAAAACGTTGAAAAAAATAGCCTTCTAAAAAAAAAAAAACGTTGAAAATCCATTCACCATAATAATTAAATACATACATTTTTTTGTGATCGTTCTAGTAAAGGTCAAATCACTTAGGCCCACACGAGAAAACCCCAACGAGGATTGTACATCGTTGAGATATGGTAGTTGTTTTTAGATAGTCACTTCAAGTTTTGTAGTACTTAGAGCATCATTATCGGCAGTTTCTTAATAGGTTTCTTAGACGAAAATATTGTTTAATTAATAAAAAAACAGGTTTATATTTAAGAACCGATTCTTAATTAAGCAACTTAAGAATCGGTTCTTAAGTTATACGTGGCATCATGTGATTGGTCCAAGGTTTAGAGTAGAGGAAACGATATTGTTCTTTCGTCTCGATGAAAATCATTTTTCTCTTCTTCTCCTCGCGATCTCCGTCTCCTTCTCCTCGCGATCTCCGTATCCTTCGTCTCCGTCTCCTTCGTCTCCGGCGGATTCCACTCGTCTTCCGGCGGATTCGATTCGTCTTCCGTTCGATTCCGGTGGACTGGCTTCTCCGTTATGTCCTCCTCCGTTGTATCGTCGGTTCTTCGCAACAAGAAGAAGAAGAAGAAACCATGGCTTAATCTGTAATTGTTTCGTCTCCCTTCGTCTGCAAATCCTCCAAGGTTATTTATCATCTTCATCATCATTCCTTGTCGATTTCAATATATTTCGAGTTTCTGATTTCGAAATTTAGGGTTTTCTTCAAATCATCTCTGATTTCACAAATTTCTAGAAATCTTGCTGGTTTTTCCGATTTGCTTGTATTCGCACAACTTCTTACTAAGTTTTTCGACTCTATTGTTGATATAAAAAAAAATGATAGTTTTCAAATCTTGCCTTTTAAAGATGAAACCCCTCAAACTAAAATTCCAAGTTTTCCCTAAATCTTGCTGGCTTTACATTATAGAACAAAGAAGATGGAGCCTCATGGTGTGTTGAATCAATCACTAAATGTTGGCTTTTCCTTTGGTCTGTGTAGGTGCGTCATGGTGTGTGTGCAAAACAGGGCTGAGTGATTCAGTGCTACAGAATACCCTAGACTATGCTTGTGGCCATGGAGCAGATTGTAATCCCACTCACCCAAAAGCACCTTGCTTTAACCCTGACAATGTTAGGTCTCATTGCAGCTATGCAGTCAATAGCTTCTTCCAAAAGAAGGGTCAATCTCCTGGCACTTGTGATTTCAGTGGCACCGCCACTCCAACTAACTCTGACTCCAGTTAGTCTCAACCATCCCCATTTGACTGCTCTTTGATTTCCTTCATCTTTGATACATTTGAGGAACTTGAACTGGAGAATCCAATGCTAAAAAGAAACTTTAGTTCCTTTTTTTTTTGTGGAGTGATTGTTAGGATTCTTGAGGTTCTCAATCGTTTGATAGTCATAGAGAGTTGAATGCTTTTTGTTTTTGCAACTATTAAATGATTTTGGTATTCATGATTCTGAGACAATGTAGATGTGCCAAATGCATGATGACGACTATATTTCTTCTAGCTTCAAATCTGTGGATAATAATAATCAGTGTCTTAACATTTTTTGTATTTGTTGAACTTTGTTTTTTACAGGTTATTCGGGATGTGCCTTCCCTACTAGTGCCAGGTATGCTTCTGATTCAAATGGCTTTATCTAGAATCTGAAAGACACGTTTGCATTTTTATGGGACCAAAACCAAGAATTTTATAAACTTGTTTTCTATATTTGTGGCAAAGAGGAAAAGTGGACTAAAGCTTGATTTGGGTCCCAAGTTTGCAACTTTTTGTTTTCTTTTGTGAATGATATGCAATGGTACACTAAATCTTTAATCTTTTTGACCCATCAAAGACGCTTCTCAATTATTAGAAACTGAGACACTTCTTTTTGTTAGAGTTTTGAGTATATAACATGAATTTGCTTTGAAGTTCGTCTGTCAGATCAATCTTATTTCATCAAGACTTGGTCTGGTTATAAACTTCATAGGACCAGCTTCAGCTATGAGTCTCCCCTAAGTGGTTGTTTCTTGTCTGATATTCTCTTTAATGTAATGTGTCGCATCTTTTTTTTTTCAGTGGCTCTGGTGGCTCTAGCGGCAGCACCACTGTGACACCTGGCACAACCAACCCTACTGTTTCTTGCCTTATGAATTATTAAGCCTTATGAACTGTTTCCTATGAATGAAAATTGTTAACCTTTGTTAACTTGGTATCAAATCACTATATTAATTGTTAACCTTTGTTAACTTGACAGTGCTCTATGCTAATCTATCGAGAGTACCAACACTTTTGCCAAGCCATAGGAGCAAAGAACAGACAGAGCAAGCTTACAAGATGCTATCTGATTGCTTCAGGTATGTATACTAGTCAAATACGTGTGTGTGCATCTTTCTGCTTTATTTGTGTTAGAGTTAGGTTGTTAGTGTTAATAAATGGTAATAAGTTCATGTTAGTGTTACATTATGGTTGTGTTAGGTGTGTAAAATGGTTGTGATGAATGGTTTAGGCTGGTAGATATATGTCTACTCGTTCTGGTTGTGTTCAATGCTTTCTTTTGACTTTGTTTCTCTTCTATTAAACATGTAGCTTCGTCACTTTCTTCCACTATCTTCTAAACACATTCCTTCTTCACTTGGTTCTCATCTTTCAAACACACTTCGTCTTGTCTTTCTCTCTTCTTTGACCTTCTCTGAAATGGCTTCTCCGAATCCATTTAGTCAGCCATCAAACTTTGTTGACCTGTTGAACAGTCAACAGGATAGTCTTCCCTTTACTTGCGTGGAACTTGGTTCATCCCAAGTTCCTCTGTTTAGCAGTCAACAAGACTCTACCTTCGGTGAAGACACTCCTGCTGAGCGCAGAGCACGACGGAAATGGACGCCCACCGATGACATCTTGCTCATCAGCTCGTGGTTAAACACGAGCAAGGACCCGGTGGTGGCAAACGAACAAAAATCTGGTGCCTTTTGGCAGCGCATCGCAGCCTACTTTGCGGCAAGTCCTAAGGCCGCAGGCCGTGAAATCAGAGAGGCGGGACAATGTAAGCAAAGGTGGCAAAAGATAAATGATGTTGTATGCAAGTTCTGCGGTGCGTATGAGGCGGCAGGAAGAGAGAGAAGCAGTGGTGAGAATGAGAACGATGTTCTGAAACGGGCTCACGAGATCTTCTACAACGATCACAAGAAGAAGTTCACCCTCGAACACGCCTGGAAGGAGCTCCGGAATGACCAGAAATGGTGCGACCTTTCTTTAACAAAAACTGATGGAAGCTGCAAAAAGAGAAGGTGTGATGATGGTTCACAATCATCAAGCACTGGCGTTGATGGAAGAGAGAATCTCGATGATGATCACTCCGATGTGAAGACTCGGCCTCCTGGTGTGAAGGCATCAAAAGCCAGAGGTAAGAAGCCTAGCACTCCGACGAGTGAAAAACTTTCGGAGTTTCAGACCATGTGGTCCATCAAAGAGAAAGATTTGGCCATGAAAGAAAAACTCTCCAAGATGTCTCTACTTGACAGTCTAATTGGCAAAAAAGAACCTCTTTCAGAGATAGAAGAAACTCTAAAGAAGAAGCTGATTACGGATATGTTGGATATTTAGCTTAATCTCATCTCCTTTGTTTGCATTTTCGAAGTTGTGGTGCGTTTTACTTTGTTTCTTTGTGTTTCGTTTTAGTGTGATTATATATAATATCAGTTTTAACTTATGTACAATTGTCAGGTACTTTGTTAAGAAAATGTACCTACCTATGTGGTATATTATGAAAGGAAGCTTTGTTGGTATATTAAAAGCTATCTGTGTGTTTTATTGGAGACTTAAGCATTTTAATTCATTGACGCTTTTTTGTAATTTCATTTTGTTGGTTTTTTCGGCACTGAAACTAAAAAACATGATACATTTTGACATAGGTTGGAAAAGCATATTTTGAGCTACAAGACTACTTCAACGCTGACTCTGTCTTTACTCTTGCTCATCAAAAGTCTCCTTATGCTTTAGAAGGAATGGATACGCACTCCATTGTTCTTTATGTGAGATGTTGTCATTATATGCATGTTTTTGGGATTGCTTTGCATGAGTCAAAGGTTTGAACCTGAAATACGATCTTCACGACAAGACTTACTTATACCATATACTTCTCTTTATGACTTTGTGATGTTCTGATTTAGCTTTGAAGTTAAGCTTGCCAGAAAAAAAAAAAAAAGACAAGACACAGATAATATCTAAAGGTTGAGGTTTTATTTTGCAGAGGAACGATGAGGCGTTGAAGATGATGGAGAAAGCTATAATTGATGATGCTAGGAATCCGCTCCCAGAGTACTACAAGGCTAACATATTGGCCAACCTCGGTGATTATCACAAAGCCCTGAAAGTTTTACAAGAGCTCAAAGATTGTGCTCCTCAAGAGAGTAGTGTCCATGCGTTGCTTGGCAAAATCTACAAACAGCTAGAGCTTTGGATTTAAACGCTACTCCATCTGATACTGTCAAGATAAAGGTTAGACCCCTTCACCATATTTGCTCTACAAGCATCAATCAGTGACACTCCAACTTGAAACTGCAGAGTTTTTTCTTTTGGCTTGGATTTTTTCTGTAATGACGTTAGAAATGTGAATCGCAGGTGTGCTGTTGGGAACTGCTACAGTTTGCGCAAGGATCACGAAACTGCTCTCAAAATGTTTCAGAGAGCTATCCAACTGAATGAAAGATTCACATATGCGCATACTCTTTGTGGTCACGAGTACTATTCTTTTTTATGCTCTCTTTGTTTGTCTTACTCTGCATGTAGCCACAAAGTAAATTTTCTTAACAAAGTACATGACAATTGTACATAAGTAAATTCATGTGGCCATATATAATATCAGTTTCGAAAATTGGAATCTGTTTTTTGGAGTGAATTTTAAGTAGACAATGGAGGAACCAGAAAATCTTCCATTATGAAATGTATATATATATATATATATATATATATANGGCATAATATGAAAGGCATAATCAAATATAATGAAATAGAACAAAATAAGGATCAAATATAATGAAATAGAACAAAATAAGGATGGATACAAAGTTGTTTGGTTCTTGTCGGCAAAAGTAAGCCACATGTTTTCTTACTACAAAATCAAACTCTTCGTATCTTTATATAGTTTACATTCTTGCTTCTCTTTTTTTTTTATCAAATCTTCTTATTATTTCTTTCCTCTCTCGCTCTCTTCTCTTATTTTTATCAAATCCACTTCTTTCATCAAAATATAAATAAAGTATGGCATCTTCTTCCCATAATACCTTTGACGGATCATTTGATGAAAATTTCGATCAACATTTTGATCAAATATTCGATGAAACGTTTGATAATCTTCTCATTGATCATGAGGAGGGAAGCAAGTCAAGAAAAAAAAAGAGTTTTTATCGAAAGACATCGCGAAGAAGGCCACATACGTTTATGGAACGACTACTTCAGTGACACTCCAACATATCCTGCCAATTTATTCCGCCGACGTTTTAGAATGAACAAATCATTGTTCTTGCATATTGTTGATCGACTCTCCAATGAAGTTCGATACTTTCGACAGAAGAAAGATGCTCTCGGAAGGCCTGGTCTCTCTGCACTTCAAAAGTGTACCGCAGCAATTCGTATCTTGGCATATGGGACCTCGGCTGATGCGGTTGACGAATATCTCCGGCTTGGTGAAACTAACTCGTGCTTGTTTGGTAAATTTCATCGAAAGTATAATAAACTTGTTCGGCGATGAGTACTTAAGAAGACCCACACCGGAGGATCTTCAACGGTTACTTTATGTTGGAGACCAACGCGGATTTCCCGGGATGATAGGAAGCATCGATTGTATGCATTGGGAATGGAAGAATTGCCCCACCGCTTGGAAAGGGCAGTATTCACGGGGTTCTGGAAAACCCACAATCGTTTTGAAGGCCGTAGCTTCATATGATCTTTGGATATGGCACGCGTTTTTTGGACCTCCAGGTACCTTAAACGATATCAATGTTCTTGATCGCTCACCCGTTTTTGATGATATAATAAAAGGTCAAGCTCCGCAAGTTAATTTCTCTGTCAACGAAAGAGAATATCATTTGGCTTACTATCTCACAGATGGAATTTATCCAAAATGGGCAACTTTTATCCAATCTATTTCACTTCCACAAGGCCCAAAAGCATCTTTATTTGCTCAACATCAAGAAGCTACCCGAAAAGACGTCGAACGTGCTTTTGGAGTCTTGCAAGCTCGATTTTCCATTGTTAAAAACCCAGTTCTTTTTTGGGAGAAAGAACAAATAGGAAAAATTATGAGAGCATGCATCATACTCCATAATATGATAGTAGAAGACGAACGAGATGGTCACACTCAATTTGATGTTTCAGAATTTCAACACCGAGAAGGAAGTGCACATGTGGATCTTACTTATTCTACAGAAATGCCAACAAATCTTGCCAATATGTTGGGTGTTCGAATTAGAATTCGTGATAGACAACTACATCAACAATTGAAAACTGATTTGGTTGAACATATCTGGCAAAAATTTGGACGTGATCACGATAATAATTAAATATTCTTTTGCTTTTTTTTGTCAAAATCTATATTTAAAATGTAATATTTTGTTGTAACTATGTTTAATTAATAAAATAAATTCTATATAGAAAAAAAAATTATTAAATCTAATTTTTTTTTTTTAAGAACCCCATTAAAGTTCTCCCAATAAAACAGCAAAAACATAAATTTCTTAACACAGTTTCTTAACTTAAAATTTATATTAAAATAATACTTTAGAAACCCACTGAGTTTTTTTGCAATAATGATGCTCTTAGAATCGCGAAACATCGAACAAACACTAACAAAGCGGACTATATAACAGGTAATAGAAATTCTGTTTTAAACCATATTTCAACATAATCGAAAGATTTTCTTGTTTCTTTCTTATCGAAGAATTAACCTGGTCAATGATATATGTAAAGAGAATAAAGAGCACATTGCCGAAATTTTTTTTTTCTTCATTTAGAGCATTATCTGTGGGGTCGTTCTTCTATAGAACATGCGCATCTAATTCAAGATCACATAAGCTACATAAACCACAATCAACCAAAATCACTGCAGTTCTTTTTATCCAACCAAAAAAAATCTAAAGGAGAGCCAACACCATTCTTCAACTTTCAAAGATGTCTAAAACAAAAACAAAGGGCAAGTGTCTTATAGCCACACCATTAAAGCAGCTTGAGAGAGCTCAGAAGATTCTTTGTGGTGGTCCCATGGTGCTCTTGAGGTACAAACACCTCACCTACAAGTTTCACAAGGCAATTAGAACAATTTAAGATAAAGACAATTCAGTTCAAGCATAAAAGTGGAATCATGACATACATTTTGCCAGTTCTTCTTCAAGAGAGAGACGAGGAAGTTGACACTCATCTGAACGTTCTGAAAGATCTGCTTCTCTTCCATGGAAAGGTTACCAACTGCAACTCCCATGCACAGAACCTTCTTCAGCTGAAATTTGACTGTAGCCTTTGTTTCATTCACCTTTGACTCTAACGATTCTTGATGGCTCACAAGCGTTGGGAACTTTCCTGTATCAAAAGATAAATAATACGTTAAGACATGCCTAAGAAGAATTGGCACTGTATTGAAAGACATGTGGTAGGGTCAGTTGATGTTGATGAGGTCATTTAGACAAGAAACCAAAAAGAGATTTTTATAAAACACATTGCCACAAGACAAAGGATACCCATAATTTTTTTACTATGAAAATATAAAAAAATAGGCTCGAGGAAGAACATGGGATATTAGCTCTAGCCAGAACTTGCCTGCCTTGTTGAGACCAGGACCAAGAAGACGAGGAATCTGCTTAATAACAGATTCAGAGGCCAAGAAAGCATGGTATTTCTTGGCAAGCTTTTTGACGAGCTTCTTGTTTTTGTTAAGCTTTTTTAGAGACTCCACATCCATATAGTCGAGCCCCATTTTGTCAGCCTGTCCAAGTACAGAAAAATAAAATAAGCAAAGATTTCATAATAAAAGACAAAAGCAATATTACATAATGACCAATTTCGAAAGGAAAAAAAAGGCACAAATTTCATTGTACATGAAACAGAGCATAAAAATGACCCATTTCCAAAAAAAAAGGTTGTATTTATATTCAAAAGATGACATTTTTGATCAAATTAGTAGACAAGTGACAAGATAATCACCTCCTCGACATGCTGGGCATCTCCAAGCATGCAGATCTTCATCTTAGGACGGGGTATGTGTGGTAACTTGACAGATCCACTGAAACGCTTGTCCTTTTGTGGGTCATAATTCTTCAGACCGATCTGGAGCTCAAGAGTCTCCACAAAGTTGCGTTTCTTTTCATCAGATTTCGATCTGATAACAGTTATGGCTTCTTTAACGGCCTCACTCTGAAGCTTACTGTAGCCAACAAGACGGTTTCAAGCAAATTACATCAACAAACAGAAATAAATAACAGTGACAGAAGTATAATTGAACAAACCACATTATAGTCAGTCTCAAACAAAATCATCTTATCTCGATACACCTAAGTCACCACCAGTCTTCCCACGAACTAAATTCTTATTAGAGGCAAGTTACAGAGTTACTATCCAGACTGAAAGGACCAAGCAGAGAGCATTTAGACAAAACTGCAGAACAACTTGGCGTCATTTCAGAGTCATTCACATATCAAACCTATCAATCTAACGCATAAGTGCAACTTCTAAAGACGGACAGGCATTCAAACGCAAAAACGATTGATATATGCATAGGAGTATTTAGTCACAAATGAAACTTAATTTGATTGCTAAAGTAAACCTAAACCAAATTGCATATGAAAGAAGATAAGTTAAATTACGAGAACTGTGAGTCTAAGAGATGCATACCTCATTTTGAGCTTGTCTCAAAGATCTGATCCTGGAAACAAACAAACAAACAAAAAAAAGCCAAAAGGAACGAATGAAAATCTAAAAGAGAAGCTCGGGAAACAAGTATCAAAGTATAAACGAAGAATGATCAAGCTAGAAGTGACGCAGTCGTTGAAGCACAAACCTGAATGAAGAGACAGAAGAAACCCTAGAATTGTTGAGAGGCGAACGTTTTATACTAGGAAAGCGATAAACTAAACTAAACCTAAATGAATTGGGCCTTAAGCTGCAACCATGATAAGATCAAGTAAAGCCCAAATCGTAATGAAACCAACCGAAGCGAACTAAACCAAACTGAATCGAATATGTTTTTAACGTGATTGGTGATGTAACTATTTATAACCAAAAACTAGGTGAAACTAAACCGAATTGTTTTGTAACTTTCTTTTCATCCAGGTTTTGGAGTTCATTTTCCTTATCATTCAACTTTACTGTACATATAAATACGAAAATAAACATTTTCGCCCGGAAAAAGCATAAGATCTTGCATCTGAATTCACCTAAAGCTTTTGACTTTTTGATAGATTTTTTGAGAATTAAGAAAGAAAAGAAAAACTGACTAATATGGCGATCTTGCATTTGATTGGACTAATTAAATCTTGCGAAATCGCCAAAGTTTTCACCGTCTTGGGGACTTTGTGATAATGGTCTAGTCAAAGCCACTAAACTCAGCTAAGGCCCAGACTAGGGTTTATTGCTTCTGCTGATTCATTCATCATTCAGGTTTGACTTTGTGCTTCTACGACGTCGTCTCGTGTTTAAATCTGTTCTGTGTGTTTTTTGTTTGAGCTGTTTAGATTAGAAGATGTCTGTTTCTCGAGCTCCCTCTTGCACCTATTCATTCGTTCCTTTTGGAAAGCAGCACAAGAGTGCCAATTCATGGCGCAATCTCTGCTCACTGTTCAAGTCCTACTCACATTGACGTTCTGGATCGGATCAGGCTCGTCGACCCGATACAACGCCGGCGATCATGTCCCTTTGTTCGTCAACAAAGTGGGTCCTCTCCACAATCCAAGGTAATCTCTTAAATCTCTTTGTCTGGCTTCAATTAAGAATCTCTTGAGATTTTTTGAATTCCTGTTCCGAGGAAAATCTTTTGGGACATATACATTTGCTACATGACTTTATATAGTGACGGATCCCACATGAGTTAGTAATCTGAGAGGAATAGATCTTTGTTAAGATGGAAGAATGTATAGACTGTGTAAGATATGTTTTTTTTTTGTCTTAGCTTCACAAGGAACCCAAAGATCGCCCATTTTCTTAGACCCATTTTAAAGATTGGGGGATTAACCTAAACCCATTTTTCTATTTTTTGGTTTTGTTTTGTTTGCAGTGAGACCTATCAATATTATGATTTGCCGTTCTGCCGTCCAGGTTAGGTTTCTCAAGACAATAGAATGATCAGGTTTTCCTTTTAGTTCGACTCTGGAACAAGATGCAGTTTATGTTTTTTTAACTGTTCTGTAGCATCCGAAATGGGAAATTCATTTATACTTTGAAACGCGTATGTGTCCCAAGTTCCAGTGGTTGATTCAAGACTGTTTTATATTTTGTAGAGCCTGTGATTGAGAAACAGGAAACTCTTGGGGAAGTTCTTAATGGTGACCGGTTAATGAGCCCGTTATATGAGCTGAAATTTGGGGAGGATAAAACTCGTGTTACATTGTGCCACAAGAGATTAACACCGAGTGAAATTGCCAGGTTCAGAGATACTATTGCTCAAGATTTCTACTTTCAAATGTATTACGACGATCTTCCCTTGTGGGGATTTGTTGGAAAAGTAGAGGCGGATTATTCTCGTCATGGGGAGGAGAATGCTAAGTATTATATATTCAGTCACTTAAAGTTTAATGTTCTGTACAATGCAGACGAAGTTATTGAAATCAATAGTTTTAGCGATCCGAATTTTCTGGTTGATATATCAGAGAACACTGAGATTGATGTTCAATTTACATACTCGGTTTCTTGGAATTTGACTTCAGAACGGTCTAAGACAAGAATGAATAAGTACTCCCTGGCGTCCGTTCATCCTATTAGCAAGAAGATTCACTTGTTCTCATTTCTTAACTCCACAAGTGTTGTTGTTTTGTTAATTGGACTTCTTTCTTGGCTCTTCATACGCCACCTCAAGATTGAATTAAGAAGGTGACCATTTTTCTTAGGAGAATATTCTTCTTTTTTTTTTTGTAGTTTTAGCATATGTGATGGTAAAATTTAATCTTTTGGACTTAACTTTTCTTTCATGTATTTCAGTTGCTCGAATGGAGATGAAGAAGAAAAAAAGGAAGTGGGTTGGAAACTTATACAAAGTGATGTATTTAGATGTCCTCGGAACATCTCTTTGCTTTGTGCGTTCTTAGGAACTGGTACTCAGTTTCTAATCTTGTAAGCTTCTTTTATCTATGATTCCATTATTGTCATTCTGTTTTCCATTATTGTCATTCTTTTACCCAATCCTTTCCATTTGTATACCTTAAGAAAGTTATACATAAAGTGATTTTATCACACTCAATTCCAGTGGCAAGTTTTACATTTTTTAGTAAGAAACCCAGTTTTTTCATGGCATTTCGTTAACTGCACTTGCATACATATATACGTGCTTAATTATTGGCAATTATTTTCAAGTTATTTTTACGCAATGCATTCTAGTATACATATTGTTTTCATTTATTGGGAGTACACAAGTCCAGTCACAAGGTGAATGGTGTTCATTGGCATTTGGAACATTTGTCTTGTTAATATTGTTCCATGTCTCTGACTTGCTTCTCGTCTTCAGGATTATTGCTCTATTTGCATTGGCCTTCACCGGTTTTCTATACCCATACAATCGCGGAATGCTATTGGCTTCTCTTGTTATCATGTACACTCTAACATCAGTAGTGGCTGGTTACACATCTGCTTCTTTACATAGCCATTTCGAGGGAAACAAACAGGTGATTGACTTTTCAAGTGCCTTCTACTTTTTCTATTCTCGAAAGATTCATTGTTTGTATAACCTTAAACATTTTAGCGTTATTGGCCTTTTTCAGAAAAGGAGTGTTCGTCTTTCTGGGATCCTCTACCCGGTTCCTTTCTTCACTATAGTTTCGATTCTCAACACTGTGGCAATTACATGTGGGGCAACTGCTGCACTCCCCTTTGGCACAGTAGTCATCATCATACTCATTTACACTCTTTTGAACATCCCATTTCTCATGTTGGGAGGAGTTTTAGGTAACCGTTTCGGATTATTGGAGTTTCAACCTCCATCCGCTATTAAAAGAACCCCCCGAGAAATTCCACCACAGAATTGGTATCGGAGAAAGCTGTACCAGATGTTTCTTGGAGGCCTTGTACCTTTCAGTGCAGTTGTCCTTGAGTGGCACCAACTCTATGCAAGCTTGTGGGGGTTCAAAATATATACCTCACCTGGAATAATGCTTTTCACATTCGTTGTACTCATCTTCTTGAGTGCGAGTGTTGGTATTATCTTGACCTATATTCAGCTATCCGGTGAAGATCATGAATGGTGGTGGAGGTATGTATTCGCTTACTGTACTGCATCCTTTTCCATTCAAACATGTGAATTGGATTTAGACTAGGTATGATGAGAACCATCACAGATACACATTAAGTTGAGTATCTAGATTCAAACGGTCATAGTATGCAGTCATAGAAGGAAATGTGAAACATGATTGGCATAGAATCTTTTCCTTTCAGAATCATCAATTGGTTTCCAAAGGGACATACTAAAATTGTAGATGATACTATGATAATTATTTGCAGATCGATATTGTGCGGAGGATTTACGGCGATCTTCATGTATGGGTATGGAGTATTGTTCTATCTGAGGTCAGACATGACTGGGTTTCTGCAGTTGAGCTTCTACTTGGGATACACTGCTTTGTTATGTTACGCTCTCTTCTTGGTTCTTGGAACCATAAGTTTCTTGGCTTCTTGGATGTTTATACGCCACATCTACAGATCTGTCAAGCTCGAATAAATCCCAAGAACTAAGGGGTCCTCGTCTTTTCGTCACGTGACTCATCTTTTTTATCTGTTTAGATTACCAGAAATATTAGATTCCTGTCTGTATCTTTTTGGTTTGACACATGAAAAACAACAATGCTGGGTTTGTTGCCAATGAACAGCTTAGAATCAGGCTATAAGTTTGGTATGAGTTGTTGACTCTTTCATGTTTCTATTAAGGAATGAAAATGATCTTACTAGAAGTAGAAAGGCAGGTACATTTTGCTTTTCATCCCATTGCGTTAGTCTCATATCATATCACCCTTTAACAACAAACTACATTACTTAGAAGTTACATATGCAATCAAATAAAGCAATCCAAACGCACAATATGCTAAACAAAAAAAACATCAGTTTCACTTGCTTCCTATATGGTTCGGATTGCAAATGGGTGGCTGCACAACTCCATCATCTCCTATGAAATCCGAAGCACTAGATCCCTCAAACTCACTTTTCATGCTTCCTGACTTGTGTTCAACAGCAACAACACTTATTCTCTCTGAAGCTTCTTCCTCCTTAATGATGTACACACCATCTTCTTCCTCCTCTTCTTCTTCATTGTAACCATCTTCGGCTCCATTGTCGCTATCTTCGGCTCCATTGTCGCTATCTTCGGCTTCATTGCTGCATCTTGTATCAACTTGGGAAGACGTGGCTTCCCTTTCTCTCAGAGTTTTCTCTGTGAGGCTCTTCAGCAACTTCATCACTTGGACCGCATACATCAATGCAGTTAAAGGGTCTGCCATCTAGACACAAAATCCAAAACAGGGCCAATACAATCACAAGACGACTAACACTATTTCAAATATCTCAACAAGGGAACCTCCGAAGTAGTAGAATCATGCTGCTACTTAACTGCCAACTAGCTTTCTTATAACAGAGGCTAATCAAGTATCATTTGTGCATTTTAGTTTTGATCACTGATTTACTTCCAAAAAAAACAAAAAAAAACTGACCTGAGACATGTTGGGGGCAAAGATTAAAGCAAGGTTACGAGAGTTCATCTTGTTAACATGTTCAAACTGAACAACATCAGCCATGAGATTGATGGCCCAGTTGAGAAGAGAAGCTTCTGTTTGAGGTAAGAACCTCACAACCTTGACAAAATCCTCGTCTGACTCACACTGCATCACTTGCTCCGATGGTAGGGGATCCAGTACACCTCTCGGTAGCTCTCTGAACCAAGCCTGAACATACATACATCATCAAATCCAGGTGCCATTTCAATAACAAAACCAAGGTAGAGAAGAAGAAAGAACCTTTATAAGTCCGGCTAGACAATGGACATCGATCCCATCAGGTATTATCCCTTTGTTTAGCTGTTCCCTTACAGACTCTTCCTCGCTGTTCTCTCCTGTTATTCTGAATATGCCTTCTACCTGAGACACATACATACGATTTTCAACAGTTTTGGGATCACAAATTGGGATAAAATGGGGCTGATTCTGTTGCATTCACTCACCTGCAAGCCTCCTTGATCATAAAGCCTGCTCTGCAATAGCAAGAGTATCACAGGAACACAGTTCCCTCTCGAATCGTATGATAATTGCATTGACTCCGTCGAGACCCCAAACACTGTTGCGCTGCAGGTGAATCCAATAAACTTTTTTAAGTCCATATGATATGATATTTAACCTCGAATCATATGAAATTTAAGCCCCTTTTTGCATCTGGATTCAATAAAGTTTTTAAGTCCATTTACACTTTTCAATGTGGAATATTCTAACAAAACAGACCGAAACCAAGAAAGCCAATTCATTCACTGATTACATGAGAAGAAGAAGAAGAAGAAGAAAAGTCTAAACCTTGCACTGGGAGCTTTTCTGGGGACATCAGGCTCGAACTCAGAAGGAAGACCAAGGAAGCCGTTGAAGCGATCAAAGGTCACGTGAGCCACGTGGCGGACATTGGTTGGACCACCAATGTCCATGGCTCGCCGGTCGTTTTCTTCCTCTTCCGCCGTCGAGAAACAACGAGACAGCTCCAGGACGACTCGACCCACCGACGACGCGGAGCCGCCGAACCGCCAAAGTTCGGGCTTGCGGCGCCTTCTCACTCTCTCTATCTCTCCTCAAACAATGGAGTCTTCTCGCTCTTTCCTCCGGAAGAAAAAAAAACAAAAAGTTGGGAATTTTTGGGCAATGTGATGAAACAAAAAAGAGAAGAGGTATTGGGTTAAGGAATATTCGTGGCCGGCAACGAACTTGGTTAGAAAAAATAAAGAAATCAAGTTGGCAATTTACACGTTACAAAGAATGTTGCAGAGATTGAGTAGCGATGAAGAAAAAGGTTAGGAGGAAGGTGGGACGTGGGAATCACTACGTTTATTTTGATTTCTAAAGTCTCTTTATAACATCTGTCTCAATACAAATTTTTAAAAAATTAATAACCATTAGAGTGGGTTTTACTCTCCTAATATATTTAACATCTGTCTCTTATATTTTTGTGTTTAGATGATCTATCTATATCTCTTTTCATTAAATTTATAAAATATGGTAACAGAAATAACTTTCCGTAGTTTCTATATCTCGAGTATTTAATCACAAAATGCGTGAGCAATTTGACCATAATATTTTGTAACATTAGTTTAGAAATTTTTATCAATGTGTTAGTTTATCACGTCGTCGCCGCCATTAAATGTCTTTTTATCGTTTTTTTTTTTTTTTTTCCCAATATCGTTCTGTACTTTTCTATCAATTTTGTAGCTCCTTGTTCCATCTTTATGCACTTTGGGCCACCGACCCTAACTGATATCGGGCCTAAAGCAACCCAAACAAATTGTAGCCCTTACAAATATAATTGTATCAGAATCAGAAAAATTAATAAAGGTTTAGAACTTAAGAGATTAATTCCAAATTTGACACTTTAACCGGAGATAATGAATAAATAGAATAATACCACTACTATACCAAATAAAATTATAATACGAAGTAGGCTATTATTTTTATGATTTTTTGAGGCCTAAAACACTAGTTTACTAAATGCATGGGATAATATTAATAATAAGTTTTGGGAGTATATATTAATAATTTTCTATAAAAATAAAAATTGTAGTATCTAAATGTGAATATAAATTCCATTATTGGGACTCTTAAGATGACATATTTTATGATTTTAATGATTTCATAATATGTATATACATTATGATTTATTGAGAATAAACATATAAGCCGCAACAGCTTAAGTATTGCATTTAATAAATAGATGAATCGCAATACCGAATATATGTCTATAGTCTCAAAATTATATTAAATGAGAGAATTGCATATTAAAATTAAATAGACAAAGAGTATTAAAAATATATTAAATGATAATCAAGTTTTTATATTATTTTACTGCCGGGAAAAATAAATATTGTCAACTACGAAATGTATACGCAAACATCATCCAGATAGGATTTGTGATATTTGGGCTGAGTTTGATAATCCAGACACTACAGATTTCAATATATATACTATTGAATTTATATAAACTTAAAATGTGAAATATACTTCTAAAAAGAGCATTTAAAGAGCCGTCAAAAAAGAAAAAACATTTAAAGAATCTCATTTTGAGGGATTCATATTGACACAAATTAAAGAAGAAAGCAATGACAAATGTAGATTTGCAAGAGCTCATTGACTAAATTAGCTATATACGAATCAAAGGAGACATACAACAATTTCTAATAGAGGAAAGGAATCTGAAATGTGGCATTAGGATTTAGGTGATGACAGGGAGTGGATGCTGACCCATCAACAAAATTAAGGATAATACCAAACAAATCCAATTAATTAACACTTTGATTGAGATGTTTATAATTATTGATATCTTCCTATATTTATTTACGATTAATGCAAGAAGGCCGTTTAGTGTTATCTTATAGGTCTACATAATTGTCATTATTCTAATGGGTATTTTGGTTGAACTGGTAGAAGCAAAATAGTTTATTGATTCAACTTAAGCATGGTAGGTTAACCAACTAGAGGTAGTTGTTCTAGTTCTATTATATCCAAATTTGAAATATGAATACAAAGCTATATATATGTTCTCAAAACAAAACAAAACAATAAATACGCTCTCAGAAATTGTCACATATGTTATCAAAACTTAGAAGACTATATATGGGCTGATAAGATGAACTAAAATTCTTCGTTAATTATATGTATGTGTGAGTATATATATATATACATATAATATTCATACTATTGTTATCCCCTTCCCTAGCTATCCCAAAGGTCATTTAACAAATTGAGCTTTGGTTTGGACATTGAAACTCAATCGATTCTGCTATTTTAATATACACATCAACAAACATTCCTTATCCCACAATATTACATTGTCTCTCTCAATGTGTATTCTAATTCAATAACAATATCATTATATCATCCGAATAAAATAACTTAGATCATCTAGCTGGGGGAGTTGTATTCCTCTAATCATTATAAGCAGAGTATGTCTACTAGCTAAAGTAAATTTAGATATCATATTTCTTTTCAAAATATAACGTATGCTGTTTTTTTTTTTTTTTTGGACAAAGCATGCTGTATTTTTCATGCCCATTCAAAGATTCTTGATATTATGCGAGAATTTTCATGTTTAATTTTATTTTATTTTGGTTTTAGAACAGCACACAAACTACTTTAAAAAACAACAACTCATGAAACATGCTGCTAGGATGATAAAAGAAACTTTTTCTACAAATTTACAATACTCCTTTCACATATACAAAAACGTAGTTATATATGCATCTACGTGAATATGAACTATAGTAAAGATGATAGATTATAAAAAAAAACTTGTGTACATGAATAAGCCCAAAAAGAGATTTGATGAAAAGGAGCCAATAAGCACAAACAGGCGGTTACAAAGAGAGAGAGAGAGATTGTGGAGTAGGAGTCAGTGATTCTAGTGGGTTCCTCCTCTTTTTCTGCTCTCTTTCTATTTTATTTACTAAAATACAAATTCTCATTTAATTCTCATCTCTCCCTTTTTTTCTTTCTACCTCGATATTTCTTAATAAACTACCTCTCAATTGATTTTCTATTCGGTCCAATTAATCTTATATCCAGTCTTCTACATTGGATAAAGCTCTTTTTCTTTAACAAGGATAAAAGCTCTCCTTTACCTTTATATTTTCTGTTTAACTTCTATGATTTCTGTTTGTGGGTATGTATAGAATCTATAGATATATATATATATATGTATATATCGTCTGTCTGATCAAAATTGCAAATTACTAGCTTTGACCTTGACAGCTATAAAGTTGGTCAAGTAAAATTTCAATTTTGTTGTACAACTTTTTCAAACCCAATTTTTTTCAGAAAAGAAAAAGAATAGCAATTAAAACACACACAACACAAATATATAGCCTCGAGACAAAGTCTGGGAAGGACAAGATCTTCGTGTGATTTACCATGAAATATTTTTTATTATTTTTTAAAATAAAAATTTCGAAATCTAGCAAGTGCAATTTTTGTTTACGCTGTGGAACTAGATAGAGAAAGGTGGTGAAAAGGAGAGACTGATGAATCACAGAATTAAAGGTTTCTTCACATACAAGTAGAGAGAGAGAAAGAGTAACAATACTATACAAGATTATTAATAATTATTTATTATCATTTCCCTCTCTAACTATATATATATATATATATTATATATGTACACGTATACACACGCCCACATATCTGTATATATGTATCTTTGAAAGAGCCTTTGACGAGAGAGTTTGCATCCTACTCTCTCTCTCTCTCTCTCCTCTTTGTTCCCAAACACCCAAAGCAAATAGAAAACTTCACAAAAGGTAATAAATTAAACACATAATTAATATCTATCTTACTTTCATGTTCATCATCAACTAGCTTTTCTTTTCAGATTCCAATCATTTGATCAACTTGATCAAGAATTAATTAAGACTTGCAATCTCTCTCTCTCTTTCTCTCCCCCTCTCCACTCTCTCTCTCTTGTGTTCTTAACTCAAGTTTCTATCTAGTGATTCCCCCTTTTCCTTCTTGCTTTCATCTTTTCAAGACTCTAATTAATTAATGTTTTACAGAAAAGAGATTACGAAGAAGAAGATAGAAGATACAAGTAGAAGAGAAGATCACGAAAGAGGAAGATATCATCATCCATCAAAGCTGATTTTTGGGGGAGATGGCTAACCATAGAGTCATCAGCGAAGCTACAAACCATAACCATAATCATCATCTTTCTTATTCACTTCTTCATGGCCTCAACAACAATCCTCCACCTCCTGGATTCATGTACCAAAATCCTTCCCAAGTCTTTTTTTTATTTTTCTTTACATATTATAATATACATGAGACTGATCTTAACAAACAAAAAAATATACATAAAGCTCATCTTTTTTTCTCTTAATAATATTCAATCTTAAGCTCTAAAATTTTATGTGGCCTTTCTTCCTCAATTTGTCATTTTCTTAATAGAGTAATATGATATATTAAACGGTTTCATTTGTAAGACAACAAATGGTCAACAAAAATCTATAGGTAAAACAGAAACTTAAAAATGTATTATAGATTATCCGAAATAGATTATACTCATATGTGTAGAATTGTAATTCTGGTGTAAACAAATTTTATCATAAGCGAAAGCCTAGGGCATGGTTATTTGATTTAATCTAACAGTTCTTCTCGTTTTCTAATTTTAGTTTGTAAGTTTGTAGCACATGAATATTCTTTTTGTTCTAGTAATTAGATAATTATTAAATGAAACAGTAACCAAGATGGATCCTCCAGCTTCGATTTCGGAGAGCTAGAAGAAGCTATTGTTCTGCAAGGTGTCAAGTCTAGGAACGACGAAGCCAAGCCACGTAAGCCCCTCTCTCTCTCAATCCCTGCATGACGTGAGCTTCCCTTAACAAACTACAATAAAGTTTTAAATTTAAAATTGAAAAAAAAAATGAAATTGGAAAAAAGAAACTAAAAGCTGAGAGTCTGAACAAGTCTTTGTGTTTTTGGTGATGATACGGAGGCAAAAGAGAGCCTTGGATGGCGTGACTTGTTTATTTATTTCCCTCCTCTCTTTTTTTTTTATATATAAGAAATTAAAAAAATAAAAATCTTTTACCAACTCCCTAACCTCCTCTATATCAAAATACACACAATATGTCTCTCTATAGTTATATTTATGATAACAAGTATTCGTAATTAAATTGGTAAGTGTGTCATATTGTATATAGATCCACGTGATAAATGATGTAGTTAACTCTAAAATACGTAGTAGATTACATATCAAACACACAATACATGCACACAATCAATGCTATCATTCATGATTATGAGCATTTGCATATGTAAATGTGTAAATGTAATGATGGTAAATTTGCAGCTTTATTTGCAGGAGGAGGAGGAGGAGCTACGACTCTGGAGATGTTCCCTTCATGGCCAATCAGAACTCACCAAACTCTTCCTACTGTACCCTTTCTTCTTCTTTGACCCTTTCCTCTTGTTTTTTTCTCCTTTTTCGGCATTCCTCTTCTTTTTAAATAAATATTTATCCTCTTAATACTCTCTTTTATACATGTTTCAGCTTTCTTGCTCCTCTTACTATCTATTATTTTTGCTTGTTTTCCCTCGCAACTGAAAGCGATTTTAAACTAGTTAATTACTCCCTTCTTCTGACTTTGTATTAGATCAAACTCGATTTGAATTACACCCATTTGTCAAATTATATACACTAAGGTCAATTCCTCCTTAGTTATCTATCTTGAAACTGTGTTCATATTGAATTTGTATATAGTTACAATATAAATTATCCCTTCTCTGACTTTTTATTAATTAATTATCCAATTTATTATATGTTCATGAGTACTATGTTTATGTTGAATATGTATTGCAGGAGAGTTCCAAGTCAGGAGGAGAGAGCACCGATTCAGGATCGGCGAGTTTCTCCGGCAAAGCAGAAAGTCAACAGCCGGAGTCTCCGATGAGTAGCAAACAGAATCATCATCTCATGCTTCAGCATCATCATCATCATCATAATAACAGCAACATGGCAAACTCAAGCTCAACTTCTGGACTTCCCTCCACTTCTCGAACTCCAGCTCCTCCAAAACCCTCCGAAGATAAGGTACTCATGATCATCATTCATCAACACTTTAAAATTTTCAATTTTAAAAAAAAGAGATATATGCATGCGGAGTCATGTAACATGCATGCTTTGATGCATGTACATGATATGTGTATATATGTCTCTCTCTCTCTCTCTCCTTATCATACTAGATATACATGCACATGCATTTCATTTTTGTATATGTCCTAACAAATCTTCCAATAAAACAAAAAACACACACAGATCCCAAAAAGGAAACGCATCAGAGAAAATTCAGATTTTTGACCTCTCAATTCGTTGAAAAAGACAAATTCAAAATACAAATAAAACCCCAAAAGTAAAATAAAGCAGAATCTTCTTCAGTGTTATTTTCTTTTAGTTTTCCTTTATATAGGATTAAACAATATATATCCTCTATTTTATTTTTTCCTTTTACATATATTATTATCATATAATGTACTAGTTAAATTATTTCACACCGCTTAGTTCTAAAATATTTTAATATATGCTGCTTCTTTATTGTCTATATATGGATGTTAATCACATGAGTCAACTTAACTTACACAATTATTATTATTATTTTTATTCACTGAATTTATTTCTATTTTCATCTTTGTTCTCTGACATGCAGAGGAAGGCTACAACTTCAGGCAAACAGCTTGATGCTAAGGTACTTTAACGTTCATCGTCATTAATTCATATACATTCATTTGACTCCCCCCGAGGAGACATATATATATATAAATGTATATAGATATACTTTTGATAACCTTTATATAAGTAATCGTGGGTTCCTTTTTTACCGAATTAACCTTTTGTTTAAAAATTGGATTGTTTCAGACATTAAGACGTTTGGCCCAAAACAGAGAAGCTGCTCGCAAAAGCCGTCTAAGGAAAAAGGTTATAACCATTACAATTCCCTATCTTATGCTTATCACATCAAATCATTTCTTTAATTATTTATATTTACTACTATTTTCAAATAACGCACATATTTACTCTTATTATCTCAGTTTATTAGTATAGGCAGTCGCGCTGTTATGTGAAATAGCATTTATTTCTATATCGACCATTTTACCAGTCTTGTATAATGCATTTATAAACGCCTAATTACCATGCACATATGAGGAAAGAGTGATTAAATTACGAGAGAAGATTTATATTTCTAAATCGAGCTAGTAATGATGAGTTATTCTATATGTATGCTATACATAGATAACAAATGTGTATATGGTTTGAGCAGGCTTATGTGCAACAGCTAGAATCAAGTAGGATAAAGCTTTCCCAGCTGGAGCAAGAACTTCAGCGAGCTCGTTCTCAGGTTGCTTTTGTCACTTGGAAATTACATTATTTATAAACTTATTGTGCTTATCAGTTTTTTTGGGTTTAATTATTAATATTATTGTTTATGTCGATATAGGGGCTGTTTATGGGTGGCTGTGGTCCACCTGGACCTAACATCACTTCCGGTACAAAACCTAAAACACTATTTGCAGTATTTTGTTTTATATTAAATTACTGGTTGGGCCCAACAACTACGATTAATTACTATTAACATATGGTTTGAAAAATGAACGTACGTAGGAGCTGCAATATTTGACATGGAATATGGGAGATGGCTGGAGGATGATAACCGGCATATGTCGGAGATCCGGACCGGCCTTCAGGCTCATTTGTCGGACAACGATTTAAGGTTGATCGTTGACGGTTACATCGCTCACTTCGATGAGATATTCCGACTAAAAGCCGTGGCCGCGAAAGCCGATGTTTTCCATCTCATCATCGGAACATGGATGTCCCCAGCCGAACGCTGTTTCATTTGGATGGCCGGTTTCCGTCCATCTGACCTCATTAAGGTTCGTCTTCTTCAACGTTATATAATGAAAATTTTAGTTTTTGCGTTTGCATGTGATTTCTTTTTTGTTTTGAATCAAATAATATTCATCTATTGAAACATATAACATTTTTTTCCACGGAAAATTAGTTTTTTTTTTTCTTTTTTCCGTTTGCGTTTACAAGTTACAAAAAAATATTGCTAAACTATTATAAGATAGAAACGTAATAACCAAACTCAAACGAACTAGAAAAAGTATATTAATTAATTATATATATCAAAACTAAAAGAGAAAATTGATCGGGGTTTTGTTAGATATTGGTCTCGCAAATGGATCTATTGACGGAGCAACAACTTATGGGAATATATAGCTTACAACACTCATCTCAACAAGCAGAGGAAGCTCTCTCGCAAGGCCTCGAACAACTTCAACATTCTCTCATTGACACTCTCGTTGCCTCTCCCGTTATTGACGGTATGCAACAAATGGCCGTCGCTCTCGGGAAACTCTCTAACCTCGAAGGCTTTATCCGTCAGGTTCCACTTTCTCACCTTTTTGTTTTTTGTTTTTACTTCATTTGCGTTTATGTTGGGTAAATTTGACGTTTTGGGAGGCATTAGTTATACTAGACGTGCAAATGATTTTAAAATTCGTAAATACGTGCATATATTTTGCGTACATATATGTACAACTATATGGGCTGGCTAAATTTGTCTAATGAAAACAAAAAAAAATTGATCAAATGTTGCTTTCACGTATTGTCTGTTTATGGGTTATGCCCGATTGGCCATGTCTTTTCAATTTATTTTTCTTTCCGCTATTTTTCTCATGTCATATAATAATAAATGTTCTTATGGTCTTAAATTTAATTTATTACAAGAGCCAGATTTCTTTCACCAACTTGTTTTTATATATTAAACAGCTGAAAAAACAAAAAGAATATGTTAAAACTATATATTCTCCATCTCTTTCAAAGTTTTGTTTTGAACTCAATAAAACACATATAAAATATTTTCTTGTTTTTAGACATTAGGATCAAATTGATTATTTTTCAATTATCCGTTACAAGTTATTGACTTTTGTAGTACCCATTACACACCAAGGTAGTAGGTGTGCCATTATTATCTTCTTTATAATACTATCAAAAGAATAAGTGAGTTTAAAAATGATAATTAAATAAACTGTGATTGCTAATCGAGTTTTTCTCATTTATATTATTAATTTAAATGAAGGCTGATAACTTGAGGCAGCAGACCGTTCACCAGCTGAGGCGGATCTTGACCGTTCGCCAAGCCGCACGGTGTTTTCTAGTCATCGGAGAGTACTACGGACGGCTCAGAGCTCTTAGCTCGCTTTGGTTGTCTCGTCCACGAGAGTAAGGCATATTTTATAATGCATATTTACTACATCTTATATTTATATAATGCTAAAATATTAATTTAAGTTAATGTGAATAGGACGCTGATAAGTGATGAAACATCTTGCCAAACGACGACGGATTTGCAGATTGTTCAGTCATCGCGGAACCACTTCTCCAATTTCTGAATCTTAATTAATAACAAAATGCCATGTTTCTCTGTCTTATAATTTTACTCATCGGTCACTCTATTTCCTTTAAGTTGTACTAGAAAAGATAGGATCTTCTTTTCACCTTTTTTTTTGTTTTTGTTTTTGTTTTTAATGCTATGAAATTAACGTACCACGTAAATGGAACCGATCGATTTAGTATTTGCCCAAGAAAAGAGAGAGAAAAAAAGAGCTCGATGATTTCACCACATATCTAACTATTTTCTGAAGAGTGTAATTGGTTCGTTGATTTTAGAATTGATACAGCGAATTTCTTCGTTTCGAATAAATCAATGACCAGTTTTTGACAATTACCACAAACGACGTACACAAAATCAAAAGCAAGAATTGAAAGGAATAAAAAAGGAGGCGAATCCAAAACGAAAAAAAGAAAGGGAAACACTTGATAAGATCCATATATGAGATTAACGGGCCTTAGCTGGGCCTTGTGGTGAAACAGAGCTGTGCAACGTCGACACGTCAGTCTCTTTATTGGTTAATTTTGTTTTTTTTTCAAATTTGTTATTTTTATATCAAGAGCGTTCAAATAAAAAAATTTCTAATTATTCAGACCAAGCTGCGCACAAATCTTCTTTCACAGACAAATTTCATCAACCTTATCATATCCACACCCCGAAACACACACGAAACCGTAACCCTAAAATCGCTACAACCTCTCTAAAAAACATAATCATCGATTCTTCGAATACTGTCGTCGAAGAAGAGGTATTGGTAATCGATCTGCTATGGCGACAACCAGTCCATGAAGAGGCCACGATCGCCCCCGCCGTAGATGCAACCTCCTCCTCCATCTCAGTCTCCGAGGATAACGCGAGTTGGGAGTATGGTGATTCATCAACCTAACGAAGACGAGAGCTCGCTGGATGATTCATTTTGGAATAGTAATGACCGCAGATTCAATCTCTTGAATTACAAGGTGCAAACTCTTCATCGCCTCTATGTTTCATAGTATTCCTTTTGCCCTTCTCTAGATATGCATTTGTTACAAAGAATTTAAAATACTGAGAAATAAGAGGAACTAGCCTCTTCTGGATTTCATCTATTAATATTTCATCAGTTTCAAGCTTCCTTAAATTAATATGTACAGAGGAGGTCAAACCTGCGATTGAGGGAGATAGTCGAGCCAAAGGAAGCTGAGGAAGAAGACTCGAGTAGCAAATTGGTGTTACACTGGAGCCACAAAGGATGTAGACTCATGTCCTTTCCGTATTGATGACCTTATTGCTTTTCAATCACAAAGACGGGGGGCTTTTGCTTCTTTTAGGATCTTGGGGGTTTGATCTCCCATGTTTCCAATGGGCGACTTTGAAGGAGGAATCATGTGCACAGCTTGGAAACCATTGTGGTGTATGTTGTCTTTGAGCATTCTGCAATCACGTGCCATTACTTTCTAGAGCAAATATAGATTGTTTGTTGGAATTGTATTTAAATGTTTAAAAGAAAAAACAACAAAAAAAGGAATCTAGAGGAGGAGAAATAGGAAAATTGGCTAGAGGTGAGTATGGTGTATAGCGAGATGGAAGCCATAAATAGTAAGAGAGGATAAATGAGCAAACTGAACTCTCCTAATATTTTGAATCTTTGATAAATCGTGTTTTGATAGCATAAAGAGATGTCAACTTTGAGCATGAAGAGTATGCTACCATCTCCTCCTCTTTCGATTCTTAGTTAAAATTTCCAGATCGTTATTGTAACTTTTTTTGTTTCAAAACATAATAAGATTATTAGTTATTTTTTTGGTAGTAAATTGGAGAAAGAAACGGATTTTAAGTTGCCTACTTTAAACTTCGAGAAGATGGAGATGTTTACCTTCAACAAAAAATGTGGACTACATTTGGATTGAAAATATAGTTAACAATGCTTCATACTCTTAGTTTAAACAATAACTATTGATTCATGGTTACTATATATTGATATTCATTAAAGTTTCATGTACAATGTAAAATTGGTAACTCAAGCTATCAAAAGTCTATTTCGGAAGCAATTCATGAGAATAAAAAATAATTAATTAGGTGGTATGACAAAATTTGGAGACAAATTAAGTAAATGATAATGATGTGATTTAAATATTATTTGAAATATTTTATCATTCATTTAACTATTATAGAAATATTATTTTAGGCGTAACATATTTTTTTATTCTATGGACGTGGATGTTAATTTATGGTTAAATTTTGTAAGGAGCTTCATTAGACGTTGTTCACAATAAAACATATACAAATCTAACTTGCATTCCCCAAATTTGAGAGACCTAAAACAAAATAGATAAATTATGGCCCTTAATTAGTTACCAGGAAACTTAATGTCTTATTAACTACGTACTTTACAATTAGAAAAATATTTTATCAAGATTATTAAAACATTTAATCCTTATATATATTAAAACATTTAAAACAAATATAAAACAAAAAAACCGTGGGTACTCACCTAGTATTGATAAGAGATGAAGAAGAGAAGACAGGGAATACAGTAGTGGGAGAAACCACTCTTTGAAGGACGACGATGATTCGTTTTCCGTTATAAAGAAGATCTGAAACTTAATACTGCTAACAAGGGATGAAACCAAATAGGCTTAAACGATAAAATCATAACAAAGCCCAATTTAAGCCTAATAATCCGTATGATCATACACAGATAGATAGATTCAATGTTCTAAATTGCGTTAGACGTTAGTCGGACGGTCAGGTTGGACCTAGCGCTTAGCCCAAAAATCGGGGACTAATTTTTCGTATTATTTTATTTAATTTATATTAAAAATTAATATATGATATTAAAATATGTATTATTATGTGGAGAAATATGTATTAACAAGACTAATATATTGTATTTTATAGCTATTGAATAAAAACCTAATATAGCTATTTAATATATCAACTTAAAATTTAAAGTTTTTCATAATTTCAAAAAAAAATTCAAAATTAAAAAAAAAAAAAAAAAATCAGAAAAAATCAGCCAGAAATCAGATTAATTCGGTCAAAATCGGATTAATTCGGTCAACGCCTAGCTCCACCGCCTAAACACTAATCTCCAAAGTGTCCGGCCGCCTAGCTGCTAGGCGGCCGCTTTTTATAACAGGGTATAGATCCGATTTCCACTTACAAAAAGTTTGCAATTTTAGAGCACCCACATCGGTCGAGGGTGTTTCAACCAATTTTTTTTTTTTTTTTTTTTTTTTAAATATGGATCAATCAAAAATTGACACGTGTAATATGGTGTCTCTTTGTTACCCCGGTCAATTTGAGTGTTTATCCGCGGGTCCCGCCCCTTTTGACCCGCTGCGGGGCGGGTGCAGGTCAGAAAAAGTATAATTTTTTTCGCGGGTCGCGGGTTGCAGGTCGCAGAATGTTTTCGCGGGGCGGGTGCGGGTTTTGATATTTTACAAAGCGGATATCCGCTAACCCGCAAGAATAAAAAAACTATGTAGTTTATTTACTAATGTGTGCTGTTTTTATTTTGTAGGCTGTTATAGTGTGTTGTTTTCATAAGAAGTGTGTCATTTTTAATTTTAGGGCACACAAAACCCTAGATCTTTCTCATTCAGACATGAGACAACAAACAACGAAACAAATCTGTCTCTCTCTGTATCTCTGCCTCTCTTATCAAATCTGTCTCTCTCTATATCTCCGCCTCTCTTCTCTTATCCCTCTCCTCCGTCGACTCGTCAACCAACTCCTCCGCATCTCCTCCGTCGACTCGTCAAACAAAGCCGATTCGAACATCCGTCGAGAGATTCGACCTCTCCGGCCTCCAGAAACCTAACATTGCTACTTCGCCTCAGGTAAGCTTCTCTCTCAATAGTCTCCTCCTTCTCTTTTCTATTGGATTGTATTAGACTGATAGTTCTTGTTTTCTTCAATTTTGATTTGATTATGAGCAATTTTGCATAAAGTTTACATTTTTATCTGGAAATGATTCTTTTTTGTCTAGTTTTATCAGAGTTTTAGGCGGTTCATTGATTTTCCTGGTTTTATCTTCGTTTATTCTCGTTCGTTCGATGATGATTTCTGTAATTTGTTTCGAAACAATTGAAATTGGTCGGTGATTGCAAGTGAGAACATCTTAGTCAGATTCAGATACTTGTGAGCTGTTTGATTCAGTTTGGTTTCACAAGCTCTAGATTTACATGTAGAATCTGTTTGGTTTGTCGGTGATTAGATGTTTTAATTATATGTTTTCTGTAAGAATTATTGAAGAGAATACAACAACGACTCAAGAACATAAATAAGCATTTAGGAAATTGTGTTCTTTGGTTTGTTTTTTGTTAAATGATCTTAAGAACATTACTTTCTCTCTGTTAGTGAGTCCATTGTGTTGTTATTCTCATTTTGGGATCTGAAATTTGTGTTTATCAGTCTCAATGTATTTTTGTTGTTCTATCTTATATGTAATCTTATGTATTTTTAGGAGCTATCTTTGTTGCCATCTTTGTCTATTGGAAAGACAATGCTCATCGATTTGGCGAGTTATCTAGAATGGCTTGCGATCTTCTAAGCATACCAATTACAACAGTAGCATCTGAGTCCTCCTTTAGCATTGGATCACGGGTCTTGAATAAGTATAGAAGCTGTCTTCTCCCATAAAATGTGCAAGCTCTGATTAGTGCTCGAAATTGGCTTCGAGGTTTCGAAGCGTATGACGATGGTACCACAAAATTCTGCTATTTCAATTACAATATAATAGTTAGTAGTACTAATTTTAATGTTTTGTTGGAAAGAATTAGAGGTTGACGAAGATGATAATGTGCCTCCACTTGAGTCATTTGCTTCAACTACTGCGTAAGTATTATTTCCTTCAGTATCGTTTTCAAAATTTGTAACTCATATATTCTGATACTTTCTTAACTTTTTTGGTTTTATAGGTGAATTGAGAAATCATAAGGACAGATGGACTTGAAGAGACATATTGTAATTTGTTTTTATTTATGCTATAATTCTGTTTTGAAGACAACTTTTGAGTTTGTTGTAGGAGTTGATAAACTCTCATTTCTCTCTCTGAATCGGCATGTTAAAGTAGCTTGTCAAGCGGATCGGACTATGGACTTTGTCACTAAAACAAAAAATTATGGATTTTCTCATGTTATTTATATTTTTAGATTTTTCTTTACATTTTGCGGGTAATCCGCCTGACCCGCTAAACTTATGCAGGGCGGGTGCGGATAACAATTTCAAAAATCGCGGGTCTTGCGGATCTATTTCTGGCGGGTAAAAAAGAACTCATATCCGCAGCGGGGCGGATCAGGCGGGACGGATCCGATCCGCTAGACAGAGCTACTCTTTGTCGGGGTCTCATTTGAGATAATTTCAACACTCTCTTTTTTTTTTTTTTTTTAATGGGGAATAGTTTTCCACTTTATGACTCTTCGGCTTCTTGTTTTACTATTCCAAACTCTACAATCATACAAATTGACTTGTTCAAAAAAAGTCCAAATTCATCATCTCTAAAGGGAAAATTAGGTTTGAAAGGAAAAATAGAGAGAGACGCAGAGCAGAGAGAGTCATCGCAATGGAAACAGCGAAGCGTAGAACGATTGGATCCATCGTCTCCAAGCTTAGCTCTGTCTCCGAGCAAACCAGAGCTGCCGCTTTAGCTGAGCTCAGACTCATCTCCAAACAAGATCCCGACAGCCGTCTCATCATCGCCGAAGCCGGCGCAATTCCGTACCTCGCCGAGACTCTCTACTCTTCGTCCCACTCGTCTCAGGAAAACGCCGCCGCCACTCTCCTCAACCTCTCCATAACGTCTCGCGAATCACTCATGTCCTCTCGCGGCTTACTCGACGCGCTTTCTCACGCGCTCCGCCACCACGACACCACCACCTCCCCCGCCGCAGTCCAGTCCTCCGCCGCCACGATTTACAGCCTCCTCATCTCCGAAGAGTCTTACCGACCTATCGTCGGATCCAAGCGCGATATCATCTTCTCCCTCATCCACATCATCAGGTATCCAGATTCGCATCCCCGATCGATCAAAGACGCGCTCAAGGCACTCTTCGCCATCGCTCTCTATCCGATGAACAGATCGACGATGATCTCGCTCGGCGCGATCCCGGCACTCTTCTCCCTTATCGTGAAGGACTCGCGGTGCGGGATCGTGGAGGATGCGACGGCGGTTTTGGCGCAGGTCGCTGGATGCGAGGAGAGCGAGGATGGGATGAGGAGGGTTTCAGGAGCCAGCGTTCTAGCGGATCTGCTAGATCCCTGCACTGGTTCGAGCCTACGGATCAAGGAGAACGCCGTTGGTGCGCTTCTGAGTCTGGCGAGATGCGGAGGGGACGAAGCGCGGTCGGAAGTTGCGGCTGCGGTTGCGTCTGGTGCGGATGAAGGAGCCATGGAAGGGATCGTGTACGTAGCGGAGAACGGAAGCGTGAAAGGAAGGAAGAAAGCGATTGATCTGTTGAAGCTCGTTGTAGCCAGCAATGGCGGCGATTCACGGTTTGCTTATATGTTCAATGAAAATCCCAATAGTAGAAGCAGCTGATGCACGCAACAAATCTGTTTATTGTTTACTTTTGCTAATCCTCCATTTCTTCATTCAAATACGTATATATGTTAAGCCATTGTACACTATTGTTTGAACATATTTTATTTTCTAGAAATGAATCAAGAAAGAGAACCCTTTACAATGAACTTATTTGGTTTTCTAGAAATGAATCAAGAAAGAGAACCCTTTACAATGAACATATTTTGTTTTCTAGAAATGAATCAAGAAAGAGAAGCCTTTACAATGAACATATTTTGTTTTCTAGAAATGAATCAAGAAAGAGAAGCCTTTACAAACCCCAAAACAAATCAATTTTTTGTACATGTGTTTCATCAAACGGTGAGTTGAAGAATTGGTTCATACTGCCTTTGTGCTTCCCCGAGCAACAGCGCGCGTAGAATCGCATCGCAAGTGCCATCGTAGTGCACGATCAGATGTCCGCCTTGGGGGATTTCGTGGTAGTTGATCAAAGGTTGCTTCTGCAGAATGCATCTTTGAAGTTGAAACGGAACAACTTTGTCTTCCTTCCCATGCCAGATGTGAACAGAGCTCTCTTGAGTAATGCTTAGATCTGCGGGTTCGAAGTCCCATTGCCCGAAACAAGCAACAAAATCGTCCCTTAGAGTATCGAATACATTTCTTTCCCGTAGCTTATCCTATAAGGTAGAGATATATATATCTGTCACAATTGATCATCAGTTCAAACCATAATTTGGAGAAAACTAGGAGTGACCTTAGTAAGCATGGGAAAGCCGGTTGTTCGCTTGAGCACCTCCATGTCGTGGCTGTTGAAGTAGACCGGATTGCTTTCAAGAACCGAACTAGTTGATGGGAAGACCTTCTGAATAACCCACCAATGTAACAGTCCAGGTGCATATTTCGATATCCTCAAACACCATTTGAGAATGCCTCTCCTGTAATCATTCTTTATAAGCTTCTTAGGAAGCGATGGCCACCGATAATTGACCACCGGAGCAACAAAAGCCACGCCCGACAGCCTGCAAATAAGACAGAATACTCAATAACTGTTCACAACTTATCCTTTCGGGTTTCAGGAATGCTTAAATTGCCTGTGAGGTATGTGTTTTAGGCAACCCCACGTAGGGTAAGATCCCATGGAAATTCCAATTAGGTGAAACTTAGGTCCTATCTCCAACTGATCTGCAAGTTCTGCTATGTCATCAACTTCGCTTTCCAGCGAACGTTTCGTGTTTGAATCCGATTCTCCATATCCAGAACGGTCGTAGAATAGAAAATATACTCCAAGCTCTTCTATTAGCTCCTGAAAAACTAGATCCAGTTCAGATTTTATTTTCAAAGAAAAAAAACAGAGGCCTTTTTAAAACATCTAGACAATATCCAAATTACTTTTGAGGCAGAGAAGTTCATATCTTTGGAGCTTCCAAAGCCATGAACAAGAATGATCTTGTATTTGGCCTCTTCCTTTGGAACTCCTCTTTCTCTATAAGCTAAGAATCTCCCATCCCGAAGCTTAACTCTATTTGAAGAATCCCCCATCAACCCTGATAAAGTGTCACCACTACAAGAAGAGGCAGAATTTAGCCGTTTGCATAATTTGCGACTGATTTGGCGATGTATTTACCACACAAAAAAATGAATTTGGGTGTGAAATTGGCTTAAACCAAGAACATGACAAGTTTCAGGACAAACAGAAAAAACATACCCGAAGAGAAATTAATTGCCTTGAATCTGGGAGGAACACAAAACAGTTTGAACGGTTTATTTGCACAAGATGATGATTGATAAAGAAGATGGCTAGTTGAAGAAAAAGCAAGGAGCCTCCATTGGTGTATTCAATTTGAATGAATAAAATAAATAACTGAGAAGACCAACCCATATTATCCTTTTATGATGCTTTTGCTAAACTATTTATTCTTCAGATATTTTATCCCCAGACGCTACTGCGAAAGTGCCAAGTCACCAATATTATCCTTTGCTAACTTGTTTTTCCCACAAGTTAACTTTTTTATATGTGCAAAGGAATTCGGAAACTTCCAATGATTCTCCTTGGAAACAGCATTTTCCCAAACTGATTTGGTTTGATTTTTTTTGTTGTTGGAATTTTAGAATATTCCTTATCCCATCCTTGATGGGTATTTGATGTATCTACGAAAAATCAATATCTGACCCCAATATCTTTGATGCCATGTCAAATAACCGTAGGGATGTTAAATTAGGTTAATGACCCGTTGGGTACTTTAAATCCTCACAAAAATTCAAGCCCATTATCCTACTGTATTTGTATATAAAGGTGAAGGTTCAAAATAGGCGGGTATCCTTTACACATTTTCCGACAAAAACGTGATTTCATGTTGTTCCGTCAAAAACGTAAAATCATGTTTTTCCGCCAAAAACATAAACTACCGTTTTTCCGCCAAAAACGTAAAATTTCATTTTTTCGCCAAAAACATAAATCTCATTTTCCTGCAAAAAATGTAAAATCTTATTTTTCCGCCAAAAACGTAAAATCTTATTTTTTTCACCAAAAACATAAAATCTCGTTTTCCCGCAAAAAAAAGATTCTGTATTTTTCCGTCAATAACGTAAAATCCCGTTTTCCTGTCAAATACGCAAAATCCCGCCAAAAACGTAAAATCATGTTTTCTTTTTAAAAAGTGATTCTATTTTTCCCGTTAAAAAGTGATTCGGTGTTTTCCATTAAAATTTATCACAAACATAACAAAATTAATTATGTTACACAAATTTAATTTAAAATTAACCAAAAAAATAATGGTAATAAAGCATAAACAAAAAAAAACATGAAAAACAGTTAGGCATCCGCGGATAACCCTGAAACCTTAGGTTTTTTTTTTGGTTACCCTAACAATGTAAGGTATTTTTAGGGTACTTCATGTATTTTCTAGATAGGGTTTTTTTTAGGGTCAGAATAGGGTAAAATTACCCACCACAACATCCCTAAATAACCGGTTTGAATTTGGAAAAGGTCTTTTTCATACCACTATCCAAATTTCGGATGTTGATATTGCACGAGCTTTTACAATTTTTTTTTTGTTGTAATTAATAAATAATATCACTGTAAAATCCTGACTATTTTTTGCCGGGAAACAAACTAATTGGGTTTAAAATGCAACATTGACCTCGTTTCGCTGGTTGGGCATGATAATCAACAACCGGAGATGACCATCTTGGCATAATCTGACAAGATTCCTATGTTGTGTGAGGATGGCATTACTGTTGCCTAATAAAACATGAGCAATCACGTAACTCTCTCCTTTCTCATTTGCAAATAGCCATTCCTTCACTGTCAAATTGAAATAGTCTTTCCCTGTGGATACCGTTGCTTTCACCTCTACGTACTCTTTCTTGCCACCTCGGTTTTTGATTATTAGGTCGTACGGTAACCCTGTTTCGCTCTGCGCATTAATCCATCTTACCACAGCCTCCTTGCCGTATTTTGCAGCAAAGTATCTGTAAGCGATTTCCTCACCTTTCTACCCGTCTGTTGCGCCTGTGCAGCCCAAGGTGTGCCGCTGTGAAGCCAATCTCTTACGCTCAAGTCAGTTGAGGCGGAATTGTTCCATTCGCGACCAAGATTCCCTGACGTTGAGCCACTCTTCACAGGCATATGATGCAATGGGTTTGGCTTATCAGCTCGTGAACTTATGCCTGCACAGTTATCATATCCAGCAACCAAGTTTGGTTTTGTGATCTCAATCGGTATCTGTTCCTCAAGAGCCTCTGTTACAAGCTCTTTCTGATTAAAAGGGAGAAGACAAATAAAGTTACTGTTCAATTACGGCAAATATCTGCAACTTTTTTCCTTCAGCAAAAGGAAATGAATGATCAAAAATAAGAAAAACGAGATAAATATTCCTTGATATTTGAAAAAAAACAATGCACACTTGTTAAACACAAGGCATGGAACCAGGTGGGGAAAAAAAATGAGATGCTACGAACTTAACGTCAAAATCAGGTGTAAAAAGAAATAGCAAGGCAAAGTTTCATAAATGCAACCAGGTTTCTGTCTCAGACATTCCCCTACAGATATTTCAGAGGACAGAATCTGCAACCTGAGATATTGGAAGGTTTCCATTAATTAATTTAAGAAGTAAACATGGAGACGAAGTAGGGACTGGAAGTGATTAGAGGCGCAACTTTTATCCTTTTTCAGCAGGCCACAGTGACATTGTGATGTGCACATGCAGAATCAAAGAGCAAAGCTGATGTAGGGAAGCTTTTACATTTGCTTAACTCAACTCCAAGACTTTTCAACTGGGTGCTAAGTCTCAGCGCAAGAGCAGGCAGGTTTGAACCACACAGTAATAAGAAAGCGCACACGAAGAAACAGAAAAAATAACAAGAGAAACAGCTTAAAACCAAGTAGTTGTAAATGTATGAGTGGAAATGGTCTAGCTTTTAAACTCAGAATTTTTTCAATATCTGAAAAGGAAGTATCACAGAAAATAGTGAGCCTGTGTTACACAGTGAAAATATCTTTTCAGCTTAGAAAAAAATAGCAAAGGCGCAAAAAAGAGAAAAAAAAAAGGTAAAGCAAAAAGTAAGCAAACCGGAAGAGTGGAGTAGAAAATGAGTTTGGATGTAAATCGAAATAACAAATGTGAAACTATCCCGAATGCTTCAATTTGAGAATATATGCTCACTTCACACAGACCTAATACTCATAAACGACATCATTTGGCACCTTCAAGGTGGCGAAAAACAACAGTTTTTTATTCAATAAATCTTTGATGGATGAAAAAGCTACTGGCTTATTTAAGGAGGAAGCTTTTGAATGTAAGAATCCTTCTATTCTATCCAAATTGGGAGACGGGACGAAAAAAGCTATTTCACAGAGAAAAAAACAAGTGTTTGCAAAACAAAAATACTTCCTTAAGAGTACGAGGACGTCAGATTAAGAAGGTAAGCCGAAGAGGCATTATAAGAAGTAGATAACAGTGAGGTTTCCCCGAGAAGGGTAACTTCAGAAATAAAAATATGACGCATTAACAGAGACTGGTTTCAAAATTCTTCAGTTCAATGAATAAAAGCAAGAAAGCAAAGAAAAATGCATCAAAGGAAAATGTAGAAAACTTTAAACTAAAGTAATATGACCACTACTCACAGCGACATGTAGTAATCCAACAAATGGAAATGATGACATCGCTTTAGCCCTTTTAATATGAGGTTGTACTTCGGAGCCCCCCAAGTTGTAAAAAGACAACATTTTCTCGACAAACTACAAATATAAAAGGGGGTATTAGAGAATAAAAAAACATACAGCCACGCTACTTCTCGCTTAAGATAATTCACTATTCAAGCAAAAAGATTTATCTGATATATGATTCAAAAAATTGTCCAATCTCGATTTCCTCAACATGGACTTACCATTGACATGCTTAGCTCTTTACATGTGTCCTTCCAGGTTGAAAAGAACAATCTCAAAGCTCCTTCAGAACGTGTGAAATCAGCCTCATTGACACTAAAAACCTGCTTAGCATCAGAATCATCCGCCGATTTAGGTATCTCTTGTCTCACATGTCCTCTACGTAATTTAGAGGGGCCTCTTCTAAGCAGTTTGGACAAATCGGATTTTTCATGATTACAACTTTCAACCCTCCTTTTCTTTTTGGAGCTCCCAAGCGGTTTCATTTCTTCTGCAACAGATGGATATGGACAACTACTGAAATGGTCAGAACTATTAACATTTTCGACCTCATAATCACCACAGTCATCGTTATCTGAGCTTGATGAATTAAATCTTGTATGCTTGCCACAATAATCCTTATGATGTGAAGCAAACAAGTCATCATGTTCAGAGACAGTAAGAGATTTATCTTGCAGTTGTCTCTTTGATCAGAGGATGTGATACTTCTGATGCAGTTCAGTCAGCAAGATCTTCAATGTTTCGCCTTCTTGTCTCTTCGCGTCTTGAATGAAAGATACATACATCCTATAAATGCATTAATCAGTTAATACAGTTTAAACTAGGAATAAGTTGAGAACGTGATCTGGTATCTCTTACAAAACCAGATTTGTCATGAAAAATGAAAAAGATAACATATACAACCAACCAATACAGTAGAACTTTGAGAACACATCTCCTCCGGTAACAAATACAGAAACTAAAAAATGGAATGGAATGAGCAAGTTTAGATAACCCAAAAAAACAATATCATACCGCAAGCTCAGAATACGCACACCAAGCTTTTCCTTGCTTGTAACTGATTTCTTCTGAGCAACAAAATTCAGGAACTCATCGAGCTTAACATCGTCCATATCATAAGTATCCAGATAGCTATCAAGAAAAGATACTATCTCCTCACTAGTGATCTGAACTGTGCTAATAGAACCGGATATGGATGGAAAATAGAGCAAGACAAGTGGATGCTGCAGAAAAGGTCCCAATTCCAGATCATCAAAACAATCAACAAACTCGTTTCGGCAGATTGCTACTTCCAGATCATGCAGGGTCACGATTCTTCTAGCGCCAATGAAGCAGTGAATAAATGCATTGATCTACCAGACATCAAATAAATGCACAAAGATTCGAAGGCTTTAAAGAAAAGGAATCATCCTGCACATAATCAAAATATAGAAAATTGCCAAGCTTACCTTGCCTTCAAGGGCCATAAGTTGGCGAAGCGAAGGAACATCTTGCATGTGCACCCCAAAGGAATCAGCCTGAAGCTGTGCTAGAACCGATTGCGACACTCTAGTCGAAGAAACACTCTCCCTAGAAGCAATCACTGATTTACGCTTCTCGTTGACGGCCTTATCAGCTTCTACATTGCGCCTTGATCTCGAGGAAGACTTCTCCGAAGATCCCTGGAATCTAGACCCACCACTATCACCGCTCTGCCCATGGGGTTGAAGGAAAACATTAGCGGCAGCGCCAAATCGGTGAGGATGGAAGCTAGGGATCTGTCGATGAGGGAAGTTGAGATTCTGCTGGGTCTGGAAATTGTATCTAATGGGTTGTTGGACACTGAAATTGGAAAACCCACGAGTCGCTTGAGGAAGATATACACCGTTCGCGGAGGCGCCTAAGGACCGCGAGCCGTCGCGATTCCTTTGCATTGGTCGGCGCGCGAAAGCGACACTACGGAATAAAATTATTATTATATCGGAGAAGAGAATAAGCAGGGTCTAATACCAACTGCCTTGAGCCGGTCTCTCTCGCTGATTCGGAGGAATAGGGTTTAAGGTTAAACGTATCGGTTTAAATTCAAAGCATCTCCAACCCATCTACATTTTTTTTCTTCTAAAAATGCCATCTTGGATGAAAATCTTTTCCAATAATTCCAATTTAAAAAATGGATTTATAAATAGTATTTATACCTCCATTTCAAATTTAATATTTTATAATAAAATATTAATTTTCAAATGTTATATATATATATATATATATGTGTGTGTTTTTATTTGATATTTAAACAAAATTATAAAAAAAAATTTTGAGACTAATGATAAATAGATATTAATAAAAAACTGTTCTATTTTAGTCTTTTTAGATGGTTGGTTGGCGGTTCAAATGCGGTTCACAAAACATAACAAAAAAAAAAAAAAAGATAAACTTGTACCACATTTGGACCGGTATCACATGTATAAACCATTTTTTTTTCGTGCTCGATTAATATTCTTTTAAGCCCCGCCACAATTGACACATACATTGAATTTGAATAAACTTGTAGTTTTGAATTCATGACTACTGTACTTAATATGTATGATTACAATTACCGTTTGTATTCCTTCAGGTATTGACTAAACTGCGCTTACCTTTACATTTCCCCTGGTAAAGATCCTCCCTCTAGATCTCTTCTTTTCCAATGTATTGTTATAAGAAAATCTTGTGCTTATAGGTCAAACTCCACTACCTCATTCTCTTCCAAATCTTCCAACTACTAAACATTCATCATTTATTTAAAGGAAATTCGACCAAAAAAAGCCCCAACTTTTCAGGAATCGCCAAAAAAAAACACGAATTTCTAACCAAAAAAAGCCCAAACTATATTTGACTTGCCATTTTAATCACATATTTTTTGTTGACTCGCCAATATGAGCACGCCGTAACAGAAAAGTTAACGGCTGTTATCTTGACGTTAAGTAAAACGACGTCGTTTTGTCCATTCTTAAAACGACGTCGTTTTACTTGTTTTTTAAAATCAAAAACATGTTGGACTAGGGGATTTGAACCTACCATCTCCATGGTCAAATAAAATGGACTCTTGCCACTAGGTTACTAACAATCTCAATGGTTTTTCTAACATACTATCTTTTATACTTGACTAAATTTTCAACAAAATCACTTAAAATCTTTCAAAAAATTCACAAAATTACAAAAATTCAAGAAAAATTCTAAATAATCAAAATTAAAATTACGAAAATTTAAAAATTATTTTCTTTAAAAATTAAAAATAAAAAAAATTCCAAAAAGTTTAGAAAATTCCAAAAATCAAAAAATTCCAAAAATGCTAAAATATTAAAACATTTTCGGAATTAATATTTTCGGAACATTTTCGGAATTCCAAACATTTTTCGGAATATTTTCGGAACATTTTCGGAATTAATATTAATATTTTAGCATTTTTGGAATTTTTTGATTTTTGGAATTTTCTAAACTTTTCGGAATTTTTTTTATTTTTAATTTTTAAAGAAAATAATTTTTAAATTTTCGTAATTTTAATTTTGATTATTTAGAATTTTTCTTGAATTTTTGTAATTTTGTGAATTTTTTGAAAGATTTTAAGTGATTTTGTTGAAAATTTAGTCAAGTATAAAAGATAGTATGTTAGAAAAACCATTGAGATTGTTAGTAACCTAGTGGCAAGAGTCCATTTTGTTTGACCATGGAGGTGGTAGGTTTGAATCCCCTAGACCAACATGTTTTGATTTTAAAAAAAGAATGGACAAAACGACGTCGTTTTACTTAACGTGCACAGTAACGTCAAGATAACAGCCGTTAACTTTTATGTTACGACGTGTTCATATTGGCGAGTCAACGAAAAATATGTGATTAAAATGGCAAGTCAAATATAGTTTGAGCTTTTTTTGGTCAGAAAAGAAGTTCGTGCTTTTTTTGGCGATTCTTGAAAAGTTGGGGCTTTTTTTTGGTCGAATTCCCTTTATTTAAAACCTTGAATCTAAAACTATTAATTTAACAATAATTTTTTAATAACTAGGATATGATCCACACTTTTACTATATGAATAATTTTTTCGTGGTGAATGTAGTCGTCGAATAACTCATTCACCAGATTTTCTAATATACCTAAAACATAACACCAACCATTTTGACTAACCAAATTAAATTATATTTTGGAACTAAAAAAGATTTCTGCAAGTATATCATTGCATGATTTATTAGTGGTGCAAACCAAAGCCTCTCAACAACCCCTCGAAATTATATGTTAGTTACTTAGTTTATACTTAACGCCCAAAGACATCAATTTGTTACAGGTTTTCGTTCAACGATCCATCGTGTATAAATTAAATAATATGCGTAGGTGATTTGATTCTTGTGCTTCGGTCTTCCTCAAAGAAATTGTATCCAGAATTCAATTCAAAAAAAAAAAAAGAATTAGTATCCAGAATTAATCGGACGTTACGGTAGATTCGAACATAATAGTGCTAATAAGAAAAAAACAAAACAAAACCTCTCTCTTATAGAAATATATTTTTACTTTTTCCCAAAAACATATTCCTAACTTAATCCAAGGAATGATGCATGATAAATTAGTTTTAAATGTTTTCAACTTTTATTTTGTTTAGCATTCACGAAATTAATTATAACTTTTTACGTTTTCATAATTTTAGGAAAAATAATATCAAAGACCTTTTTTTTTTTTTTTTTGAACAGCAATAATATCAAAGACCTAAGGTCCAACTGTATGTTGCCGACATATTAATTTCGTATATATTAGTATCTTAATAACTGTACAATGTAAATTCTGTAAAAAAAAAAAAAATACAATGTAAATCATGGAGTTGAGTCCTAGAAAACTCTTGCGTATGAAAAAATAAATTAAATAGTATAATACATCATCAAATTCGTGAATCTGCAACTTGAATTATCAAACGTCAATAAAAGAGAACGCGTGATTTTATAGTAATTTGCTTTTATCATTTGTCCCTTAAAAGACGGCTAAAATGATGTTGAAATTGTTGTTTTGATGTAATGGTGAATTTTGTCTTCGCCGGTCTATATGCACTTATAGATAATTATGACTATAAAATGATGAAAGGATATCGTATTTGTTGGTATGAGATGCTACATATATAGTAATAATAAGTAATGGGAAAGGAAAAGAGGGTAAAGAAGAAAAAAATGGCTCAATGAATATCTATGAGTCTTAGGATTCTCTTTCATTGAAAAGCCTTGTGCTTGTGCGTCTCCTTTTCACTATATGAAGTAAGACCCACCACAATGATATTAAGGAAATTACACTCTTTTCCCCTTAATGTAAACGCGTAGACACGTGCGAACATCGACATAGCTACCTATACGTGTTGGGGTAGGAAGAAAAAAACAAAACTTTAAAGAAGAAGAGTTGAGTATTGGAGAAAAAAAAATAAGGACCTATTTTGACGAACCTAGACACATCAGGAAGGTTGATTAATAACCTTTTCCTACTAATCTAAACCCATCTTCGTGGGGAGAGAGAGAGAGAGAGAGAGAGATGAGTTTGATGAATCTTCATGAGAAGGGTTTATGTTTAGATTCCTCAAGCTTCATTGAATGGCTTAAAGCTCCATCTTCTACTTCTTCTTCTCCTTCTGTGTTATTCCGTATGAAAACAAAAGATGTTATATCAAGATCAAATCACCAGAGTCAGATGAACATGTTGGAACGATCTCTATTCTTATGCCAACCACAAGAACCACTCAACACAAACACTACGTCTATTCAATGCTTGCCTCTTCTAAACAAGCTCATGGAGAATAAAAGTCAAGCCTTGGATGATATCAAAGAAGAGAAGGATGATGATGTGGTTACTCTCCAAATCGGGTTGCCTAACTATCACCTTGGTAACTCGGCGGAGGATGACTCTGATACAACTTCCGATCATCAGAAGAAACCTATCAAGAGAGAGATAATAGAAGATGGCGAGGTGATGATGAAGAAGAGGAGGAAGGTGAAGTTTGATGAGGAGATGATTGATTCTGATATGGTAGTCTGTGGGAAGAGGTTTTGGATACCAAGCCCGGCTCAGATTCATGTCGGTCCAATGCAATTTTCTTGCTCTATTTGCAGCAAAACCTTCAATAGATACAATAACATGCAGGTACGTCTTCTCTCTTATCATCTTTATCCTATATGCTTTGTTACATATTCACTACTTTCACCTACAAATCTTGCGCGCATAATATGGTAAACATCATCACTATATGTCATATTAACAAACAACGAAACATTATCACTATGTCAACTTTACCTTTGCCTTTGTCCATTCTAATATTCATAGGGTATATATTTCATTTACGGTTGTTTTATAAATAATAAAACAAAATGTTGATTTTTAATATATACCTTTTTTTTTTTCTAAACAAGTTTTTTCCCCCTTCACAAAAAAAATCTATCCTTTATAATGTTGCAAGCAGAAAACAAGTGACAAATGTTTACTAGTATTTGTTACTTTTTTTAATCATATCTTAATTATACAACAACACAATTTGTAAACCCTTTAGCAAAAAAAAAAAAAAAACAATTTGTGTCACACATACATTTGGTAGGAACTAAATCTTGGTGCAGATATCGATCATTGAGGACAAAATATTATGAAATTTTGTTTTTCACAACATTTTTCTACAGCGTTATTTTTCTAGAAACTTATAGCGAAAAAAATAATATCTTTATTTTGCTTGCGAAATTTTTGTTTTCAGAAGAAATATACTTTGATTCTCATAGGAGTAGTGAAGTTAACATCATTACATACAGAATATTGCCATGAATTTTATTTTCTTTGTAAATAAAAGATTTTCAACTTTAATGACTTAATTATTACGATAATTAATCTCGGTTGGTGAATCATCGTAGTAGATATATAACCCCAAATCAACTAAAAGAATTGGATAATTGGGTATATAACTTCTGGATTAGTTGAGAAATCTTCAAAAATCTTTTGACTTTTTTCATTGTTTGCCTTGCCTTTTGGTTGAAAAGCCAAAAAGCAAAAGAATAGTCATAGAGTGGGATTTGTTAAAGTTTAATTAGCAAGAAAGAAAAAAATGGAGAAAATAAAAAACACTGATTATACTACTTTTACTGAATACATGCAATCGATTACTTAACATAATGATCTGAGCAAAAGCCTTCTAATTAAGTATCATTAGTTTCTATATTTTACTTAGGATTCTCTCCACCATTTAGTACAAACTTAATTATTTTAGTCCTAACTTTATATCGAAATTTAAAAATTAAACCAATCCCTCTTTTTAAGTAGGAAACACATTTTTTTCTTACATCATATATGGTTTCGTATTAAAATTTGAAATCTGTATAAAATTGTACACAAAGAGAAATAGTTTTTCTGTTTAGTTTCTATATTATATAGTTTACCATAGGTCTTTCTATTTTTATTTATCACTAAAATATTAATATTACGTAATGGGCTAATTAAATATATAATGTTTTCCCAAATAGGACAAACGAGATATTACCCTAGTTTATTTCGAATTGGCCAATTTAAAACATAAATTTTTCTTTCCGAATTTTAATTCCTTTCTCGTTCCCGCAAAAATTATGTACTTAACTACCGTTTATCAATACATCAAATACTCAAAAGATAAGCGGAGAAGTTATCCACATTAATGCTTATATATGTTCTAAAGAAGATAAATATATATAATCAACACAGATGCATATGTGGGGACATGGATCAGAGTTCAGAAAAGGAGCTGACTCGTTAAAGGGGACAACCCAACCTGCGGCGATCCTGCGGCTGCCGTGCTATTGCTGCGCGGAGGGATGCAAGAACAACATCAACCATCCGCGGTCCAAGCCCTTGAAGGATTTCCGTACACTTCAGACACATTACAAACGTAAGCATGGCTCGAAACCATTCTCTTGTGGCAAATGTGGCAAAGCGTTGGCCGTGAAAGGCGATTGGAGAACCCATGAGAAGAACTGTGGGAAGCTTTGGTATTGTACATGTGGATCAGATTTCAAGCACAAGAGGTCTCTCAAGGACCATATCAGGTCATTTGGAAATGGCCATTCTCCTCACCCGTCTCTTTCGTTTGACGGGTTTGAGGAGGATACGGAATGTGTCACCACCGAGTGAGAGCGATGTTTAGATACACACCCGGGGGATTGTGGGTAATCAATCATCCATCTATCGGTAAGATCCGAATTTTATAATGTTGCTTCAAAACTATATATCCACCCACAAAACAACTCAAGTCTACCAAAGAATTTCTATCTTGAAAAGGGAGAAATTCTTTGTTAGACTCGATATACCAAAATACAAAAATTTACCAAATAAAATGAAGCAACATTTTAAAATGTACTTCTTTTCTTGGGATATGGTGACGATTAAGTCTACATGAAACCCGGTGTCTGTCTAACTTTTTTTTTATATTAATTTTTATTTGGAGAAATGGGTTTGAGTATTGGTGTGTTACGTCCTATGCATGTGATATCATTAGGGGTCTTGGTTGACGTAACCTTAAGAAATGGGAGGTTTCATTATGCTCACTAACAAAAACTTCTCTTTCGCTGAGGGATGTATTTGTCGGGGAGCATTTTGTGTGGATCGTGTAAACCCTTAATTAGTTATCTTAGTGATTAGTAGTAATAAGTTTGGTTTCAGCTTTAACTAGGTTTTCCATGTTAAATAAGGGTGATTATCTCTTAGAATTTTGTGAAGCACGTAAATTTTCTGTTTCTCTCATGTATTTGTATTAGAAGAGAAAATTGGTGTGCTTCACTTTATTATTGTACGATAATCCTCAATAGAGACTCTTCCTATCATATTGTATCTCTTTTCATTACGTATCATGTGCTTTCGATCTTGTTGTTGTTACGACGAATCACACTTAAACCATTAGTGTTGTCATTCGCTTCAATATATTAAACTTTTCTTCGTTGTCCGAAACATTTTTTTCTAATAAACTATTCTCTATTGAATATAGTACATAATTTAACTTGAATGTTTTAAGAAAATGTGACATTTGAAAAAATAAAAATTATATATTTTCAGAAAATAAAAATTTCAGTCCATAAGTAGCATTTGTTGAACAAACTCCTTTCCAAGGCATCCGTTGAACTTAAAATCTATAAATTTCACTTTACAACAAAATGAAAAAGAAATGTTATAGCTGGGCCCGTAAGAACACATCATCTGAACGTTCTTCTCGACTTCGCCTTCGGCTTAGATCGATGTGTAAGAAATTTACCATATATTCCAGTATGTGTAAGTGTAAAACACCACAAATCTAAATTGTAAAGAGCACTCTTATCATTGGGAAAGTGTTCGCAACATCCTTCGTCTCCACTGCCCAATCTCAAGCAAAATCTTTGGGACTTGCACAAAATGAATGAGTAAACTCTTGCCAACAAGCTTCTTTGCTTGAACAACAACTTTCTGGCAAAACTCTTGATGGTATATTCAATGGTACACTTTTACCAAAGGGATCTTGAATGCTTTCCGCAAGAATGGAATGGCCCTGGGATTGTTTTCCAGGTCGCGATACAATTTATATTCCGCTTCATAGTCATGAAGCTTCAGCTCTGCTTTCTGATTAGTATGGTAATGGTGCTTGGTTGAATTCAACTTCCCAAACCCGAAGATGCTAACTTTCTCACAAACTCCCACCGCAAGCATCACTGCCTGCATACCCGACGAGTAGTGAAACAACGAACCTTCATGATCTCTACTCCAATCCTGAAACCCTTCCACTCTCTTTTCTTCCAAGAATTTCTTGACCGAGTAATACTTGACGATTCTAGCACACAGGACATCGAACCTCGGATCCGTGATAAGCAGAGGAGCCCGGTGAGAGGGTTTGCAAACGGTGTAATCCAAAACGTGAATCGGTTGGCAAATGTACGTGACAATAGGCACTGTTTCGCCATACGGATGGCAATGGCAACTTTCCCTTCTAGCACACTGATGCAAAATGTTACTGTTTATGAAGGATATGCTCGTTTTCGATCCGACCTTCTTCTCGAACCTCTGCGTTTTCGCATTGTTCAGGCGAATCACAATCTCGTGTTTATCTATAAGATCTCCGTATTGGCTATTCAGCAATGTGCCGCTATTCCCAACCACTGCACAAGATGGGTATCTTTTACTAGAAATGGAAACAACACCATTGTTGTGAGAATCAATCGGATTCTTGACTAGTCTGATCAAATCCAGCATGACTTGAGGTTCGTAAGCTTTTCTACGAGCCCAGAGCCGCAAATTTCTCTTGAAGTCGGACCAGTAACGATAAACCTGAGGGGAGCGAAGCGTTACCGGAAATTTGGAAGGAACGTCTCGGTGGCCATCGATCGGCCTTGACATGGAGCTGAAATAGCGGCGGTGGCTTCTCCGAGTGTTGTCGTAATCGGAAATCAGATCGACCTCCTTCTTGAATTCGGGTTCGCCGGGATCAATGGCGGCGAATTCGAGCAACGTCTCGTTGAATACAAGCTCTTCCGTCATGAGACCGGAGGTACCGAGCTCAGCTATGGCGGAGCTGAAGGAGAAGCTTCTCCGGCGAATCGCCACTCTGCAGATGAGAGTGGCGGCGAGGAGGCCGAAGAGGAGAGCGCTGAAGAGAGGCCGAACGGATCGTTTCATCGGATCAGAACGTCGTGTAAGCTAAACCCCCAAAAATTGGATACATTGAGGGATCTAGCGGGAAAAGGAAAGTTTTCACAAATCTGTAAATCAAAAAAATCTTCAGCGAAGCTATAATAAAGTTGTGATTCTAACAGGATATGGTGACTCCATTAATCAAGAACCTGAAAGAAAGAGAGGAAGGTGAAGAATATGAAGAAGAAAGGGTTGTGTGAAATTGAAGTCAAAGAATATGGAGACCACATTGTTGCTTAGAAAAGAAAGATTCAAATAAAGAAAAAGAAGATGAGATTTGGCAGCCCTGAAATGGAGATCTGAAGGAAGGGTAGATCCAAATTCAATCAAACATTAAACAAATCTCTCTTTCGTAGGCGCAGCCATGTTGTGTACACTTTGGAGCTGGGAGAGAGAGAGAGAGAGAGAGAGAGAAAGAGTGGTAGTTTTTTTTTTTTCTTTTCATTAACAAATCTTTAACGGGAGAATCACATTTTAAACCCTAGGTGTTGAAAAATGTAACACTTTAAACCTTTCGATTTTGCACTACCACTTTAAACCATCAAAGTAAGGAAACTAACACATTAAACTAGAGCTGAGAATAAAATCCGAACCGAGCTAACCGAACCGAACCGAACCGAACCGAAGTTTTGTAAATTCGGTTATGGTTCGGTTATTTTCGGTAGGATTTAAAATTAATTTCGTTTCTCGGTTCGGTTCGGTTCGGTTCGGCCGAACCGATCGGTTAACCGAATTTAAAAAAAAAAAAAACTTAAAGTTTTTTTTTGAATTTTTTCGAAAATAACCGAATTACCCGAAAATAACCGAACTACCCGACCCGAATTACCCAAAAATAACCGAAATAACCGAAAATAACCAAAACTATCCGAATTAAACTGAATTTTGGTTATTTTCGGTTATAAAAAAATAACCGAACTACCCGATAACCGAACCGAACCAAACCGATATTTTATTCGGTTATTTTCGGCAAGATTTTTGAAAACCGAACTAACCGAAAAAACCGAATTACCCGAACCGAATTACCCGAACTAACCGAATTCCCAGCCCTACATTAAACTTTCAATATGACAACTTTGTTCGCGCCGCCAAAAACGTGACTGGAACTGTTCATGTAAAAAAATGACAAACTATTCATGTAAAAAAATGGTGACGTGTCATTTTTTTTTGTCAACGGTAATAAATAATAAATAATAATAATAAATAACTTAAAACGTAAAATCCCGTTTTTCTGTTAAAAACGTAAAATCCTATTTTCCCGTAAAAAAAACGTAAAATCTCATTTTCCCGCTGAAAACGTAAAATCTCGTTTTCCCGTCAAAAACATAAAATCTCGTTTTTCCGTCAAAAACGTAAAATCCCGTTTTCCCGTCAAAAATGTAAAATCTCGTTTTCTCGTAAAAACGTAAAATCCATTTTTCCGTAAAAAACGTAAAATCCCATTTTCCCACCAAAAGCAACACATCACGTTTTCCCGCCAAAAACGACAAATTCCATTTTTCCGTAAAAACGTAAAATCCCATTTTCCCGTAAAACTATATTTTACGTTTTTTACGCGAAAATGGATTTTACGTTTTTGGCAGGAAAACAAGATTTTACGTTTTTTACGGAAAAAGGGATTTGTCGTTTTTGGCGGGAAAACATGATGTGTCGTTTTTGGCGGGAAAACGTGATTTTACGTTTTTGGCGGGAAAACGGAATTTTACGTTTTTTACGGAAAAATGAATTTTACGTTTTTTACGAGAAAACATGATTTTATGTTTTTACGGAAAAATATGATTTGTCATTTTTTGTGGAAAAACGTGATTTTACATTTTTTGCGGAAAAACAAGATTTTACGTTTTTTTACAAGAAAACGGGATTTTACGTTTTTTACGGAAAAACGGGATTTGTCGTTTTTGGCGGGAAAACATGATTTTACGTTTTTTGCGGGAAAACAAGATTTTACGTTTTTGATGGGAAAACGGGATTTTATGTTTTAGACGAGAAAGCGAGATTTTACGTTTTCGGCGGAAAATGAGATTTGACGTTTTTTTTACGGGAAAACGGAATTTTATGTTTTTGACAGAAAAACGAGATTTTACGTTTTAAGTTATTTATTATTTATTAAGCTGTGAACAGAAATAAAATTTATAATAAAAAAATGGACACGTCACCATTTTTTTACCAGAAACTGAACAGTTCCAGTCACGTTTTTGGCGGCGCGAACAAAATTGCCACACTGAAAGTTTAATGTGTTAATTTTCTTATTTTGATGGTTTAAAGTGTTAGTGCAAAATTCTGAAGTTCTACTTTTTTTTTTTCCTGAAAGTTTAAAATGGTATTCTCCCTATCTTTAATTGCGTAGAAAAATTCCTAAAGATGATGAAAACAAGTAAGGAAGGAAAGAGCCGGTTTGATTTGATTTGATGCGGTTTTGGTTGAGTTTCAACAGGCTTTGTCTGCGGGCTTGGCCCAAACTACCTTGCGCGATAGCAACTTCGTCTTTTAGTTTCCTAGCGCGATAATTGTCTTCGTTAAAAACGGCGACTACTTTCCTTGTCATTCATCAAGACGGTTGGAAATTTCCTCTCACCCGTCAAAAGAGCGTCAGACGCCTTGACGTTTTTATGATCTACACACAAACACTGTTGTTTACTTAGACTTTTTTTGCCTCTTCTCTCCTCTTTCTCTGTCATCTGGTTTCCTTAATTTTTTTTTATTTCTGGGAAATTTCTGATCATGAATCATCCACGGTTCTAGGATTCATTCGATCATCTGATTTTTCGATAAACCTTTCAACTCATTTCATCATTGATTTTCTGTAAACCCTAAAAATATGTACAGCAATTTCAAGGAACAAGCGATCGAGTACGTCAAGCAAGCGGTTCAACAGGACAATGCTGGGAACTACAACAGGGCTTTCCCTCTCTACATGAACGCGCTCGAGTACTTCAAGACCCATCTCAAGTACGAGAAGAACCCTAAGATCAGAGAAGCTATCACCCATAAATTCACCGAGTATCTCCGCCGCGCCGAGGAGATCCGTGCCGTTCTAGACGAAGGTGGATCGGGTCCCGGATCGAACGGCGACGCAGCTGTCGCCACGAAGCCCAAGACCAAACCCAAAGACGGAGAGGGCAGGGGAGATGGAGAGGACCCGGAGCAATCCAAGCTCCGAGCTGGGTTAGACTCTGCTATCGTAAGGGAAAAGCCTAACGTTAAGTGGTCCGATGTTGCTGGCCTTGAAAGTGCCAAACAAGCGTTGCAAGAAGCTGTGATTTTACCCGTCAAGTTTCCACAGTTCTTCACCGGTAAATGTTCTTACTTCATTAGAGAGAGCCTGAATCGGTATTTATATATAGTGAGAATTCGTAATTTGACTAGTTCTATTGATCAAACTTGATTGCTATAATTAGGAAAGAGGCGGCCATGGCGAGCTTTTCTGCTCTATGGGCCTCCTGGAACTGGGAAATCGTACTTGGCCAAGGCTGTTGCTACTGAAGCAGACTCAACTTTTTTCAGGTAACATTTGTCACTCCAGGTTTGCTGCAAAAGTTTCAACTTTAACCGTTCTTCATTATGTTTGTATATGATATCCCCTGTTGTCGGAAGACATGCCAAGGTTTCCATATATGATTCACTTGGCGCAGTCTCTGATATCTTTTGCCATAGATATAGTAATATTTTCCACACCCATATGCAGCCTGCTAGAATAGATAGCCTATAGTTTTTGTATGTAGAGTTTAAATGGATTTTATACATTACCTGTGGTTTATATTAGGCAGCCTTGCAGATCTTTGGGTTTTAACGTGCCTCAGTTTCTTGCTTTATACCTTACCGTGGGAGAGGTTATTTACTTTGATCAGTATTCTGTTTACTGTGTTTATAATTGTGAACACGTTGTGGCTTTTGAATAATTGTATTCTTTTTGCTTCCCAACCATCAGTGTGTCTTCATCGGACTTGGTCTCGAAGTGGATGGGTGAAAGTGAAAAGCTAGTATCGAACCTTTTTGAGATGGCACGTGAGAGTGCTCCGTCAATCATTTTCGTCGATGAGATAGATTCTTTGTGTGGTCAACGTGGAGAAGGCAATGAGAGCGAAGCTTCAAGACGTATCAAAACAGAGCTTCTTGTGCAAATGCAGGTGAAAAGGTTAATCGAAATAAACCTTCTGGAAATGAGTTATTAGCAAAAAAACTTGACTTCTTTCTCTCCTTATCTCTCTTTTATTTTAGGGTGTTGGTCACAATGATGAGAAAGTCCTTGTGCTGGCAGCAACAAATACACCGTATGCTCTTGATCAGGTGAAACACTTAAAAGTGGATTTTTCTTAGAATTTATTGCCAGCTTTAGAATAACATTGAAAACTAATACCATGTTGATTGTAGGCTATCCGGCGACGTTTTGATAAGCGTATCTACATCCCCCTACCGGATGTGAAGGCTCGGCAGCACATGTTCAAAGTAACATTCCTCAAAGTAAAATCATTTAGGTTGTCAAAATCCTTGTTGCCTAATGATATCCGTGTATGATGCAGGTGCATTTGGGAGATACTCCTCATAATTTGAACGAAGCTGATTTTGAATACTTAGCTCGCAAGACAGAGGGATTTTCTGGTTCGGATGTGGCTGTCTGTGTAGGTGGCTTGGCCTGGGTTATAAGTTCTAGCCATATATGAAGACAAGTCTTTATTCTGAGTGGTTTCTACTCTGTGGCAGGTCAAGGATGTTCTGTTTGAACCTGTTAGAAAAACCCAAGATGCCATGTTCTTCTTCAAGTCTGCTGATGGGGCGTGGATTCCATGTGGGCCTAAACAATCTGGTGCCATTCAGATTACAATGCAGGATTTAGCAGAAAAAGGGCTAGCTGAAAAGGTAAGCGTCAAAAGTTTGTATGCATTTATCCTCGAGGCTGATTTGGTGATGATAGACAGAGAATTCCAATGGAGAGTGTGCAAAAGAGCTTATGTTTCTTTTCTTTTTTCATTTGTTTGACTCAAAACATAAAACAGATTATTCCACCGCCTATATCAAGAACAGACTTCGAGAAGGTACTAGCAAGACAGCGACCGACAGTGAGCAAGGCTGATCTTGAGGTCCATGAGAGATTCACAAAGGAATTTGGAGAGGAAGGTTGATGATCAAATGATTCGGCATCTTTAGTGTCAGAGTTCCCGGTTATGTATGTACTAAGAAGAACAAATCGACTCTGCTTTGATGCACATCATTGAACCTTTTTTTCTTTTCTAATTGTGTAAATTATTTCAAAGTTGATTGTTGCCTGATGGATCGTAGAGTCAGTGTCCAGTTTACACTCTTGGGTATATATTCGTAACTTTCCCCTCTAATGTACATATTTTATATCGTCGTGTATAATTTCTCTCTTTTTTTGTCGGCGTATAGTTTCTTTTTTTAAAACACCAAGTTGAGTGTTGAAAAAGGAAAATTATGAAATACATGAAAAATATAGAATTTTGGTACAATGCCTGATTCAAGATTGTTAGCGATTGGTCTTGTGTTGCAGATAAATGCAAATATCTTCTCGGAGTCAGGTGTTTTGAGTCAATTAGGGTGTAAATCTATAACCTAAAAATGATGGCTGAAGGGTTTTAAAATCCAAGAGGTGCATTCTTCTAACACTAGAAACTTCTGGCGCTTTGCAATATCCAAGAAAATCTCCATCCTCTTAAGGAACTCTGACTCGCTCTCCTTGCATCTAAAGGATCCAGCACACTCACACTGCTCTGTCAAATGAGCCGCTTTCACCTGATTGCACCTACAGCAAACTAGATCCTGCATGTGGTACATTCTTTCTCTCTGTCTCACCATCTGGAGAAGACTATTCTCCATCTGCTCTCTGTCATATATCTTCCCACATTGTGAATCTACACAGGACCATTCTTTCTCTGTTAACAGAGCTGGGTCTCTGCATATATCTAGGTCTCTGTAGGCGTCACAGTTGCTGCAACAAGGAAAAACATTACAATAAAACTCGGTCAATACATTTTAGCTGTCTTACTGGCTTACTCATGTAAGAAAGTCAAGTATTTTAAAACACAATAGGGCATGTCTTTGGGAGTGAGATAAAGGTACTACTACTACTCTTTTGTCTGGGATTTGGGGGTCTAAGGCGATTGTCTTTTCTTTTAATGTGTGACTAAATGCATCCTGCGTGTTGCAAACAGATCATACGCTTTGGCAATAATGACTCACAAGTTTGATATTGCTGTGCAGATTTGATGCGATGATCACAAGGGTGTGCCAGGAAGTCTTTAAAGCAGGGGATTGACAGGGATTTTTGTTTTTCTATAAGCTAGTGGCTAGAAGAAAACTTGATTTCTTAAAGCTATTTATCTATTACCTAGATTTAGCAAGTCACCACAATGCATATTTGAATCACGAAAATTGAGCATTTCTTTTGGTCAAGTAATACCTGCAAGCCACATTAGGTAAGATGAAGGAGGGCCCAGGATCAAGAAATTCGGCTTCAGCAGCACATTCTTTTACGTTAATGTACTTCAACAGATTCTTTCTCATTACCTATAGAGAAAAAAATTATGTCAGCAAGATTGTATGTCTAGAGAACAAAAATGAGAAGACAATAATTAGCATCCATCTGAAATGATATCCAGCTGAAAACATAGTTTCAAGAACAAGATTTCCAAAGTTTAGATCAGAATGGTGAAGGAAATCAGTTACAAAAACGTTTTCTAACCGTAAAGATAAACAAAGGTTCCATTGGATTTTTTTCGATAATCTATTCAGAGGAACTGTGAGAATACTCAATATGGTTATCCAATAGAACCAGTATCAGGTAAAGAGAGAAAGGGATGAGTGGAGTATTTACCAAAACATCTTGCTGGACGTTTTGATCAAGAGCCAGAACAGCAGAGATAATTTGTATAAATTCTAACGTGTAATCTCTTTTGGGAGCTTGACCAGAAACCCTAGATGCATCTGAAACGTTTATCTCCTTCATGTGTGACATGATATCACCGATTTTTTTAACAAGCATATTTATGAAGTTCGATCGTATCTGCATAAAATAAAACAAAAAAGAAATGAGGAGACAATCGTTGGAGTGAATGAAAAATATGTCAAGCGAATTGGTTTAAGACTACCTGTTCCCTTAGATATTCTACCATTTGTGCCTCCAAACTCTCTGAACTGCCCCCTTTTTTCTCTAATGCAAATTTCCATGGGTCAAATATAAACTTGGCAACGATTATGATGAAATCCCTCTGCCAAGATAAATGAGATTCATGTGTCAAAGAAAAAATGTCCATGCGTTGAACATTGGTTTGAATGAGGTATCCGTCTGCAAACCTGAATATACTCGGGTAAAAGTCGTGCAACACTCCACTTTGGTTCAATAGTCACTTCCTCAGGTGAAATTTCATCATCGGTAGCTCGGATACCAGCGTAGTTATACTAACATGTTGAAGAAAAGAAATGAAGGAAGTATTGAGAAAAGCAACAAAAAAAAAAAAATGAACTAATAATAGAAGATGGAATTTTAGTAGAGTTCCTTGCAACTCGGATATAATTTTTTAACCATCCAGGTGAAAATATTTTATTTATCATCCATTCTGGTTTTACTGGAACGACATGCATTGCAGGTCCCATGGATTTTCAATTTTTCATTTCCTCTCTTTGAGGCACAATTTTGTGTTCATGGCTTCGGAACTTCCAATTCAAAAGAAGTTTTGCCCTGATTGGCAATCAGATATTGGAAATACAATAGGGAAGTATAAGACATAAAAGCTCCAACCTGGTCCATGAAAAGTAATGAGTGCCAGTAGTGAACTGGCTCGAGCAAGATCCACTCAAAGATATCGCTGTCGGTGGCAAAGCATAAGAACCAGTGACAGGAAAATGAGTACAGTCCAATAGAGATTTAAAGTCATAGACGTAAATACTGAGCAAGGAAGAAACCAACCTATTCCCCAGCGCTGTGAGCAAGCTTTCACAATAAGCCTTAGCAGCAGATAGATCAAATTTCCCTGTGTCGATAACTACCTTTGAGAAGTCTGCATATATTATTATAGCACCTAATCTCCGCAAATCAGTCAAGAGCAGCGCAAACACCTTTTGCATGACCTACAATATTGATGAAATCCGCAAGATGTCAAATGGATTTAGAAATTTAATAGCAAATAGCAAGTGAATGTAACTGGCAAATTTCAAGATCTTAAAGTTGCAGCAGGGAGATATAATTTGTAAGCTACAGATTCGATAAACGAGTTGATTTAACGGCACCAACTCATTTATACCTTATAAAAAGCAAAAAAGCATTGAATGTCATTTACCTTGTGAAGCATGAGATGAAGAGCTGGATCATGAAGCTTTGAGCAAGGGCTACAATATAAAATTACAGATTGGTATTTAATGACTCAAGAATAAAGTGAATATGTAACAGGATGTGGCATAATCATACCTGCAGAGCCACCAAGACAAACGTTGCAAAATGGAATCAGCATATATATTGTCAGATTTACGCACATCAGCCAAGCAACTCTGAATCAATTGTTTCAGGACACGAAATGCTTGAGCACATCCAGTGGTCTCATCAAAACTGGCGTTAACGTTTGAACTACTTCCTCTAGAGTTCGCATCCTGTTCAAATCCAAAAAAATTGCCTCCTTCCATCTCACTCACCAGGTTGCTTTTCAGAAGGGCATTAACAGCCAAGTTATGAATCTGCACGATGCATGCTAATTTAGAACAAAATCCAAAACGCACGACAAATAAGGAAAAACGTTTATGACCTTTAACTCCACGGACACTTTTCTATACGCTCCAGGGTATACCAAACTTGTCTGTTGCACCTGTGACAAAGAAGCATCCCAGTTATAACACCTTGATAGTCCCGCAAAAAAAAAAAAAAAAAAAAAACCATGGAGGTGGGCGAAGATCACGACAAAGTCCACACAAACCAAAAGGAAAAAAAGAAAGCTGACATACCTCATCAGCAAAGAATGTCTCTTCATTGTTTATACCTCCAAGGTCTGGAACACCATTATCTGACACCCAAAGGACCTGTTATACAAAACAAAATTCAATGATATGGAAAAGCTGCTCCTTCTCTTAAATACATAATAGGCACTTCTTAAAGAAAGAGAAAAAGAAATCAAAATCAGTGATATGATGAGAACTTTTGCCAAGGTTTCAGGAATATATTTTTGAAGCTGTTGGCACAGAGCAGGAGGAAAAAGGCAAACAGAAAAAGAAGAAAAAAAAAAGAAGGCAAATATTGTAGTAGTGGTACTATTAAAACACTTGGAAGCGAGACGGAAAGTCAAAGAAAGAACCTGCTGCTGGTCACGGAGTGCCCTTGACAGGAAGATATCTACTGTGAATGTTAACCAATCAAGTCCAAAATTCCCCAAAGGCACCTAGTCAGTTGTATAGGAAATGTCAATAACTGCACAAAAGCATTAACATAAACAACTACATTTCCACTTTACAAACATAACCTACATGGGCGTATCTTGATTGGGCAATCCTCCGATCCAACCACTGAAATGCTGCAGCACAACGGAACATTGCTATTTTTGCTGCTGGACGTTGCCAGGAGACAGGCTATGCATCACAACCACACCCACACATACATATTTATCATTATTTGATCAAATTAACGTCGATCATAACAGAAAAAAAATTAGTAGCCAATTGGTTGATCAGTCAAGGAACCTGATAACTATTGTCATCGCCGTTGAAAGGAATCCTCACACATGGGAAATCATCCAGGGCCTTTATACCTTCCTTCATGGAGTTAAAGTCGGGGCATTCGATGACTGCAACAGTTGGTCCACAATTTTCTTCTCTGCAAGAAAAGGAAGCAATGGGAAAGGTCAAACCAGAGTGGGATGACCTGACATGACCTTTTAAGAGAAGTCCAAAATCCGTCATAGTCACACCAAACAATCAATACCTTTTTTTTTGACAATTAACTTATAGAATTTATCTAATAAGAAGTAAGAAGAAGAATTATTTCCCGCAGGAGCAAATTAAATAGGACAAAGCACGCCCAACTGATCAGCATTAGAAAAACTATGGGATTCAACAAGTTAGGGAAGCATAAAACAGGTTGCACTGTTGTAATCAGGAAAATGAGTTACCTGTATTCACTTATCGCTTTTTGTAAAATCTTCTTGGCAGCTTCAGGATGGTCAACATAGTCCACCTGATGAATAGCATTCAGAAAAGCTTGAAAAATACAGGACTGTTATTGCAGGGGTTGTAGGTAATGAAAAATACCTGGAAAAGGATATCATCCGAAGATAATGACTCGAGTGACAATTCTTGGCAACTATCTCTAAACTGTCTCTCTAGGGAAGATGGTGATAATTCCTTGTCGCCATAAAGATTAACTACCACGGCAGACATAAGCTTCGATGCATGACAATATAAAACATATATAGCACGTCCTGTGGAAGTGCTGCAAACAAGGAAACCATGAGATAAGATATTATGGATTGGATCAATGAAACCATAACATGCCATAGAAGAAAAGAAGCAAAAGTTCAAAACATAAAAGGAGCTAATTTGTGAAAGCAACAGAGTTCATATATGATTCTTCGAATTATATGACTAGAAACGTAGACATGTAAACACTACAGCATACTAAGAAATGCCCTAATAAAATTTTACAATCAAAGCCTTCCTTCAACTTAAATTGCATGCAGTATAACTCATTTCCTTCAGAAAAGGGGTGGTCATGTTACTTAGAAAAATGGAGCTCTACCTGTTATACAAGTAAACAAGTGGAATTGAACGCTCCAAGTAGTGACATTCAGTTGTAGTTTTCATATGAAGTTCACCAACTTTCCATCCATCTTGGGTGTTACGGTGCTTGGCTGTCTTATCAATTTTGCATACACATCCAATCTGACATATAGCACTAAACTCCAGAGGCACCTTAGTTTCATATATGCCCTGCCAAAGTCATATATGAGACTAGCAAGCAAAAACATGGTATGCTCTTTATGCAAACTGAACGTCATGACATGCATGGTCACCAACATGTTGGCCTGGTGATTTTCTGGCTGAGTGTCTCAGTAAGCACTAGAACAAAAGTTCAATTCCCACCGTGCCGACAAGTCATTGGGTCGCATTCACAGTTCATTCAAATAACAAAAAGACAGCATCGCACACACACACATAAGTGAGATAAATATAGCTACCCATCGCTTGTAAATTCCATATCCAGAATTTTCCTTACACAGGATACTTGATGCAGCCAATTCTACAGTAGACAAATTCAGATTCCCAGACACCATGTACAAGTTGTCTATTCACCAGAAAAAAATGCTACCAGAAATCACAGAATTAATGGTTAACCAAACTAAGAAAAGTTTTATTAACATTTAAGGCATGTGATGGGTATTCGATAAAAGGTTGGGCTTCTGATGTCACTTTATTTTATTACTTTATAAAAAAAAATCCCACCTCAATTCCAGGGTCTGCAAGAAGAGCTGCAAACTTTTTGCTTTCTTTTCTAAATTGTTCTTCCTGAATCTCAACCTGTAAGAAATTGACAAAATTATAACTAACTAGAGGGAATACAAGGGGGAAGATGTATAGTGGTTAAAAGACATGCCTCAATCAAATTATAACAAGGCCTTCCATGAGGAAGAATCTTGTTGACACACTTTCCAGCTATAGGAGCTTTGGAATTAATATAAAACACCCTTGGGATCGTTAATGGGATCTTAAGCATCAATCCCTCCACAACCACCCAAGCGAAAAATTGCCCGCTCTGCGAACTTGGGACCAGCTGTATTATCTGAAAAAGTCGGAAAGACAGCATTACATTTTTTTTTGGTGTGCAAATGACAAAACATTACATAGTTGCAAAAGATTAGCCAATACAATGACTGTCGCTGAGCGCACCTGCCAATGTGAACTAGTCAAAGCTTCTTCAGGCCTCCTAAAGTATGAACCTACACCTCCTCTTCCCTGTGAGACTTTTTTATTTATCTCATGAGCATCAATCTGGTTTGAAGATCTTAGATCACCCAACCTACAAAAAGAAGGGATAGACAGTCAACTTTTAAAAGCAGTGGATGTTATATTGAACTACATTTTGATTCAAATCAAAACCTTCTTGTTGTAAGATGAACTTTAGGAGAATGCATACAATCCTGAAAAACTACCTTCGTTTTTTCCTCATCTCTAGAGTTTCTTTCCATTTTCTCTTTTTCAGTTCAAGCCATCCCCGGTAATCTACTTTCTTGTCAATGTTCTGAAATGGGATATCATCGCACTTTGGATCCCAGCTCTCTTGCTGCTCACATTCAGACTGTTCTTTATTGACTTCATAAGAACGCGCAATTGGCTTTGGCCCCTTTACGGCAGGCATGTTTTCTTTGCAAAAATCCTCAATATCTTCCATATTATCTTGAGCCACCAAATGATTTGTGTCCAACACACCATCTTTGTTTGCTGAGCTGAACATATCAACTAGTTTCCTCTGGCGAAATTTGTCCTCTTTCTCACGGATCTTTTTATGGAGCCAATCAGGATGAAGCACCCTAGGCACGGGATTTGCCACCTATAGAGGCCATATAAGTCGTTACGTATTTATAGAAAGAACATTAAGAAAAATAAAATAAAGGTGAGAATAGTCACAATGAACCTTCTGCATTGCAGCAGGAATGGTAATAACTTTCTGGATAGCTGAACTAAGGCGCTGCTTGTAATACGACCAGTCAATAATTAAACGAATTCCAACATCTGATGATGTCTTGCACCATTTTCGCAGATAAAACTTCATTCTTTCTGTAAAATTTGAAGATTTACATCACATTTGAACATTAAGAACACAACAATACATAATCACACCAAATAACAGAATATTTACCAGGATCCGTTTTAGATAAGGCAAATATGGCAACAGGAACAGCACGTTCACTTACAGGTGTCCCCTGATCATGAAAAAGTTGTTATGTTATAACTTATAAGAGTTAAAAATGCTACAAACAGTGTGAATGAGTCATTATGCTGAGAGAGATGCTCAATGAACAGTAAATACTTTTTGAGATGTAAGTAACATTCCTAATACAGAGATTTTGCCTGTGACAACATTGACTAAGAGAACATGTACACATTAGCAGCGTTCCTAACTAAGAGAACCTCCAACAGTAGAGATTATTCGCTAATGCAAGCCTCTGTCGTAATCTGTCCCTGACACAGATGAGAGTCCAGTCATCCACTAGTGTGTAACTGTGTTAGTTGTACTAACAAAAATATCAGTAGAGATGGAAGAAAATATGTGAATGGGTCATTTTTTTCATGAGACCTAACTATTTGGGTTTCCCTGGCCTGTTCGTGTTGGAAATGGATGACCCTTTGAAGTAACCAAGTTCTAGAGTCCTTGAGTAGATGTCAAAGAGGGAGGACAAAACTTCCACAAAATTCCAAGTTTGACAGAAATGTACCTTTGGTTCACAAGCAACAATGTATTGGCAACGCAGTCCTTTATCTTTGACCATTGTATCACCAAGAAAATCAGCCAGGCGTTTTGCTGTGGTCACTGCACATGACTTTTGCTCACCATAATCTGCTAACGATTTGCTCATGGTGCTTGATTCTGATATGTACTCTAGTAGTTCACTATCGGCAATATCTTTTCCTTGATTCTGAAGAAAATGTGAAGGGAAACCTATGAGCAAATGACCAAGTTGCAAATAAAAGAATTTAGCAGCACCTATATGAAAAGTCTTCCTGCTCAGTAAAAAAATTAATCAACTAAAACAGAACAAGAAACGAGATATTTGACATACATCGAGTAGGTCAAGCCACCGATTTGCAACGGCTGCAACAGCAGAATAACACTCTTCGATAGTTGATCCATGGAGAAATTTATCAAAAAGCTCGGCCTGTAGGGAAAAGAAAGAAAAGGAAAATATGATTTATTTAGTGCCTGACAGCTCCATGAAGTGAAAAAGGTAAAAAAAACTAAGCTGGCCTCAAATTTTCGAGACACTACACATACATTAATCAAGTAAGAAAACCCTGCATATTTTCTTGGGATGCTTGAGTCTACCAAATCATGAACGTCTTACTACATTAGGCAATCGATATATGTAATAAATAGTGTTTGGGAAGAAAAATCCCCTAAACAAATAGGATGGAGATGTTTAAACAAAATAAATGTAACAAACATTTTGTAATATAGTAGAGATTTTACTAATCAGTTCTTTTAAGAAAAATGAAGGTAGAAGATGAACTATCGAAGTTGCTAAATGGTCACCTGAACAAAGCAATCTAGAACCATTGGAATCCCTAACAGAGAATTATTTTGGCAATGACATCAAAATTAAAACCTTCAAACTGCTACTAGAAAGAGTTTCTAAAACAAGTGGATCAGGCGAAATACACTCAATCGCATTGGGCCTAAATATAGATAAAGCAAAAATTTGATGAGTCATTATAGCACAAGAAAAATAAATGATACCTGAAAAACTTTAATGAGTTTCAGCTCCCCTCTACGCTTGATCTCAAACCCCTTGAGTTCTGCTAAGGTTCCGTCGTGATTGAAAACAGCATACCGCTTCTTAATTAAGATTCCTTCTTCTTTCGATGCAGGAATAATCATTGCCTGAATGGAAAGGATTACAAATATTGTTTTTGTGCAGAAATCAAAGAGCAGCACACGTCAAAAAGTCATAACGTATAGGCATACCTTGTACGGTCCATCCACTTCAAATTCAATTGAGCATTCACTATGCGACTCATACGTCTTGCGTACAGGATCTACAAGAGTCTGTTCCAAAACCAATAATCAAAGGGAAAATAGAAACTGAATACAAGGCAAAATGCTTTCAGAACCACAAAAGGGTTTGTTATATCATCTGCTTATTTAAGACTGAACACAAAAGCTACTTTTAAGTAAGGGACAGCTCAGTATACCTGATATTGATCATTTGTATTATTCTTCGCCACGTCAACATTAAGCATTACACACGGATAAGAGATAGTGAATTTCTTCATGTCTCTGCAATAAACAAAAACCATTGATACTGTATTTAACGTCTTGAGAACACAACAACATGTAATTCCCCCTTAAATAAATATGAAAACAAAAACTCTTTGAAATATCTTAAACCGGAATATTCCAATATATTAAAAAAAAACAAGGAAGTTCGTAACATGGAGAACGTAAATCTTACATTGTTTTAAAGGTAAAGTTCTCAGGAAAAGATCCAGGGAGAGCACACCATATGCCATCTGTATCCAGCTCAAGTGGTTTCCCTATTCGCTCAATAAGCAAACGGGCATTCTGGATGATTTTGGCTCCAGTATAGGTAACTACACCAGCCATTTCCATGGAATACCATCTTGCACCCCTGGAAGAGGTTTCAAGTGGAGCTTTGGGTCAACCAAAATGGAACAGACAATGAGAGTATAACCAAAGACCAGGCTCTTTGCAAGAGATCAGAGGACTCACTTTCGCATGACATATCCATAGAAGGAGTTAAGTATACACTTATGAGCAAGCTGCAAGGAATCATATACCACTACCATGTCCTGTTGCAAACTTTTAATGTCAATAAACATCTAAAAGAAGTTCCAGAGATCATATATATGAGCAACTATATAAGATAATATACCTGTGCTTCCTGGATCTTGATTGAATTGCCACTTGCCTTGGCCTCTGACAACTTTCCCTTCCAGACCTTGTTAAGTGTTTTGTATTCATACCTCCTATCTCGAAAGCTTTACATACATACAAACACCACAAATAAAAAGCAAAATATGGAAAAGTAATTAGGACTTGGCTAAATTTTTCATCATCATTAGACATATATTCACTAAAAATAGATTGCTGCTCAAAAGACACAACACGTCCAAACAGAGTCTCAATCAAGAACAGGATTGGGAAAACAAAAGCCATGCACCTCCGAACAGTGTCTACATAGAACGGGTTTTCTCTCATGCATATCCCAGCCTCACGAACTTCAGTGATTGGCTTGTCAAGTACTCGTCCATATGCCTGCCAAAAGCATAATGACTTGCCTTTATACACTGATATTGTGGGGAAAATGTTATTATCGAGAGAGAGAGAGAATACCTTTTGACAATATATTTTCAGTCGTTCTTTTAGTTTAGTTTGTTGTTCCACCTTTGGCAGATCAAGAAAAGATTTTGAAGACTGAATATTTGCACCAGTATCAACAAATTCAGACTCAATCTGCTTCTTCAGTTGGTAATAATCACTGCTAAATTTGAATCAAAGTTAAGAACTTAAGACTAAACCTACAAGGTTTAAATTTATATTTAGCAGGAATGATTATATAAATTAAACCTTTTCTTTGCCTTGAATGTCACCCCACGCCAAACCCATTCAAGTTTTCTAAGACACGTTTTTCCCGGGAGGTTGAAATCACATGCTGTGCAAACCTCATTCGTAACTATTGATGGTGGCTGACAGTTAAGAGGAAATTTTCACTTATCATAATATTTCCACGGGATTCATAATCTTGAAAGTGACTGTTGTGTTAATTTGGTAGATATTAATTTACAGTTGCGTGTTACAACATATAATCCCGAAGTCAGTTAGAAACATGCAAACAGAGATTTGATGTACCTGAAGTCTGTTAGTTAAGATGATATTTGGATACATCGCTGCGACATCAAGGTGATAAATAAGAGGCCCCTCTTCACGTATAGGGTCATCTCGTAACTTCTCGAGCTACAGGGCAATAAAACCGCCAAACCATAATAGAACTAAGACTTCGGCCCAAATCAGGTAACACAAAGGAAAATAACTCATAAGACTATCAGATTTTATGTTGTGCTTTACAATATCCAAGTATGCAGATGCCTAATTGGTCACAGATACTATAGATGCAGATGCCTAATTGGTTAACTATGTTCTTTCCACAAGCCCTACTGGGATTACTCTACATGAGAGAAGGCTCGTAGAAATGAGCTTAGCATGTCTGAGAGTGTATAGGCAAACTCTCCCAGGATGAAATGTGTATGCAGTGTCAGCCATTCAAAGAGACAAGAGAACAACATGCTGACAAGAAACAAGGGACTAGGCATAAATCACTATCTCTAATTCCGAAGAGGAGTTCATTACCTTTTCCTTGATTTTGTCCTTTACTTCATCATAATTGGAAATTGAATCCATTCTCATTTTCCCTTCTACAGTGATAGCATATTCCAGATCCCGGCCAAGGTTATCGATCAGTTGCTGGTAATCAAAGCCTCGAATATCAGATAGGTGCATAAATTAGCTATGATACAATCGCGCGCAAATGAGTGGGGAGCATTTTGCTTAAGGCATCTATTACAGACTACATATGTTTTACTATAAACTATCGCTTCAGATGGAATTACATAAAAATAAGTGACATTTGAATAGAAACTATATCATAAAAAGTAGGGTTCAGCAAACAACAAAACAAACTATATTGAATAAAAATAAAGCAGATCACTAGCCTGGTATGCAGATGTGTCGAGCTTAAAATTGGTTGGAATGTCAGATCTGAAAACACCACTTTCGAGGCACTCTACATGGCCACCAATATATGTCTCACTTTCAAGAAGATGACTTTCGTAGAACTTCTCAGGGTCAGCTTGATTTTTGTTGGGACATACAACATTTGCCTTGTAAGCCTGTGCTGAGAATGGAAGGCTTCCAATTAATAGAATGTGACATACAGTAAAGATTGCTAAAGACCTTGTAGTAGATGGAAGTCACCTCAACCATCAGAAGCATTTCACACAGGGTGCCACTTCCTTTGCGTAAGACCTCATCAGGGACCATTGGGATGATAGTTGCGAGAGAAAATATGAACGGATGAACATATGTCATGTATAGGTAATAAGTTGCAACAGCATCGGAGACAGAATAGGAGGCCATTGTCTGTGAGATGAAATAGCAATAAGATATAAGCACCCAATTCCATGCAACACATTGCAAGCACTACATCATAGACTAGAAAAATCTACAATTGCTTGAAGTTATCATTCACAGCATCTATGTTCCCTGCTAAATTTTGTGTACTGATAAAACATTGAGTTTAATATGAGCAGTAGAACATTTCTTCAACCCTTAAAGAGACAGTTAATTGAATTACTTGATCAACCATCATCAACTGTTACTCTAGCCCATTCCAGCGCCATCAAAGGATCAAACTACTAGCTCCAATTCTAAAAAACTTATGTCATACGGAAATAGCATGATGGATTTCTCAGCAATACCTGTGGCTTTTCCTTTGCAAATCGAACCATGTCCTCTGGGTTCACTTCCAGTGGATCATAACCCAGTTTTGCCTTTGTAACGGCCTGGCATTTAATTAAGAGACAAGCACAACTCAAGATCATCAATTCCTTCACAAAGGATTATATGACCACAACATATAAATAATGGCGAAGAGAAAGTCAAATGAACCTTCAGACCATGGCTTCCCTGAGGAAGATAGCTATCACGTTTCACCCAAGCAAAACAATCCAAATGGCAAACGAATTTAGCTCGACATTCACCTTGATTATGATCACAACGGAATCCCAACTCCTGCAACCACGAGGAAAGAAAACAAAACACACCAGCCAATTGTGGAATAACGCTTAAAACCACATTATGCTCTGAAAATAGGAATAAGATAGGAACTGACGAGTAAGATGCAGAAAAATAGAGTTAAAAAAAAAAAGCAAGAAACTGGAGTAATGGAGGTTTTTTAAATAGAACTGAGAATATAACCAAGGTTCGGGAGATGAGTGGCACCTGCCAACTCTCAGAGGACTTCAGTGTTCAAACGCAGAACACATGTCACTCAAGATGAAAATAAATTTCACGAAATGAGACAAACAATATGTAGAAGTAGGCCTCCTGCTATTCTACTTTTAAGCAGAGGCACACTCACAAGGTCACAATAAGATGTCAGCGAATAATGTCACACACTATTTTAAACATAATTGCCAAATAGATCATATATTTCCTTTCTGTCACGCAAACAGATGGATTTTAACAATACAACAATGAAGGAAACATGCTGTATACCTCATTCATTTTGATCTCATGATGGGATGCTCTCCGTTCTACAAATGGCCAGTCGAAAAAGTCACCGTTGTATGTAACATAAATACCGGGTTTCAACTCTTGCATATGGGAAAACCATTTTCGAAGGAGTTCAACCTACAAGACCAAACCAAGAAAGTAGCTTGATTCTAAGCACATCAATGTTTCTGATATAATACTCAAATCAGGAGCTAATTTTCTTTACCTCGTTGACAACGTTAGTGACTTTGAAATACCCTTCAAACTCTGGTTTGGGTGTATACTCCATATCTTCTATGTCTTCGCCAACACACTGGTTTTAAGTGCAAAATACTACGTATGTAAGCAAACAAGATTGAAGTGGTCTAATTTTTTTAAAGGAAAGATAGAGCTGAGATATCAACCAGATATGACAAATGCAATGAAATTTTATTAACAAATCAGGTATCATGTTTTGAAATTATAAAGCAAAATGCTACCGTAGTACAGTAGTACACAAACAGTTTACAGTAGTACACAAACAGTCTTAATGTCACATCATACAAAATCAGTCAGGCAAAGCAGGATAATTTTATATGGATCATTTCTGAAGGGCTCAAGAGTGCACTTAATTATTAAAGAAACACTTGTCTTTATAAGTTTTTCCTCTCCTGATTTCTCGACATAATCCAAAAGATGACAAAGCAGGGCTATTATCTCCGTTACTGATTTGGAAACCATCACTATCTATCATGTAAGATATCATCATCTATTAGATCATATCCAATACAGACAAATGGATATAGCAGTTACCTCTCTGTTAACAATTAGAAAACCTTGCCCATCGACCATGTAGGATATCATCATAATTTGATCATATTCAGCATCCGGAAACTTCAACTCAAGCTTTGTTGTCTCTATATCGAATGCACAAACACGGACTTCTGCGCGTTGGAGAATATCTGTCCTCTTTTCTAGTATGACATCGGTGCTGGAAATACTGACATTGTACCATTGCCCGCTCCGGACATCTAGACACCAAGAAAATATCATGTTATTTACAATCTTGAGGACCAACAGAAATTTTAGTTTGACTAAACAGGTTACCATTATCAATTGCAAATCGAACATGATAAGGAACATCGTACTCGCGGAGGTCCAACAAATAGTCTAAGCAATCTTGAGGACGTTGTTCTCTGCATTCCAAGAATTTTTTTTTAAAAAGTGACCAGAATATTTGAAACACGTGAAAATAACTAAGAAGCAACAGAGTTTAAGTGGTATAATTTGAAAACCACTGCAACCTAAAACAACAAAAACTACATTGTCTTACCGTTTTCCAGCCAATATGGATTCGTATGCTTCAAGTGCATCAAATTTTGCCTGGTTTCGTTCGACAATATGCGACAGATCCCTCTTGACTTCCATCAATTGTTGCACAGTATCAAATGATACTTTTAGGAATTTTTTTCGCAGGCCAGATAGATGATTTTTCTGCTCATGAACATAAGAAATAAATAAACTTGAATTGGTAGGTCACAGAAAAACGTTAGAAAGACAAACTAAGCGGAATGAAGACTATAAAAGTAATGAAAACCTTTATATATTGCATACTATTGCACTAAAGAACGAGTATTAAACACTTTAGAAAACTAACTTTAACAATTACAGCCCATGTTACATACTAGCAAACGCCTAGAGATTTCAAAATATGAATGTAAGATCACATTTAGACTTATTTTGACACTTGCTCAGTTATATTGTTACAAGAAGAGGATAAAAACTAAAGGTTGTAGCAAACAAAATTAATATGCGTCTCTATAGAGAAAACAATGACACTAATCAACTTGCAGATTAACTAAATCACATAATCAGGAAGTCAGAATTCAACTAAAACAAGTTATGCTTTACTGACTTACAAGATCAAGGTCCTCTTTTTCCACAATCTCAATATCAGCAACTTGTCTTTCATATCGGCGTCTCAAGTAGGCTTCAACTTCCAATTCCATTTTGCCCTGTAATTTCGCATTACAGTATTACTAACATACAGGACAAAATTACGTGCATGATTCAAGGAGCATTCAGATGATATACAGACAGAAGCCATCATACTTTCGTGGCTGCATAGAAGTATGGGCGGAACTTGTACTTTGTCTTGAAAGAAAACCCGTCCTGAAAAAATCCTCACAATTCAGTTAAAATTTAGAAAATGCGACAAAAATATATTCATCAGCTTACACGAAGCTGACATAGTAATGACTAAATATAACAGCTCACCTGAGTAACAAAGTAAAGGTCCACACAACTATAGGTTTTCCCAGTATCGGGATCTTCCCATGACGACTGCAAAACGTAGTAGAATAACCAATCAGTGAATAATACTAGTACTTATAAAATCGAAGGCCATACTTTGTATTCAGAGAAACCATTTTCCTTTTGCTGATAATTTAGGATAACTATTTTTGCCCTTTTTATTTTGAATGTTGCCGATTTAAATATTTTGATGGCTTAAAAATCAGTGAATACTAGTACTTATAAATCGAAGGTCAGAGACTCAGAGTTTGTATTCAGAGAAGTCACCAATTAATTAAAAAAAATCCAACATCAACCCATTTTTCCTTTTGCTGTTAATTGGTTACAGTAAGAACAATGGACGCAAACAAGTGAACCTTATAACAACTCTCGCACTTGCGCATCTCTGCCTTAAATTTTCTCCTAGAATCCTAATTTTCTCGCACATATGGAGTTTACCGTATGGCTCAATAGACAATGCCTCTTTTCTATTGACAGAAATTATACATAGACACAAAGAGCGAAGCCCCAATAGATTGTAAGAATCGAGTCCGAAACCTACGCTCAATAACAGATAGTGCGATTATCCTAAATTCTAAGAATAGATTGCGATTATCGGAGACTTACTGATGCGAAAGTGAGTAGCCACCCGAGGCGCGTTTCCCCTTCGGAGAAAAGCCCAAATCCGAGTTTAGATTCGAGCTCATCTTCTGCAGTGTTCACTACTTTCTGCATATTCGACCTCCGGGAGTCCTTTCGACCCCAACTCCGATTATCTCCGCTCATTTGTTGGAGCTTTTTTTCCTGGAGAAGCTTCGAAGGCGAATTAGTTCTGAGACGAAATTAGGGACAAAGGGTTTCACCGGTAGGGCTTCGTGGATGGTCGAAAGATGAGAGTGGACTGTAGAGAGAGAAAAGCTTTTATCATTTTCCCGCGCTTAAAATTCACCTTGAATTACAAATAAGCCCCTCATTTTGGAGTCTAATTGGGTCAATGTAGAAGCCCATCTTAGCAAATTTGGATCTGCTCCAACATTGGCCACCAACCCATTAAGCAGTTGAGGGTAAAACTAGATGTTTAATCCGGATCTCGATTCAGTTTTGGTTTGGATATTAAACCATATTATATGCGGAAAAATTACCAAATAAATCTCCAACTTTTTCAGTTTCGCCAAACAATACTCCAAATTTAAAGTTGACAAAACAAATACATAATTTTCTATTGACCAGGTAAAACTATTTCAGTTTAGTTCGGATCATATCGATTTGTCCAAATCAAACACTATGCTTGGGATTGTAATAGATAGGCATGCGGTTATTAAACGAACCAAACTTTCTGAACCCAAAACCTAAGTTTGATCGATTCAGTTTTGGCTCAGTTACTTAAGCTTAAATCGATTGCAGTTTTGTAAAATAATTTCGATTTTCAGTTCGGTTCGACTTGGCACCTCTTAACTAATCATTTACTCGGTTTTGTGATTTATACCAAATTTTATGAATATATATTTATAATTTCAGAATGAATACTAAACTAACGAAATTAAACCGAAAATATTCAGATTTCAACCCAAAAAAAATAAAAACTTCGATTAACTTCCGCAACAAATTTAAAAACCCAAGTTAATTGAAACCGAATTGAACCGAACACTCCGATGAACACTCACCACCGCTTGTTACATTCTTTTGCTCGCTCAAAAAGGGCCCCTAGCATACTTTATCATATTTTTCTCATCTTAGAAGCAACATCCTCAACTGTTGGTGGGTTGTTGGTTTGACAAAGAAAGCAAGAAATTGGGCTTCTTGGGCCCAGTCCAATTTTGACAGAGAAACCATGAGGCCCAAGCATAAGACATTCACGTTACAGGAAGTTACAGAAGCTGTGCATATTACGGGAGTTGTGTAAATGCACAAGACACAAAGCAGCAGGGTATTCTAAGAAGAGAAGTACAGACAAGACAGTATGGGAGAATCCTAAAGAATACTAGTCTAGAAAGAAGAGAAGAACATAAGTACAGAAGATGTTTTTTCTTTGGTCTTTTATCGAAGAAGTCTTCTTCCTTCTCTATGCTTCTTTGTAGCAAATACTTGTAACAAGTGAAACACCACACAAAAGAATTAGTGGTGTGTTCTAATGTAACCTCTTGAGATAGTGAAGTTGGGAGCGAGAGTGCTCCCCGAGACGTACCAGTTCGAGGTCGGGAACTCGGTGATCAATTCTGTGTTGGTCGTTCTTTAGCAAAGTTTCCGCAAGCGTATTTTACTCAACAAGTGGTATCAGAGCAATCCAGGTTTTGATTGCGTGTGAAGAGAGATCATGGAGTTTAAACAGAATCGCAAAGAAGAAAGATAAAGGGACTTATATGTTCTTCGAGGTGGAGTGTGATTCAACTATCTCCAAGGAGCGCCAGGCGTGGTGCAGTTTGCTAAAGAAGTTCAGGTCACGATTTTGCAAAGACAGTCTCAAAGGTTCAAAGAAAAGGAAGAGAGAAGCCTAGGTACTTATCTGTTTCTTCAAGGGGTGTTGTGTTTTCTTCTGTTTTTCCCAGCAGCTACTTGAAGGTGTCAGTTGCTGCAAGGTGTCAATTACTGCAAGTTTGCTCGTACATGTTACAAAAGGGAAAAGAAAACAGTGAGATATGGAACCAACACAAGGAAGGGTTGAGATGGATAAGTTTGATGGTGAAGGAGATCACCAAGGGGCGTGTTGCAGTCTTACGTGTCAAGAGGTGGAGTTTTCATGTTCTGAGTGGATTGGTTCTCAAGGGTAACTCGCAATGGACTGTGCTGGGGTTTTGTGTCGATAGTCTTCCTATCATGGATGTTAGGCGGCGGGTCCTGTTTATCTAAACAGCAGTACAAAACAAGCATATGTGGTTTTGCAAGAGGAGATGTCAAGGTTTTGTGATATTAAGTATTGAGGGAAGATTGATGGTTAATCAGTCTAAAGTTTTCCATCGGTTAGAACACAAGGAAAACTCCAAGGTAAAAGGGTCTAGCAGTGAGGTCTAAGACTGTTAGCAAGGTTCTGGTTAAGCATAGGTGTTGAATAGAAGATTGTGTCGAAAGTCTTTCTAACAGGTTTGGTTAGGAGGCGTGTTCCATTAGGGATGATGGTGGTACAAGAATAGATTCAGGGCTGTGTTGTTTAAACAGAAGGGTGTTTTCGAATCAGAGGTTGTTTCAGAGTGAAGCATATATGATTCAAGGGTGTATTGCATTTGATTTCAAAGTGAATCAAGTTGCATAAAGTTTTGGGTATCTTCGGAGATAGAGCTAAGGCAGATGGCGTTCTATCTAAGATTTCAACAAGTACAGTCAAGCAGAGTTTGTAACAAGAGCAGTACTTGGACATAAGGGTCAGGAGTGCTGCGAGCTTCCAAACACAACGCTTGAGAGGGTTCAGCTCCAGGTAACTCAACTGTCGACATAGCACTCTCGCAGGAAGAACAAAGGAAAGAGTTAGTTTGTTCTTATGTCGATAAGATAAAAAATCAGTAAGTGATCAATGGGTTTAAGGGAGTTACTTGTAGGCATCTGGGATTGCAGTGAAGAGGTTATGATTCCAGGTGGAGCTATGGGCAGATTTAAGAGAAGATAGGTTAGTTCTTCGAAGTGTTCTTGAATTTGAAGGAAGAAGTCGAGAGTAGGTATTTTTTGCAGAGGCAAAGAATTTACCTGGAGGTGGCTGGAATTGCAGTAAGGGAATATTGATTCCAGGTGGAGTAGTTGACAGAAAGCGTCAACGAGAGAAGCTGAAAGTGATTCATAAAGAAGTTATTTCGAAGCTCAGCGCGCATGAAAGGAATTAACAAGTCGACAAAGATGAATCAGGTTTAAAGAGGGTTACCTAGGACCGGAACAGCGGAGAAGACGCAAAGGATCGTCAGAGCAGTTGTGAGAGGAAACCAAAAGAAACCAAGTTACAGTTTTGTAGTGTCTCAAGAATTGGTAGAGACGGAGTTGTGTTTTTAGAGGAGCATACCTGGTGAAAGCGAAACAGCTGAGGAGGCGTAGTGGTTCGCCGGAGAAGCTGAAAAGGAAAGATGCAAAGATTCAAGTCGAAAACTGCATCGGATTTCACATGTTTCTGAAAATCAGAAGGGAAGTAAAGAAGTTACCAGGCGCGGAGCAGAAGGAATTTGTTTCATTGGAAGAAGCTGACAGGAATGGAGTTGATATCAAAGAGTACTCAAGAGAATTAAGATATCGCAGAATAAGCTAAGAATCGTGAAACATTACAGGGAATTGGTTACCTGCGTTAGTCTGGAGTTGAATCAGGAGTCATTGGTTTCAGGTGGAGTGTACCTGGAAAAGGGATTCAACAAATTTGGTCGAGATTAGAAGTTCTGTCTCGGACAAAAGAAGAGACCAGACGTGAAGGAGAAGATTCAGATGAAGAAGGTTACCTGAAACTCCTGGAAGTATGAGCGCCAGTGAAGAGCGCCAGTGAGAACATCGGTCAAAGTTGCCGGAGTCAACGCCTGGCAAGGTCGTTGGAGCCAACTGAATATGTTGACTGGATGTTGGGCCAATGCTGGGCTCCTGAAGAAAAAAGGAAATGAGGAAGTAATTGGGCTTTAATTACTTATCTGGCCCAAGAAGAAATTTTGGTCAGGCCCAAGAAGCAGCTTTGGCCCACTCAAACTTAAGTCGAAATCGTGTAAGGGTCACGGCAAGGAGGACTTACCGGAAACTGAGGCTGTGGCAGCGGCTGATCGGAGGTCACGGCGAAGGGGCTCCGGAGAAGAGTCATCGCCGACAGAGGATTGTCGCCGATGGAGGATGCTCGGAATGAATTAGAGGCTGAGCGGAGGTCCTCAAGGATCGATGACAGGCGAGTTAGGGTTTGCGGCATCTCGGGCTGACTGGAAGATGAAGCCGAGAGCTCCTGGAGAAGCTAGTCGCGAGCTCATTTGATTTCCCAGAGAGATCGGCGATAGACTAAAAGGATGCCGGCGACAAGGCTGTGAGTCGACTAAGCAAGGTGGAGTTCATCCATGGAAACTGAAATGGGAAATCGAAAATTAGGGTTTCTCAAATCAAAAATCAGAAAGGGGAAAACAAATATCAGAGTTACATGAGGTTCTGAGGTGATGGCGGTTCGCCATCTCAGGTGGAGTTCGTCGGGGAAGTCACGCGTGAGGCAGATCTGCGGTGAAGGTGGTTCGAGTTTTATGAGGGAACCGAAGAAGAAGAAGACTCGGGAAAGGAGTTTCTCTTCGGGTTTCGACGGCAAGTGCAGCAATTGTCGAGAGAGACAGTGAACTGGGCTGAGCTCTGCACATGGGCCTAATTATTTTTCAGAAAATTGAATGTGGGCCAAAAAAAAAATAGGCCCATCCAAAGAAGAATAAGTAAAGTTGCACCTTGAAACCAAAGTCGTGGATCACAAAAGCAGATCGGCCGTAGTTGGTGGAGCGACGCCGGCGGCGACTAAGACTCACGGAGGCGGTTCTGGTCTATAGCAGGGGTAATCGCCGGAGATAATTGAAGCAGGCGTAGTCGCCAGAGAAGGCAGAGGAGGCGTCAAAAAGGCTTCGCCGGAAATTGCAGAGGGTTTGCCGGTGAAGGTCTCAGTCTGCAGAGGCGGCGTTCTGGTTTGCTGGAGAAGGCAGATGAGATCCGATCTGGTGGAGATGACCAAGGAGGCAAGGACCTACATCTCTCACACCAACCGAGCAGTTGCAGAGGTTCTTTTTCGATCGGAAGAATCGCGAAGCAAAAGGGGAATCGCAGAGGTGGCTCACCGGAGAAGATGGGTGGCTGTCGGAGTAACCTGATTCTGGAATCTTGGTTCCAATCGGCGGCGGCAGCAAGCTTCACGCGCAAAGGAAGAGGAGATGTTGTGACGTCTAGGTTACGACTTGGGAGGTTTGTCAAAAGGTGGAGTTTGTTGGTGGGTTGTTGGTTTGACAAAGAAAGCAAGAAATTGGGCTTCTTGGGCCCAGTCCAATTTTGACAGAGAAACCATGAGGCCCAAGCAGAAGACATTCACGTTACAGGAAGTTACAGAAGCTGTGCATATTACGGGAGTTGTGTAAATGCACAAGACACAAAGCAGCAGAGTATTCTAAGAAGAGAAGTACAGACAAGACAGTATGGGAGAATCCTAAAGAATACTAGTCTAGAAAGAAGAGAAGAACATAAGTACAGAAGATGTTTTTTCTTTGGTCTTTTATCGAAGAAGTCTTCTTCCTTCTCTATGCTTCTTTGTAGTAAATACTTGTAACAAGTGAAACACCACACAAAAGAATTAGTGGTGTGTTCTAATGTAACCTCTTGAGATAGTGAAGTTGGGAGCGAGAGTGCTCCCCGAGACGTACCAGTTCGAGGTCGGGAACTCGGTGATCAATTCTGTGTTGGTCGTTCTTTAGCAAAGTTTCCGCAAGCGTATTTTACTCAACAGTAACCAAACAACACAAATGGAAATGTAAATTTAGAGAAAACATAGGAGAAGCTTGAGTGGAAAATTCCAAAAAGAACATTGATTTAAACAAATTTGATAACGGAGGAAACGGCTCCAATTTTTTAGAGGACCAATTGTTTATAGATTTATTGATTTAGGAAAGTGTGACGATTGATCAAATCGAATTCTCAAAATATGTGCACAATCCAGTTTTTTTTATTACTTCTAGTTTTTCAAATTTCTAGTTTTTCATATATGAGGAGCGGCTCTGATTAGACAATCGGATTATACTAGTAAACCAATACGTAACTATAGGGAAATTGAATAAAAAATGCCTCAACTATTGCAATTATGCAAACAATTCCATAAGTTTGCTTGATTTCTTAATCACATTGATCTTGAATTGATTGGTTTTTGATCTTAAAGTGATTCATAAAACTACATTAACTATTATACAACAAATGCACATTAACTATTGGGACAGGAAACCGGCAAAGTCATAGTGATTTTCTCGACCGGGAAGATCATGTATGTCGTTAAGTTGAATTCAGATGCTGAAAAACAGAACATATTCCTGGACGACATGAGCGATCAAAAGATTTTGCAATGGGATATAAATTCAGGAGAGATTACGAAAAAGTATATTCAGCACTCGTGTGCTGTTAGAGGACTGGCTTTTGTGGACAGAAGTACATGTGATGGGTTTCTTCTGAATGAAGAAAAGAGTTTTGCAGGGCACACTCTTCCGGGACATGTGTAACACATGTGTTCCGCAAATTTTGCCAAATGGAGAAAATGGTTAAGGGTGGGATGAGTTTTGCCGAGAAAAAATGGGAAAAATCAAAAATATTTTTTGAGGGAAATTGGAATCAACCGAGAAAAAGTTGAAAAAAAACTAAAGAAATCTAAATATTAGAAAAAAATTAAGTGTTTCGAGGAATACTAATATAAATTCTAATGGAACAATGTTTAGTGTGAAGGTATTAAAGAGATAGTAGATAGTAAATTTGTCGTATATTTACAATTCTCTCGTTTCTTAATCACATTGATATTGAATTGATTGGTTTGATCTTAAAGTGATCCACAATAACTATTATACAACAGATCTCACTAAACCCAAAATATTTGTAGAAAATAAACAATAGATACGTATGTTAAAATTTCATAAGACACAAATAAAATAAAAAATCGATAAATCATAAATAGAAACAATGCAAAGTTCCAAATCATTATGAAATACAATGGCCTTTATATGTGAAACGATATGATAGTGACTGGTGTTTTGGACTTATAAAACATATATAACCCTATCAAGTGGAGAGGGAGAGGGAGAGGGAGAGGGAGAGGGAGAGGGAGATAGAGAGAGAGAGAGAGAGAAAAACAAAACAAAACAAAAAAAAGATGGGTGAAGAAGAGAGATCAGGAGATGAAGGAAAAAGAGGGGAAGAAGTTGATGCTGGTGCTCTCTTCGTCCTTAAATCCAAAGGTACGTTTTATATGTTATGCAAATTAATAATAGATGCACGCCGATAATATAGATGACATCAAATCAAGGATCAAAAACATAAAATTTGATTGGTATAAGGTGGATATTTAAAGTTGGATATAAAACAAATTTTTTTTTTTTTTAACAAACGATATAAAGCAAGTTGGTATTAACAAATACTATAGGGACATGGTGGCACTGCGGATTCCACTTGACGACATCGATAGTGGCACCGCCGCTACTGAGTCTACCGTACGCCTTCAAGTTCTTAGGATGGGCGGCCGGAATATCGTGTTTGGTGGGAGGAGCAGTCGTCACTTTCTACTCATACACCCTTCTCTCTCTTACTCTCCAACACCACGCTTCACTCGGCCACCGCTACCTCCGCTTCCGTGACATGGCCCACCACATCCTCGGTAACTATTTTTTTTTCTTTTACCTTTCCTATTATAATCGATCAAGGGTTAACCAAAAGTTTATCCATGCGAATTTCATTTGAAATTGAGATGCAGTTATGGAGACATACGTGTCTATATAAACTTCTACATCATACACCACTCTAATTATTTCATCCACCTTTGACCAAAAAAGAAAAGAAATATTTGTGTGTGTCCAAAAGAGATATTTGGGTGGATCAAGTATCTGGATCTAATATCAGATCTGCTTTTAAAAGTAGGATATTACAAACTTTTGGATTCTTGGTAAAATCAATATGAAATTGGATCCAGATCCATGTGCCTTCCATTTTAAATTCGGACCTTCAAACGTAACAAAAAGTTTCAAACTAAGTCATCTTTAAATAAATAACAAAGATTATAAATAAATAAAAAAGGATTCCGAATGTAAAATTGTTGTATCATTTAATGGCCAAGAAGACAAATGGGCAGCCAAACCTTGTGGTCCTTTTTTATATATTATGGTTTGGTGACTTAAGCCTTTATCTCTCAATTAATATTATTTTGTTATTTTATTCAGTTTTCAATTGCATTAAAGTGATGAAAAAACAAAACTGCATAACAAAAAAAAATGTAAGTGCACAATATGGCTTCAAGTTGGATTTTTTCGTTTAACATATATTATGCGGGTTTGAACGAAGATGGTCAAGTTCAAATTCGAATTCTAAGGAATTGGGTAGCTTGCTCTATTAATTAATATGAAACCAGACATATTATGCATGGATTTGGTCTAATGTAGGTTTTAGTTTTAAAATACATCAGTAATTTAAAGAGTTTACAGAATTAAGTCGGATCAGATTTCATGTTCATAATCAATTTAAATTGTTTTTTTTACTATACATGAGAACAACACTAATTAATCTAACCAAACTAAAATTCAATCTTGTTTTCTGAATCAATTTTTTTGCTTAATTTAGACTTTAGAATGAGTTAGGTTTCCTCTTAACAACTTTGATCATATGAAATGGAAAGGGCCAAAATGGGGGAGGTACTACGTGGGACCAATACAAATGGCGGTGTGCTATGGTGTGGTTATTGCCAATGCCCTCTTGGGAGGTCAATGCATTAAGGCAATGTATTTGGTATTGAAGCCAAATGGTGAAATGAAACTCTTTGAGTTTGTGATGCTTTTTGGAGCCTTACTCTTGGTGTTGGCACAAATCCCATCCTTTCACTCTCTACGACACATCAACCTCTTCTCTCTCATCCTCTGCCTTCTCTACAGTGCTTCCGCATCTGCTGCCTCCATCATCATCGGTATACCAAACCACTTACTCTTTCATCTTATGGTCTAAATACATTTCGATTCGTTTTGTTTTAGATATTAGGTTCATCGTGATTCATGTGTGCTCTTCATTTTTGCCATTTTATATGGCCTTACTCTATGTCTAGAAAATCTGACATTTCTCCAAGATTAGTATGAGCTCTGGTTTGAGATCCCTCGCTTATCATCAAAACGAAATATTTAGATTGTAAATTTGGATTAAATCACAAAGTTTTCTTTTAAATATCAGGAAATACATCAAATGGACCGGAGAAGGATTATGCAATAGTTGGTGACAAGGAAACTAAAGTGTTTGGAGTGTTCAATGCTATGGCTATTATTGCCACTACATACGGCAATGGCATTATACCCGAAATTCAGGTTTCATTTTCTCTCTCTTTATTTCTGTACACTAACAATGTAACACACCACTTTTATTTTAACCAAAACAAAAAAAAAACACCACTTTTATTTATTAAAAACAAAATCCTTAGTCCCCAAAACAAAATGCTCAGTCACACGTTAGAGCACCGCAATGGTGAGTCTCTCAAAAAGAGTATTCCAACAAATTAATATTAGTATTTTAATAGAATTTGATTTTATTATTAAATTTTAATTTTTACAAAGAGTTGAACCAATAATAAATAGACATGTGGCATGAGTGTTTTTCATAGTGTCTCAAATGAGACGCTCTCTACCCTCTTTCTCTTCTCTTTTTATTTATTTTTATTTTTTTTAATGGTGAATGTCTCCTTAAGACATCTCCATTGCAGATGGTCTACGTGAACATACAAGACCCCAAAATGTGTGTATAACATACCTAAATACGAGTTTATCACATACAATATCACGCATATTAAATCAGCATTTTAATAAGAAAATGTAGCGAAGTTGGATTACAAATCTATTAAAGAATGTAGTGTATATGATAAGTTTGGCTCAAGAGTTTAGATTAATGTGTTAATCAAGTGATATGTACAATTAAGATCAGTCTAACTATACAATAGATATGTACCAATAATATATACTAGGATTTATCCAATCACAATCCTTATAGTTTCAGTATGATATTTTATCACGTTGTTCGAAAAAAAAAAATTCCAATAAACAACTTACATTACAGTTTAACAAAAATTAAAAACTCTAAATATATTATCTTGTTTGAAAATATTTAAACTTGATATATGAATCTTATCTTTTTGCAATGCAGGCAACATTGGCGGCACCAATAAAAGGAAAAATGTTGAAAGGATTGTATATGTGTTACACTGCAGTGATAGTGACATTTTTCACTGTAGCCATCTCAGGATATTGGGCATTTGGTAATAAAGCCAATGGACTTATCTTCACTAATTTCTTAAATCCTGAGACAAACCATTACTTAGTTCCTACTTGGTTTATTTTTCTCATCAATCTCTTCACCGTCCTTCAACTCTCGGCCGTTGCTGTGGTAAGTATTATCACACATCGATTGTAACACAATAAAGTGTAAATCATTCTACATTTGTTTTCACACATATTGCTACTAATTTTGAGCTACGCAGGTATACCTACAACCCATAAACGATATTTTGGAAAGTTTATTCAGCGATCCAACAAAGAAGGAATTCTCTATCCGCAATGTCATCCCTCGACTGGCTGCACGTTCCTTCTTCGTCGTGGTGGCTACCGTCATTGCGGCAATGCTTCCATTTTTTGGAGATATAAACTCCTTGTTAGGTGCTTTCGGTTTCATGCCTCTAGACTTTGTTCTACCAGTAGTATTCTTCAACTTTACGTTCAAACCATCTAAAAAAAGTTTCATTTTTTGGATCAACACTGTGATCGCTGTGGTGTTTTCTAGTTTAGGGGTGATTGCTATGGTCGCGGCGGTTAGACAGATTATGATCGATGCCAATACGTATAAGTTGTTTGCGGATGTATAAAACATGCAAATCAAAGTGAGATGTTATTATTGTTGAAGTAAAAATAAACCTGATTAGTTGACGTTTAATTTTTTTGTGTTTTTTTTTAGAATTTCTTTCCTATGCCGACCAGATATCTAGTAAATTGTTACACCTTACAAGCATTAGAATCTTGGAAACCCCAGTTAAACGAAAGCCTAGAGTAGTTGGGGCTATGTCTAAACCGGGTTTGAATATCGGTTTGATCGGGTTAGCGACGAAAAATATTTGGTTCAGGATATAGGCTCGTTTTCAAGCGTGTTGGTTCGGTTTAAACGATCAGGCATATTTCATATTTCACATTTCACATTTCACATTTCACAAGACAGTTTCTAGCGGTTTGACCAATTAGGGTTTAAGGTCTTCTAAAATGGCGACGACCTTGAATCGATTCCTGAAGCAAAGATGTAGATCAGTCTCTGCTCTCTCGTATCGAAACCAGCTTCAAGGTCTCTTCAACTTCACTCGCTACGAGAATCATGACTCTCTCCCTTCGCAAATGCCAGCTCTTCGATCAACCACCCGCTCGTTTCTCGATTTTTATCAGGTATATTGAAGAATTACCAATTTTCTGCCTGTTTCTAGATAAATTTCGAGAAATTAATTTCGCTGTCGGAGAAATGTTGACTGTTTTGGCTTCGGGCAGTTTGGGAACAAGAAAGCGATTGCGGATGAACGTGCTAGACTGTAAGCTTCCCTTTTATTAAGATTCGAATCCTTTTTGGGTTTTGCTCCGATCCAGGTTCAGCATTGAAGTTCGTTGATCGGTCCTAGCATTTATTTACTCTCAATTTCGAGATAGATTGTCTCAATGAGAAGTTAATTAGTGGAATATGATGTGATTTAGGGCAGTAATGATGAGATGAATCGGGGATACTTTGCTGATATGAAAGAATTCAAGGAACATGGCGGTAAGGTAATGATGCTGCTTCTTTTACCCTGTCTCTTATTGGTAGTAGTCACAATCAAAGACCTGAGATTCTGTGTTCTTGCAATTGCTTTCATTAGCTAGGGCTTATATCATACATATCATTTTTGTTGCTAATGTAAATTATATTTGTGTTGGGTGCGCTTTTACTAGAACTCTGCTTCCGATTTTCTTGGTACTTAGCTATGCACGATTAATGGGATTTATGAACTGCAATTGATGTTTTTGCAGATCGCAGCTGCAAGTAAGACTATAATTCCTGCTGTGTCAGCCATGAAATTTCCGGAATTAGCAGTAACTTTCTCTAACGGAAAAAGCCTGAAGTTGCCTATTATTTCCAACAGCAATGAGGTTAACACAGAGAGTTTGGCTGTTCCTAAAGTATCATTGGTGTGCCTGTCTTTCCGAGCAAGCTCTCAGGTACAAAAACTTCCTCCTCGTTATATACTTCAATGGAACCAAGAAAATGTGTGGTAAGCCTTTTTGAAGAGATCTGTAATATTAACGGAAGTGTTGCTTGTTAAGCTTAGGAAGCAATGGTTGCATGATACAGTGTTCTAAAGTGGCGAAGCACTTGTTGATAAGTATGACCTTATATATACCTTGTCTAATTGTTGCTGGGATGTGGTTGCTTTATCTGACAGGAAATGATCAGCTCGTGGAGAAAACCATTTCTTGAATCGTTTGGCGACAGGAAAGATCTTCAGTTATTTGAGGTAGCTATCCTGAATTGTTCTGTGCTATTCATACGTGGATCAGATATTAGAACGTGCACAAGTGCTTTTTTTTGGCAGCTGTTTTCTCTCCCATTGTCTTCAGACGAACTTTTTTTTGTTTCTGCAATTATAGGTTTCATTTATAGACAAATGGCTGCTGGGTTTGGCCCCCATTAAAAAACTACTTCTCCGGGTCTTGCAAAAACCAAACAACAGCGAGAACAGTGTCCTCCAGCGGCAGATTGTTTACTCATTTGGGGACCATTATCACTTCCGAAAACAAATGAAAGTTTTGAACCTTCTCACCGGGTACAGAAAATCTCCACTTCATCAAGTTAGATTCACTTAAACCTTTCTGATTTCTCTGTTGCACATTCTTGTTTATGTCTCAGGTATATTCTCTTACTCGACAATTTCGGGAGAATAAGATGGCAAGGTTTTGGAACAGCAACTCCAGAGGAAGTATCTCAACTTCTCTCTTGTACCTCACTTCTCTTGGAAGATCAATGAGAGGTAACCAAACTGATCTAGCTGTTAAACCATTCGAATCAAAAGACTCCCAATTCTCTTTAGGCCTACATTTATCAAAATAATTCCACAGTAAGAAGCAGAAAAACGTTAAGTGTAGAAATATTTCAACTTTCCCTGGAAATGTTTCATAGTGAAGAGTTACAAAAGTTTCTTTGAGCAACATCTTGTGAAGCACCTTCTTGATATAGTTTTCCTGGTATGCAAATAAAACATCTGAGGATCTTTTTGGTTCCATTACATGTCCAGATCGCTGCTTAAACCAGAGACTGTCTCAAGAGACAAGTGTTACTCTCCTTTACATTTTTTGAAGGATGTGGAACAATTACGGCTCACAGAAGACAATAAATTGATAAACTCTCTCTTATCTTTCGTTTTTTTCAGTTAAATTCGATTGATGTTATTGGCACTTTCATGGCATTAGAGAATCCTTTCTTCCGATTTATATGGTGTTCGACGTTTAGACTAATAGAGTGTAATCCTCGCTCTTCGCTTATTCTCTTTGCTTATTGTACTCATGTAACTCCTCTGGGAATTTAATTACCTGAATCTTGTTCTTATACAATGGAGTTAAGTTTGAAAAAAATGAAAGAAAGACAAACATCTAGTTCTTCGTGGTAGTTCGTTTTTAGTTTATTTTTAAAAAAAATGCTAAAATAAAAACAATATTGGCTTACCCCATAAAAAAGTACTCAACATAAAAAGAAGTAATAATACGAAAAACAAATTGTCAATTAATCTCTGATCAATTTCCAGTTAATTGACAAAGGTGTTATACCCTATTCGAGCTTCAGATTAAATGCCTAAAGAATATATAAAACATTGATTTTTAAACTGTTACCAAAAAGAAAAGTTACATCCGTACTTAGACGCGTCATGGTTAGTGGAGCTAGACACATTACATCATGTCTAGTACTCAACAATTTTTTTATGCAACAAACCATAAGAAAAAAATGAACTTCAGAAATACTAACATTTACCAGAAATGCCAGATTTTAAAAACACGCCAAAATGACTAAAACAACCAAAAAAGGATAATTTATGCAAAGCTTCATTCCCATATTTATTAAATTAATCACCAAAATGTGCAAAACTTTAGTACTGTCATCAGAATATCAGAACGTTCATTTGGCGGCTTTCTCTCTCTCTCCCCCTCGGAAGAGAAGTTCGAACTGAGAAATGGCGGTGGATTCTCCTACTGGAGTAATCATCGCTGCCGTGCTTCTACATGCTGCGACAACCATGGTTTGCGGCTCCGACGCGGTTCTCAAGCTGGAGAGGTCGATTCCGCCGAGCCATGAACTTAGTCTGACTCAGCTCAGGGCTTTTGATTCAGCTCGCCATGGAAGGTTACTGCAGTCTCCTGTCGGCGGAGTTGTTGATTTCCCGGTTTATGGAGCCTCCGATCCGTTTCTCGTAGGGTACTACTGTTGTTTACCCATTTGCTTATGCACTTTTCGATTTTTTTTTTTTTTTTTTTTTGGTATCCAGAAGAAAAAAAATCACTTTTTGGAACTCGTAGTACAGTCTCCGGACTTGAATTTGAAAACTTTTTCCACAACCCAGATTGAATCGAATAAACTAATTTGTTTCTGTGTACACTGAGTAATGCCAATCGATTCTGTCTTCAAGATTCGACGCGATTTTCCATCAAACGTGCTTGAATCAAATGGGATAATAAATAACTGAACTTTGCTTTGGCTTTTGAAGACTGGGCGTGATCAAATCGAAATGTAGGAAATCAAGTTAGCAGCATTCTAGAGTATTGTGTCGTCATCTGTTCAAATTAGAATTAAGAGCATCTTTGATTCTATCTCTTGACTCTTGCCCATTCCTTTTTTAGTATCTTTTTTATACTTGCTGTTATTTTGCTTTCATGACAGACTTTACTATACAAAGGTTAAACTTGGGACACCCCCAAGAGAATTCAATGTGCAAATCGACACGGGAAGTGATGTTTTGTGGGTTAGCTGCACTTCCTGCAACGGCTGCCCCAAGACTAGTGAACTCCAAGTATATTTCTTTCTAACTTTCCTCAATAGCATTTTAATTCGCTTCCTCATGGTCTTGGTTTTATCTCTATGACAAGCTACATATATATGAACTCTTTTGTGGGTTTTTGTTGGTTGCAGATTCAGCTAAGTTTCTTTGATCCTGGAGCTTCATCCTCAGCTTCAATGGTTTCATGTTCAGACAGGAGATGTTACTCAAATTTCCAGACAGAATCGGGCTGTTCTCCGAACAATCTTTGTTCCTATACATTTAAGTATGGTGATGGAAGTGGCACTTCTGGTTACTACATTTCAGATTTCATGTCCTTTGATACTGTTATCACCAGCACCTTGGCTATAAATTCCTCTGCTCCCTTTGTCTTCGGGTAAGCTAGCAGCTAGAATATTTTGTGTGTGTGTGTGTATACATACACAAATCTGAGATTATGGTGTCTCATCTTTTTTATCTTGCATTTTATGACCCCCTTCCGATACTGATGATTTCCTTAAGAGGATATGGTGCATTGCCTTCTCTAAAAACTTATTCAACTGATGACTGCATCTTTGGTGGGGGCTGGGGGAGAAAATATTGCCCAAATGAGAAATAGTTGTTCTGTAACTGCATATCGAACTACATTAATTAGTTTTCATGATATGTGATGCTTATCTTCAATATTGACAAACAGGTGTAGCAATTTACAAACCGGAGATTTACAGAGGCCTAGGAGAGCAGTTGATGGCATCTTTGGGTTAGGCCAGGGGCGTTTATCTGTAATTTCACAGCTGGCTATGCAAGGACTTGCGCCACGAGTATTCTCACACTGTCTAAAGGGAGATAAAAGTGGTGGAGGTGTAATGGTTCTAGGTCAAATTAAGAGACCGGATATTGTCTATACCCCTCTTGTTCCATCACAGTGAGTTCTCAATCCTTCTATTATACACCTCGAACTCTAATATATCTTTTGTAAATAAAAGCACCGGTTAAACCCCCGGGGTACTTACTATGGTGATGAAGCAGGCTTCTGTGTTAGGGTAGAATTCCCAGGATTTGTTTTCATAAAACAAGGAGGTAGATCCAGGGTTTCACTGATGATTATACACAGATATAAACATGCGATTTTGCTATCCCATTCTGCTGTAGGAACCATATGATCCAGAAATAGACGTTTTGTAGCTGACCTACGAAAATAAAAATGCTGTTTGTTTAGCTTGGAATAGGAAAAGTAAGATATATAACCCCACGTCTTGATTCAAATAATATGCTGCAAAAAAAACATTTCAGGCCTCATTATAATGTGAACCTGCAGAGCATTGCTGTGAACAATCAGATATTACCGATTGATCCATCTGTTTTCACAATAGCCACTGGTGATGGGACAATAATTGATACAGGGACGACTCTTGCTTATCTTCCCGACGAAGCTTATGGTCCATTCGTCCAAGCTGTGAGTCTAGTTTCTGCCATTGTTGAAGTATCAGTCCTCAAGCGTTACATTTTTTGAATGAGTTTTCAACCCAATTTAGAGGATAGATGTTACTATACCTCAAAAGAGAGAAGATTCATAAACCGTTGAACCTGCAGATTTCAATTGCTGTTTCACAGTACGGGCGTCCCATTACATATGAGAGTTACCAGTGCTTTGATATCACATCTGGGTAAAGTTCCTCACAAGTGCAAGTATATATAAAAAGCTGTTATCTCTCTTGAATGTTTAACTGCTAAAAAGATTTGAATCCATGTTGCAGAGCCGTTGATGTCTTTCCCGAAGTTAGTTTGAGCTTCGCTGGTGGTGCATCAATGGTCTTAAAACCCCGCGGGTATCTGCAGATTTTTTCTAGTGTAAGCATATTCATACACTACTTCATAAGTTGTCTAGTAGTGTGGCAATGATAAGCTTTGAAAAAGTTTAGCTGCTCAACTCTTAGCTATAGGTCTACTGTATCGAGCCTAGGACTGAAACTAGCAGATTAGAGCTGTTATGCGCCTGAGTTAATTGTAAAAACTTAGGTGTTGGGATTGTCATGATTGGATATTTAGTAGCTGTAAGGAGTTGTAATATTCGCTTAGGCATGCAAGCTACTCAATAGATAGTTCTCATTTATTCATTTTGGCTAAACATTATCTATTGATACCAAAAAAGAGACTTGATATATTTTCATTTGCTATCATCAGTCGGGAAGTTCAATATGGTGCATTGGTTTCCAGAGAATGTCGCATCGTCGTATAACAATTCTTGGCGGTAATAACACGTATTTTTTGTAATCTCGATCAAGTGAAGCTGAAACAGTGCAATTAGTTTTCTGAATGGGTTCCTCGTGGCTGGATTTTGCTTTGCAGATTTGGTTCTTAAAGACAAAGTGGTGGTCTACGATCTTGTTCGCCAACGGATTGGATGGGCAGAATACGACTGTGAGTGTCTTTTTTGGTTGGATCCAGTTACACTAAAATTGGTTTCGATTTCTATGGTTTTCAAAATAGTAAGAATAAAGAAAACACATTTGGGGTTGATTTCCTATAGACATTTCGGTCTGATTTATATATCACACCCCTACATTTAGAGTATGATGCAGATTGCAGATAATGAAATCGCAGAGGTAATTACGTTACAGGTTCTCTGGAGGTGAACGTTTCAGCGACGAGAGGAGGACGAAGCAAAGACGTTATAAACACAGGTCAGTGGAGAGAGAACGGATCAGAGAGTTGTTGTACAAGTTATTACTTGTTGTTACAAGTAGTTTTCCTCATCCATCTTTTCCTCTCTCGGCTTCTTGTAGCTTTCTAGCATTCATTCACTCACTCCACAGAGGTTGGACTTTTTCCCGAAAAAAGTGTCCAAAAACAAAAACAAGCTTGTTATTGTAATTTTTTTATGTATCATTAATTAATTCTTACTAACGATCCACGACTTCTCTCGTTTCTCCTCTAAATAAAGCGACTTTTTATCCAACACTAGGGAACGACGATACATGCACAATAAATCAAGACGACGAATAGTTTACTATTGATATAAGACTGAAAATGACAATTGTATAATTTGTTATACCCTAAGGTAGGTTTAACATGCAGATGAATAGTAATCTTCCACCGTCATTTTCAGTCTTCTTATTCAACGAAGAAACAAAAAAGAAGAAGGTTTAAATTACAGCAATGTTGAACAAAATATGTTTTACTTTAACAATAATTTTTTGCAGCGTTATTCTTCTGTCGACTGCTCGTAATTCTCTCTCTAATAATCCAAAATAATTGAATAATACAAATTTGTTATACAATGCAGGTCAGATCTAGAATAAAATTAAAGAATAAAACTATAGATTCAGTATTTGATTTCACGTGAACAATTCATAATTGAGTAGAAGAGATTATAGAGAGTGTAGGTTTTTGCTACCGACGAACATTATGCCTCCATAAATATCCATCCCTCATTTTCTTCTTTTTTTTCCCATTCGCACAACAAATCTCTCTCTCTCTCTCTCTCTCTCTCTCCATTGATTGCGTTGTTATCTTTGTGGCGTGAGATATCACGCGGTTCCAGACTTTTGTATTCTGATTCCAACTTTTGTTTCTTTCTCCACCGACAAAAAAAATGGCGAACGGAGCCGGTAGATTGGATCTGGACGGCAGGCCGATTAAGCCGATCACGATATGCATGATTGGCGCCGGGGGTTTCATCGGCTCTCACCTCTGCGAGAAGCTGCTGACGGAGACCCCGCACAAGGTGCTCGCGCTCGACGTCTACAACGATAAGATCAAGCACTTGCTCGAGCCGGATACGCTTCAATGGGCCGGCAGGATCCAGTTTCATCGTATCAACATCAAGCATGATTCTAGACTCGAGGGACTTATCAAGATGGCAGATCTGGTATAGCTCTCCCTAATCTTTTTTGTGAATGTCAATGTGAAGCTCTTCTTTAGCAATTTATCGGTGATCCCTGCTCTTTCTTGTTCAAGCTTATGCAGAGAAATTGTGATTGGTTGAAAATTTTCATAGTTACTGCGTTGCTGATTGATGATGATTACAGACTCAGATCTGATCCGTCATGGGATATTAGAATATTGAATTTCAGCATTACGACGTTTCGCTCATCTTTTCTTCTTTTTAAATTCCCCAGCCGCCATGCTTCCTTCATTTTATCGAAGTTTGTGAATGTCTTCTTTAATCTGTGGTTTTGCTTTGCAGACGATAAATCTCGCTGCGATCTGTACTCCAGCAGATTACAATACGCGTCCCCTTGACACTATCTACAGCAATTTCATCGATGCTCTCCCGGTGGTATGTTTTTTTTTCCATTTACTTCTTTTGCAGTTTTTTTGGTTTAGTGGAGCAATTTAAAAGTTTCTAGGAATATATTTTTGTGATAGGGATGCTTAAGATATGTAGTCTGTACCAGATATTTGTTGTGACATTGAGTGGTCAATGTAGGTTAAATACTGCTCGGAGAACAACAAGCGTCTTATTCACTTTTCCACTTGTGAAGTCTATGGAAAAACTATAGGAAGCTTTCTTCCGAAGGATCATCCTCTGCGTCAGGTCAGGCGTTTTCTCCTCTTCACTCTGATCATGTCCTTTTGTCTTAAGCATCACCGTCTGCTGAATGTCGCTGTCAAGTGGATCAAGAAACTATGTTTTTTTGTTCAGTGGTACACTCGCTGAAGATGGATTCGGAAATTTAATATTCTAAGCCCATCACTATCCACTTTAATAGTTTTCCAAACATCTGAGAAAATGTTGCTTCTCTTCCTGCTATTACCTGAGTATGGCTTTGAGCCCCAACTACTAGATGAGGATTGCTGTTTGTTCCTTAGTTTTTTTATGTCAAGTAAATATTAGTTTCATGTCCTCTGGTTCTTGTTATACTTTTGTCTCTGTAATTGTTGTTATTTCTTGACCACTCACAAAGATGCTCGTCTTGTGTTCTATAGGATCCTGATTTTTATGTACTCAAAGAAGATACATCCCCTTGCATATTTGGTTCTATTGAGAAGCAGAGGTGGTCATATGCTTGTGCAAAACAACTGATTGAGAGACTTGTCTACGGTATGCGGTTTTTTTAAAATGATAAGCAAATTCAATGTACTCAGGCCAAAGGTTCTCATTGCGTTTTTTTGTGGTTGCAGCTGAGGGGGCTGAGAACGGACTCGAGTTTACCATTGTAAGACCGTTCAACTGGATTGGACCTAGGATGGATTTCATCCCTGGCATTGATGGTCCTAGCGAGGGTGTCCCTCGTGTCCTAGCGTGCTTTAGCAACGTAAGTATACAGGCTCAGTCCAATAACCCGACTTCTTTTTGTGGCTGCAGCTTTATTGTTTTACTTTTTGAGTTATTTTCAGAACCTTCTGCGGCGTGAGCCTCTCAAGCTTGTGGATGGTGGAGAGTCACAGAGAACCTTCATCTACATCAAAGATGCTATTGAAGCTGTCCTTTTGATGATTGTAAGTTGCATTTATTGCTCATCCCTGGTGATATTTCGTTTATTGCACTGTTATCAAAGAAGTTGCATCTGAAATGGTTGTGGTATCTTTAACAGGAAAACCCAGAGAGAGCCAATGGGCATATCTTCAATGTAGGCAACCCAAACAATGAAGTGACCGTAAGACAGCTTGCTGAAATGATGACTGAGGTGAGAAAAATTGTTCACAAAGAAGACTGCGATTGATTTTCGATATACTATGGCACGCTCATCAAATGTTGCAAAACAAAAAAATTGGCAGGTCTACTCAAAAGTGAGCGGAGAGACAGCTATAGAGAGTCCAACGATAGACGTGAGCTCCAAAGAGTTTTATGGAGAAGGTTATGACGACAGCGACAAGAGAATCCCAGACATGACCATCATCAACCGTCAACTTGGTAATTTCCTCTTGGTCTGCTGTCTGCTTTTGTCTCTTCAAACATAGCCAATTGTTTTCTGACATTTGGTGTGGACAATAATTAGGATGGAATCCAAAGACGTCTCTTTGGGACTTGCTTGAGTCGACCTTAACTTACCAGCACAGGACCTATGCGGAAGCCGTTAAGAAGGCCACTTCAAAACCAGTCGCATCATAGTAGAGGTCATCACCTCGAATCATTTGGTGGCTACTATTCTATTCTTTTTGTTTTTTGTTTTTAATTCACCCAACAGAAACCTTTTATTCCCTTAAAATAGGCCATTCTAAGCGAATGATATTTCATGGTGGTTGGTTCTAGTGTACGTGTTATATAGTATTATTACTGTTAAATGTTTTTGAATTCGTTGTTGAAGCGCTTTATATCTTTGTATTTGTTTGAAACTAAAAAGGGAATGATTTGTTCAAGCGATAACATTACTTCGTATGGGGCTGGCTTCATACGTTACATCTCTCTGGTGGGTCCTACACTTTATTTGCAAGTTTGACAAAATTTGCACTTGTCATGATAACCATTTTTGGCTTTTGCCTGTATTTTTTGAATTTATATCACCTAATTTGGAAACGCCTTAGGGTCTAAATCTATATCACTAAAAGTGCAAGTGAAGTAGCTATCATATATTAAAACATCCAGAAAAGATGACAAGATCGCCGACCAAATTTAAAAAAAAAATATGGATGGACAAGACCGAAATTATTACCGTGAACAGATGGGTATTTTATTTCACTATACGCTAAACGACGAACAACGAGAAGAAGCAGTAGGCAGAAAATGGAAATTTTTACCAACACTTAAAAACAGTTTTTTAACGGAAATGCATAAAATCGATGACATTCAATATAGCAGTAAAAAAAAACCGCACAAATTCTGGCGCACACATATATGTTTTATTTCTCTCGCCTTTCTCTTTTTTTTTCTACAATTTAGAGGACTACAGAGCAACCAAGGAACTTTTCATTCTTTCTTAAAAAACAAAAAAAACGATGCACCAAAATTATGTCACAAACACATGCACAAAAGGAGTCGCTAACGAGCGGACGCAGCAGCAGCAGTAGTACATAATATGCATCGTAAACGCGACCGCCCAGGCCTGTCTCCATCACCATTGTCGTCTTCCTCATTCTCATCCTCATCCTCCACACCGTTATCGTAGCCATATTCATAGCCCGAAGAGCCTTTGGTTGTCTTGTTATTGCTGTTGCTGAAGGCAGCATCCATGAGACACGTCATGTGGTAAGCATGGCAGCAAAAGAAGACCACCACGGTATCCCCTCTTATCGAAACCTGGTCGAAGCACATGCAACACCGTGTGTCCCCCCGTGTCTTCGACTTCACCTCTGTCATCTTTATGCTCAAAGATTTATCTACTACCATTCTCTGCGAAGATGATCGGTTATTGTCTTCTCTCTTTGCACGGGAATCGTCTTCTTCGTTGCTTAGGCAGACCCCACGTCTCGCCTCGTTGAAGCACTTGACCAGAAGATTAACAATGTCCGTCTGTACAACAACCCCCACACGTAAAATTCCCTGGAGCCTGTTCCAGATTATATGATCAGAGGGACACTGGTGACATTAAATGTGTACCTTGAGAATGTCATTGCAACCGTGTCTAAGAGATGTCTCAGTTCTGTAATCTGTTACGATTTTGACCAGTCGATCCCTTAGTCTGAAAGCAGAAGAAACAATGAGGTGAACATTATATTGGCAGAAAAAAAAATCAGAAAGCATATGATTCTGCCAATGCTTGGTGTGTGCACGTGGAAGAGCGGCCATGTTTACTTAAGGACGAACACGTGATTGAATGAACTCCAGAATAGTTAAAACTAACCGAGGTATTTCCAAGCCATTTGGGACCATATTTACAATGTAAAGAGGGTCGAGGTTGCCAACCGTGTGCTCCAACAGCAAGCCCACCTAAACTTAGTGAAAAGGAACAGAAGATTTAAGGAAAAGTACTACAAGGACACAAGTTTCCCAGAATCAAGGCCTATTTGTGTGGCGGATTTGATTCGCACACAGATTTTACCATCTCGGGCTTGTTCAGACATTGTTTAATCAGCTCTTCCCATAGATCATCGTCGTGCTGCATAGATACAAATTCCACAGCCTGCAGAAAATCGATCAATTTTAAATACCACAGCTTGTTTTATTTATACTCAGTCAGCTTGACATCAATTAGAGAGTACGAGGATTGCAGAAAGAAGACACGCTACTGAACATAGAGTAATTACCTCTTCTATATCCCCCAGTTTATTTATGATGACAGCAAGAGCTTGTTTTGCATTTCCCATCCTCCCCAGGACAAACACTTGCTCTCTTAATAGATCTTTCTTGACACAAAGTTCATATGCCTGAGATTTAGCAGTAGATCAAGTTCAGAAAGAAAACCTAGAGATAGTTCATTTCAGTAAGCTGTTTAGCTAGTAATGTTCACTACCTTTTCTAACTTGTAATGTTGACTGCTACGTAGGAATGGAAGCAGCATCTTGGTATCGTATTCCGCATATAGTTCTACCTGCGGCATGAATGCATTTTAAGAAAATATTAAAGCAAAAGGAGAAAGAGAAGAAAACATTCAATGTATATATTGAAATAACTACACACACCTGCATATCATGAAAATCCTTCCCAGTACTTGGGCTGACTTGAAATAACGCATGTAGATATAAGTACAAGTAATATCTTGAATCACATTTTTTGCCAGCTTTCAGAAGTTGCGGGACAACTTCAGATGGAGCAATCAAATCCCTATTTTGGATAAATAATGTGGTGGCACGCTTGCAATCAAGCAACATTAACTGGACAACCTACAGAAGCAGATAAGGGAAACATTCACTAGTCTGTATGACAACGTTATGAGATTTCCATGACAGAACAGCAGTGGATATGCCTGAATCCCCAAGATATTAACTACTCATTACACCATCCCATAACTACAAAATTGGAAATCGTATGCTGTGGAGCTCCATCTTTGTTTGAATTATGTATTACATAGAGAAGTTTCGTGTACTTATATCTAAGAAAAGATTTAGGATCCACTTAACCCAAAAAGAGAAAGATTCAAATCCGATTGTGAATGATGTTCATGAACCAATACGGCGCTAAGCTAACATTAAGGATGATTAAGAAATTTAGATCGTCAAGGAAATGCCTATTTAGTGCTTTCAGAAGTCTCAAACTGTCAAAAAAATTCCCTCATATACCTTTCCACGAATCGCCTCATGCAAGCTGTATTTCTCAATGAAGTCGAACACTTCTGGTTTGAGAAGCTGGATAAAAAAAGGAAAGGAACATTTTAGTGGACTATCGACGGAAGAAGGCCTGAACAAGATCAGGGGCAAATACTTTAACAAATGTATCACTTTATTAGTACACACGTACATCAGCATATAGGGAGAAGGCTTTCTCGTAATGTCCATCAATTACGTACAGCTCTGCCAGCGCCTGATACATGAAATGATCAAACAACTCTGATTCCGTAAATAAATAAACTCAGCTTAACATTACAGACGATGCTGACCTCTTTGAGAGCATCCGTCATTGAAGATGTGTTCAGCTGAGGCTCTACTGCTGCGATAACAGGCAAAGCAGAATATACTGATCGTGGCCAAGATTTAACAGTTGACAAAAGCTCCTTGTGATATGAGGGGTTGGTTGCCAGTGCCACTAGAGCAACCTGCATCATAAACAAAAAATAAATTTTATGCCTCGATTGTTTCAAACACAAGTTTTTGTTTAAAAGTGAATTTTTTTAAATAAGATATTTTCAAATTTCTATCCTATTTCTTCCATTGGTTCTTTACTCTAGCACATGCTAGATAGATAAAGACATGAAAAAAGTGGGAGAGTTCGTACAAAGTTGTTGATATATACAAACCTCATACACAGTATCCTTGAGCCTTGGGTTATCGGTAGGCATGTATGGAACAAGAACAGGCAGCTGGCGTAGTTGAGCAAAATGAAAAACCCACCTGACAAGAGAAACACAATATGAGATATGTAAACAATAACCGAAAACCAAACGCTTAGCAAATATGAGATACTAATTTGTTCAAACCTCTCCCAGGCTGAAGCAGATCCTCGTAACAATTTTGGGCATAAAGATGCTGCTTCAGCATATTTTCTTTCCACAATCAAATGATCAAGATACCCAGCACCCACCTAGACAAGTAAAAATTAGGAAAAGTCACATATCACTACTCCCAAAAAGAGACCAATAGAAGAAAATAGGTAAGTTTTATTAAGATAAACCCAAGGAATAGAAGATGCCCTGTAAGAGACATATGGCTTGTGTTAGAGTTAAAAATCACGAACGCAAGAAAGAAAAGTGGAGAACTTGACAGTTGTTTTCTCGACCAAGAACTGCAAGGCTTATGAGACATCTGAACAGAGAATCCTTTGGTTAAACGAATAGAGTATTGCCAGATTAAATTTGTTTACCCAACACTAGTCGTGAAATATTGCATTTAGATGAATATTGAATCAAAATCATGAACAGCACTTTGCCATGCATTTCATCCCATTTTAGTAGAGAAACGTGGAGAACAAATAATGAACAATAGAGCAAAGACAAATAAAAGGTTTAGTAACTAATTATTTTCGAACAAGTACCTTATCAACTAGTTCGGTTCGTCCTTCACCAGCCTCAACAGCTGCTAGTGCTTTCTCGTGAAATCCATGTTGCAAAAGCCAGTTAATGTGATCTTCAGCATCCCTAACAAGTAACAAACCAGAATAAGTAAGAGACCGTAAAGTTCATTTACAAAGAACAGAATAACATAGACAAAAGAAATAGTGACCACAAAAATCTACCTGGGTTTTGCAATCACAACATCCTTTGGAGAAACAATATAGTACAGTGGTTCATCACCAGCTGCCCACTGTCCCCCAGCATAGCTACTACCTAAACTCGCATCAAATTTTCAAGTAAGTACTCAGAGGTAGGCTTTCCTTCCCCCAGAATACACATTATTTTCCAAACAAAAATCCGACCTGGGAAAGGAGCATGAGCAAGGGAATAGTCTTTCGCCTTATAATGCTCAAAGCCATGTACCGGAAGAGCATCCATTGTAAGTTCATCACTGTTCCATGATACAATGCGTACTTCAGGCCTCTGGGCATTTCCCTGGATTACTTAGAATCAGACTCAACAACTGTCCAAAACGCATGCCATAATATGTTTTTTACTATTTCTCATATGCAACACCAAAACCACCACGGCGAGAGTACCTGACGCGATAGAGTAGTGGTGCTGCTAAATTCCTTCTCACCATCTTCTTCAGTGGGTATATAAGCAAGAATAACTAGAGAATCACCAAAGGGAGCAATCCCTGAAATGAAGTAGCTAGTTTGGAAAGATGCCACAATATCCACTTGGTTTAGACTAGACATCTGAATCTGCCTATATGTTCCATATGCTGTTTTTTGCTGGTCTGATTTAATAGAAGCAATTTTAACAGATGTTCCCCAACCAATCACAAGGAGAGTGTCATCCTGGAATTTTTTTTTTAAAAAAAGATCCCTTAAATCAATGCTGTTACATATGAACACGTTCGGATGAAATTAAAGAAGTAAATAAATAGATAGAGTTACCCAGACCAACCTGCCAAACCAAGTGGGGAAGCAAAGCCTCAGGCCGGGGGCTTCCTCGCGGTCTTTCAATAAATGTAACACGCTGATCTTTGGCTGTATCATAAACTTTAACACCAGCATCATTAGCCCAGGCGATGAGACTTGCTCTCCACCTCACGGAATGGATTGGACCTTCCCCAGAATGCAACACCTACAAGGTTAGCCTCCATCAAATTCACAATGAGTAGGTTGTATCCCAAAACGTAATATACACACACTCTCGCAAACCTGGTCCTTATAACCGAACCACTTCTTGGAGTTCATGTACAAGTGACCAGCCAAGCCACCAGCTACAAATCTCTTTGATTGCTTTTTCGTGTAATCTGGGTCCAAGGAAATGGCCTTCATGGGGCGATGATAATCAAATTTCATCTTCTCATCATCGGTGAAAAGGCTGTTTATAACGACAGAGCCATCGTCTGAACAGCTTCCGATATACTCTCCCTCTGTATCAAAGCTGAGGTCATTAACCGGGGCAGTGTGGGCACGAAATTCTTTAACCTGAAGAAAACATAAAGCAAACACTTGTTTTGAACTTGAGCAAGCTATAGCTAAGCAAACTAACTAAACTGTTCCAGCACCATCAATAAAACCTAATGAAATGCAGGCAGCTTCTATCGACCTCAGTTCGTCATAAGAATATCAGCCAAATCTCCTAAAATGTTGAAATTGACCCGAAATTCCAAAATCGAATCAGTAGAAACTCGCCTGATTCCCCAGGAAATCGAGGATATGCACCGTTCCGTCGTGCGTACCAAGCGCGATCATCCGCGCCGCAACAGCGATGCAGGAAGCAGCGTCGTTAGATAGCAGGGCAGGTACGTTGCCGCCCATCCGCTGGTATTTCAACCGTGGCTCCTCCTCAACCTCATCCCCGTTTTCTTCTTCTTCTTCTTCTTCTTCTTCTTCTTCTTCCTCTTCTTCCTCCCTTTCGTCATCTCCGTCCACGCCATTTTCAGACGGAACCGCAGCCATTACCAACGTGCAGTAATATCGCTCCCACAATAGCTCCGATCAGAAAGCGAGAGACGAATCAGACAGATCTGCGTCCTTGTTTCTGGGTTGAATCTTGGCCCTCCAAAATTTCGTTCAGGTTTTGGTATCGGTAACAATTAATTAATTAATTATTGGTGATGACAGAAGAGAAGAAAAAATGAATAATTAAAAATTAATGATTTGGAAGGCGACAAAGAAAAAGGTGCCATGTGTGGGAGTGTTTTTTGAGTTTTTTCTAATCTCCTTTTACTTACCCTTTTCAGTTTAGATAGAGACGTGGTGGAATGTAACCCATTCGCTCCAACATGAAACCAAGGGAATTTTATTTTACTTGTCAGTGTTTTTTTTTTTTTTTTTTAAAGAAAATAAAGAAGCCCAAACCCTAGTAGTAGTCCCAATCATTTTCTTTTTTTACCGAACATGAAGGATGAAGCTTTTCCCTTTCCGATACACTATCTATTTAGAGAGGGATCAGATTCTTCGAGACAGAAAGTGAGTGATACATAGTACGAGGACTTTGTTTCAAACACAGAGAAGAAGAATCTCAAGTTTTTCGGACCCAGGAATCAACTCCTTCTCCACAAGTAAGTTCTCTGGTTGGAAATGAATTTATCTATGTTTTTTTTTTAGATTTTGATTTACATTCAAACGGATTCAAATGATGCTCTCAATCACGGGAAATAATGAATGTATATAATAAACATAAAACAAAATAGAAAAAGATAATTTATGAGTTTTTTTTATTGATTTTTATTTTTAACAATTACAAAAAAATTAGGAAAACTCTTACAAAGACAATTCAACAACGGACAATTCTCTACGTTCCACAAGGATCAGACCACGATAAACGATTCTGCTTGCACTATGCTGGAGATTTTTTAAGTTTGTATCTATTAATCCGTTAAAATTGCATTATTTTGGTCAACCCCTCTTTTAATTGATTATTGATTTTAAAACCAATCAGTAGTACGTCTCGGCATACAACATTATTAATTCTGAATTTTGTTAATGGGTTATTATTGAAACTCCATGAGAAGAAAATATTGTAAGCCCAACCCTGACCCAGTTACCAATAAAAACCCAATACACTAAAATTGGAATACATTATTATTACCAACCGACAAATGAGTTTCTTCTCCCTTTATACCAAAACAAAAAAGACCCCCTTATCTAGTTATCTAATTTTTATTTTACTTCCGCAAGCGATCTTTTCATATCTTATATCAAGATTAATTGAGTGCATATATTAATTTTAATTGTAAAATCTTACAAAAAGAAAACATCATCTAGCCTTGTAACTTGTTCATAGAGAGAAACTACTATAGTAACTTGAGCAATTCTTAAAATAAACCCAAATGGAGGATGACATGGCCGTATCTGATTGGCTTGTATAATACGCAGCCAATAATTCCAAAGTGAGTCGGAAAGTGGACATCAATTATGAAATAGTTTTATTTTTTAAGTGCTGAAATGGTATCCTATGCCAAGCATTTGTACGCATTTTGGACATACCATCGAAGAATGACGTGACACATGCGATGTATTTGGATAAATTTTCAAATCTTCTAATACATTCATTTTTGATGGTCAAGTAAATTTTGTATCAAAAATTAATTAATTATTCACACACAAATGGATTCAACTAACCAATTGACTCCAGCAGTTCTAAAAGTTGGACACAGGGCAGTTGAAAAGTTTCACTTCTAATTCCCAAACAATTAAAGTTACATATGAAAAAGAATTGAATATCCGAATATTCATTCAAAATTAATGCATGGACATTTCGCAAAATACAAATTCCTCCTTCTCTCTCTCTGACTCTGCCTATCACTTTCTTTATTCCAATTCACTTTAAAATTAATATTCTTTCCTGTGAAAGAGGTAAAAACCCACGAAACTTTCTCATTCCAATATAGACGACACACATCCATGTGACCATGTCTAAGGTTCTCGAGCCCCTAGAAGAAGAAAAAGTAGAAGAACAGAAACCCAGAAACCAAGAAGGAGAAGGAGAATCTAAGAAAGAAGAGTTGTTAGGATCTCTGTGTACACCAACTTCAAGTGATCACAAGATTCCGGAGGTGGAGACATGTCCTCCGGCGCCAAGAAAGCGGCCGCGTGAGATTCCTCTGACAAAGAAGAATAGATTGTCCAAAGATCTTCGGTTCTTCGAAGCCACCGACGTCGGGAGCGAGGAGGTAGAGACTTTCTTTGTTCACAACCCAAGCCATGTCCGTAAGAAACGGAGGAGTAATAGCGCCTGAATCTCTGCTGGATATGTCCTGTTTTTCTTCTTCCCCAACACACAAATTTGATTGTGTAGATATACTATGATCTTGTTTGTCTAGACTTCATTTTCGATCGCTTTCTATACCTATAATTTTTAAGTTCCGTTTCGTGTTTGTTATGGGACTAGAATTCCGGTTGTGTACAGTTATTTTTGTATATATCGATCTTGTTTTTGTCTTTTACAATTCTCAGAATATGGCATGTATTCATTTTTGTTTCTAATATTCATTTAGCAATAAAGAGGAACTTAGAGATGGAAGCATAGTAGGTGAATTATGATAGCCATCTAGCTAATCGTAGGTGCTAGAGTGATTTGGTTAGTCGTCCGATTAGAGTCGTTAGACCGTCAAACAGTGATTTAAAAAGAATGATATATACTGTATTTTTTTTTCATAGGGATGTCTGAAATTTGTTTTTTGTTTTATCATGGGTTTTTTTTTTCAAATTTTTATACAAGATGTGTTGGATTTTTGGTAACCGTTTATATTTTGTTTTGATTTTAGGTGCTAGAGTGATCTTTTTATAAATGATGTTTTTACATGAAAAAAGGGGGGAACAATTGATGTTTTTACACGTGGGACATCGAATAAGGCATCCCGACTATCTTCGCTGTTTTTTATTTCCTCCGCTTCAGTTTATTTGTTTGTCAACATTAAATTTTCTATTATACTCTTTTATTAATACGTTATATAATTTTCTCTCTTATTAATACATTATAATAATAAAGTTAAAATTAGAATTTTGTCTAAATTTCCACATTGAAAATAAAAAACAATACTTAATTTAAAACAAAAAATTAATCGTAGAACAATATATAAAATGAAACAGAGGGAATACTTTTTACTCATTCTGTTTCATATTAGTTGTCGTTTTAGAGCTTAAATTTTGTTTTATATTAATTGTCGTTTTATAATATCAATGCAAATGTTCGATAATATTTCTACTTTTATTCATATTTCTTTAACTCATTAGGTAGTATGATCATAGTATACGATAACTAATATGAAATTGAATACCAAAATTGAGCAGTGCTGGTTCAAACTTTTCTGTAGCTTCTATTTAAAATAAAAATTCGAGCCTAATAAATGAAGATTAGACAACCATATTGTAAAACTATGTAAAGGTACGACCAAAAAAAACTATCTACTCTAGCATTAGATTCACATTAAATCACAGGATAAGTTTTCTTACTTTTGTACAACCACCACGTAGTTGGCGGTTAAGCACAAACAATAAGGTGTTTGAACGACACGTCTCACCACATGTCAATCCAAGAATTACCGTTACCCCATCCCCAAAACCCCTTAGTTTTATTTAACCACATAACATTTACGGTTTTACTTGCAAAGACAATGGCGCCGAGAAGACCAAAGAAGGTTCTTTCGGTGACGAAGAAGAAAAAAGTAGTGGAGGAGACACTCAAAGTAACTGTCACGGACGGAGATCCGAATAATATCACCGAAACGCAGACACAAGATGAAGAGACACAGGATCTCACGTTTTCCATTCCCGTCGAAGAAAACGTTACCACGGTTGAGATCCCGGTGGATGTTCGAGATGATCCATCACCTCAGGCACCGGAAACTCCCGCTCCTACAAGTGAAGGCACCGTGAAGGAGACCCATAAGGTTGAGAAGAAGCAGGGGAAGAAGAAGATGACGAAGAGGGGTGATTTGGCGGGAGATGAGGAGAGATACGTGTATATATAGGTGATGAAGCAGGTGCATCCAGAATTAGGGATAACGTCGAAGGCGACGTCGGTGATTAACATGTTGGGGAGATATGTTCGAGAGGATTGCGGAGGAGGCGGTGAGGCCAAGCGATTATACAAAGCGGAGGACGTTGTCTTCGAGGAAGATTGAAGCAGCGGTGAGGCTGGTTTTGCCTGGAGAGCTTAGCCGCCACGCCGTGTCTGAAGGATCTAAAGCTATTAGTAATTAACTACTTTGCTTATGATGCCAGTAAACGTTAACAGTTTCGTGTCCTCGTATTATTATTTTTTTTTTTTATGTTTTCCAACTTGACGGTTAGGGTAAGGTATATAACTTACAAAGTATGGTTTCTAGAATTATGTTCTCTTTTTTTTGTGTGTGTGTGTGTGTAATTATGTCGGTTGGTGTTCTAATTTAATGTCCTCCGTTCTGTAAAATATTTGTTTTGCTCATATTTAAAGTAAATGTTTTAGGAATAATGGATTTCAGATCAAAACGAATATGGATGAAGGCATGTGGCCTAGTAACTAGTGGTTGGTATGTGTTAGGGTCGTTACTTCATTATCTTGTTCAAATATGCATAACACTACAAAACCATATTTTGATATACAATGCTAATATATATTTCGATGTGACTGTGACCCAATTCCTTACCAAAATTGTAAGTCGTAGTACTTATGTTTTAGAACAAATCGTAGTACTTAGTTTTACACTATTTCAGAAATCCCAAAAGAAAACAAACAGATTAGACCAATCTTTAATAATAGTGTCACTATTTTAATGAAAAATACCATAAACTACATGAAATATCAGATGAATTTGTTACTAAATTAGAACGATTGACAAACATAAATGCATGGAATGATAATGCTCAGTGTAGGATTTGGTTCTCTACACCGGTTCAATCGTTGGGTTGATGATGACTTTGGGCTCAAGGGAGTAACTTTATTCAATTGGGCTCAGGACCAGTAGATATCTGTTTCGTTAACGGAAAACCGTTAAGCAGAACAGAGCAACGTACATTTTCCTTACTTTGTGGCCTTGTGGGGCATTTTGTAATACTCTAATTCAGATTTTCATTTTTAGGTGACACTTAGCAAAAATTATAGACGGATTATATTTAACATTATTCTTAACTTTTTGTGCGTTTGGTTTTCGAGCATAAATTAGAATAAACAGAATATTTGAATTAAACCGAGGTTCTAGTACAATGATTACATTATATTATTACATTAAATTTAAACTAGTCCAAAACTACTCAACAACGACCATCCATCCGTTTCCAGCTTTAGTCTCACGATCCGATCAGACATCACAACAATAATCACATACTAACTCTTTACATGCATTCAAAATTGAGGCATAAGCAACAAAATTGCTTAGTGAGAGCGGTCATCCCGTCTCACCGAGCCACATACAAGTATCGTAACAAACATCGATCATATAGCCAGAAATGTTTATCACAACAGAAAACTAGTCAAGCATAACCATCTATGATTACTGGCCGATCATCCCGCAATCAAACAAGCCTCGACGAGCATCACTGCCCCAAGCGCATTGTCTGATCTAGATCGCCAAGTAATACAAATCAATCACCAAGACTTAGCCAGCAGAAATGAACATGACAAGCAATCGCAACCAACCAAGCATACATACTACAATATCTAAGCATGAAAAGGATCCAAGACATATAGCCACGGTCACACACTCACCTTAGGATTTATCGGATTTGGTAAGACAGTTTATGACACCTCTTGCCGCTTACAGATCGCTCGATCACCGCGGTCAATCGCCCATATAAATTCCCTCGATCTCGCGGCTAATTCCTTACTCTCTTGGGAATTTTCTCAATTTTCTCGGCTAACTTCTCTCAATCTTTCTCTCTGATCTTTTTGAGCTCTTGGTCACGCGAAAATGAAAAAATGAGACAAGTGTCAAGTTAAATAGACAAGTTACTCAGTTTCCTCGGAGAAACCCGTCCATAACTGCCCACGATCCCATTTCCGCGCTTCCTTGACTAAAACTGCTCTGCGCGTCTATTTTTCCAGGAATAACCGTTCCTGCGCATTCGATCGATCAAATCAGATAAATGTTCCCGCGCATTCGATTGATCAGATCAGATAACCATTCCCACACATTTTATTTATGCGGAATATCAAGTTTCCCCGATTACCCATCCCCAACCTTGTCCAATCCCGACACAAGTTGTCTCACCCGACCAGCTTTGTCCGAATTCCGACCATGTCCCAAAAAACTCGGCCTGTCTTGAATAGCCGGCTAAACTTCCCAAAAATTTCGGACGATTGTTTTCACCTCGAATAAACTCATACAGTTCGGAGAAAGTTGACTCAGCTCGGCGAAAGTTATATTCAACTCGACAATCACACGAACTACCCAATTTGCTGGCTAAACTCGCGCATTCGATCGATCAGATCAGATAACCGTTCCCGCGCATTCGATCGATCAGATCAGATAACCATTCCCGCACATTTTATTTCTGCGGAATATCAAGTTTCCCCGATTACCCATCCCCAACCTTGTCCAATCCCGACACAAGTTGTCTCACCCGACCAGCTTTGTCCGAATTCTGACCATGTCCCGAAAAACTCGGCATGTCTTGAATAGCCGGCTAAAATTCCAAAAAATTTCGGACGATTGTTTTCAGCTCGAATAAACTCATACAGTTCGGAGAAAGTTGACTCAGCTCGACGAAAGTTATATTCAACTCGGCAATCACACGAACTACCCAATTTGCTGGCTAAACTCAATTTTTCCGATAACACTTAGTTTCCTTGATCATTCCATTGATCTCGACTAAGTTCTACAAACATTCGGATTTCCTTAGCCATTTCCAACTTTCCCTCAGTCATTTCCGACTTTTCTCAGATAACCTCTTTGATTTTCCCCATTTCTGCTCGACAATGACTCATCCCATCCTTATCCGTTTTCCCGCTTCAGATAACCTCTTTGATATTCCCATTTCCAAACGGATCAGAGCTTGTAATATTATGATTATAGAGATGTTACGAACAAGAAACTCAGGTGTTCGTTTGTGGTGGTGGTGGGGTGATTCACGCTTGTGAGGAGGGTCGCCCTGTTGGTCCAAACTAGTGATCGACTCCCCCCAAGCGCGGCTTTCACTCAATTTCCCTATTTGGCCAAGAGCCACGCCCTACGTAAAACATGGTATATGAAATCTCTAAGGTACCGGGAAAGAATTGTAAAAATCTCTTTTCAATTAAGAAAAAAAGAAACTCAGGTGTTCGTTAGTGTTATATTTTTTCTGTTACCTTCTATCCTTGTGCGATTGATAAAGTTAAAAGTTACATCTTCTCCTGCAGAGCGAATAAAAATAAACCATTGCGAGATTATGTAAAATATGCGAAGCTCGAGATTATGTATATAGTGCTCAGCTCGTAAAGAAAAATACATTAGTGCGAAACAAGGAAAATGTTCCATTCAACCAATATAATAAGAAGATCTATTACAAATCGATAGAAGACAATAACAAAAACTGAAACCAAGAGAAACATTGCCAAAGATTCCGAAATTGCCCGGTCAGAGAGAAAGGTACGTAATGGTCGTGTGGTTGCCGTTGACCAACACCTACGTTTTCAAGTTGGTTAACATGTCGATCTCTCCTCTTCTCAGAGTACATATCCATCAACTCTTCTCACTGTTATGCCCTACAGGCTACAGTAGGTGTGTGATCCCTTATACTAGATTAGAAGAAGATAAAATCATAATCATCATTGAAAGACTAACCGGAAGATCTTCGTCTTGAGATATTGGATCGTGTTTGCTCTTTTTGTTAGTCATGATTTCGGAGGTGAGAGATGACGATTGTGAAATGTATAGGAAGAGGGTTTTATAGAAAATGCATGTGACACGAGTAAGTGACACTTGAAAAGAGTTATTGCAAAGTGATGACACATGCTTTCTTGTACTATAAAGTATGCTTTTGTACTATAATCAACTCGAAAAAAAAAAAACTTATTTGAAGTGAGATCTATTTGACGTTATTTTTTTTGTTCGTGCGATATATTTTAACGAATCGGATAACTAATGGAATATTCCTTTTTGTATTGCTTATATATAAGTAGATTATTACAAAACCATTTTTTTCTTTCTCTACACTACATGTATGCACTCTTTATGAGTTGTTTGTGTATTTATTTGGTATAGAAATCTATATACAAACGCACACATGTAAGTATATAAATATATTAGATTACGACCCACATATATGTAGATTTATAATTTAATATTTTATAACCCGTAAAATAAAAATAAAAACGAAAAAATGAAAAACAAAATTAAACCATTCATGAAAATAAATAATATATAAATTTATAAACAAAATTTCAGATGAAATAAACATATACCTTGAAGGAAAATTTTGGTGGAACATATACAATAAATAGTTTTGGAAACGATTATTTGACTTTTGATTTTTTGGTATGTAATTGACATTCTACCAAATTATTTATATAGATACGAGAAACTATATTTTTTCTCTCTTAGGATTAGTAATCTATTGTTTAATTTCTTTAATCTAAATGAAATACTAAGAAATTTTTTTTCTTTTTTTTTTAATTAATTTTTGCCTTTTAAGATAAATTTAAATTTTGTATTTTTTTTTTGGGTAGACGATCAATTTCCTCATGAAAACTATCACATAGCACTAGATGTCTCTCAAACTATAACCCCGTTCCAAATCCCCACGAAATCAAAGTTAAAGACTTATTTCTCCCAAAAAAAAAGTTCTAGACCTATATCCCCACGATATAAAAGTTCAAAATCGCAAACCCCACATAGATCAATTTTAGATGGTTTAATGTTTTCTAATCAATCATTATCCATGTAAATCCGACCCTAAACCAGTTCAAGACCCGATTACAGTAATAAACCACCGATTACACTAATAAACCGAGTTAAGACCCGATTTCGACCCAGACCCGAGAAAACTCCTAAAAAAAAACCCCCAAAATCGTGAACCCTAATCAAAAATCCTCCGACAAAAGAGGAAATCACATCGGTCTTAATTTCAACAGTTTCTCCTCCGCTGTACCAGAGTCACTCATTTATTACGATACCGGCGATCGAAAAGAAGATTTCCAGCTCGAGAGCGGCGAACCAATCCGAGCTCATGTCGATTACGACAGACCCATTGAAACCTTAAGCATGACCATCTATCCGACTCGATTAGGGTTCAAACCCAAGAAATATTATAGCTTTATCGATCGTCACATTGGTCTTGCTTGTGTTGCTTTTCATATTTGTGATGTACAAAAGGCAAATCGAGGAAGGAGAGATTCTAGAGGATTGGGGAATCAATTATCCTCGTAGATTCAGTTACATAAATTTCTACTTAGCAAAGGGGGGATTCAAAGAGAGTGAGATCATCGGTTCCGAAGGATTTGGAATCGTTTACAGAGGAAATCTACCTTCGGAGCTCATGTCGGAGCTCATGTTGATTTAGAATATTCTGTCATGTTCTCCGTCTACAATAATTACCCCGCCGGTCACGTCTCTGATCGTAAAATATGAAAGAAATTTTAATTCTTCGCTTCACAAACAACCACACATCGTAGAAATTTTAAGAACCTAAGCTTTAATCCCGATTTCTTAATTTTGCATTTTTCTTTCGTAATTTGTTTTTTTCCGTCATCATCGTCGTATCTATGGCGTATATTTGATTTTTAAATCCTTGTTTCCTCTTCGGTCGGAGCTCATGTCGATTTTGGGAAATCTAGATTAGAACAATCGATTTTGCAAAATCGATTTTAGGGTTCTTAGAATTTCAAATTAATCGATTTAGGGATTTAGGCGGATGAAGTCGGGTTTTATACGGGTCGGGTTTTTAGTTCGGATCTGGTTTTTTGGTTTAGTTTCTGGGTTTGATGGTTTGCTCTCGGGTTTAGGTCACAAATCATCAAAACCAACTTTCGTGGGGATATAGGTCTAGAAATTTTTTTGGGAGAAAAATAGATCTTTAACTTTGTTTTCGTGGGGATTTGGAACATGGTCATAGTTTTGAAAGACATCTTGTGCTATGTGATAGTTCTCGTGGAGAAATAGATCGTCTACCTTTTTATTTTTTGTTTAGTAACTTAACCTTTTGGAATTATGAATCGGTTATTAATTTTTTTAAATTTTGAAGTTTTTTAAATTTATTAATTGATTTTAATTTTTTCCATAATTAATTTTTGATTTTTTTTTATTATTAATTTTGGTTTTTAGGATAAATTTATATTTTTGTTTAGTAACTTTACCTAATAGATTAGGAATCAATTATAAAATTTAGTAAATATTTTTTTGAAAATTATTTTTATACATGTTAGAATCTGATCGATTGATTTGATACATGTCACGAGGTTAACAACTTTGAAACATTCAATTTATATAATAAGATTTATATATAGTTCGTGGTGGAGAAGGTGAAGGAGAAAGGATCTTCCATGGGATATGCGGCGACCAACTTCAATGCTCAGCATGCAATTACTACTTTTACTTTAAACTTTCCTTTCCCATTATCTTTTTTTCCCCTTTTCTGCGTCACTTGTCAATATATAGCTCTGTTTCTACAAACACACACAAGAATACATAGTGATAAAAATATTTTTACTCTATTGGATCTTATAACTTTGACACACTTGTTAGTGGTAGCCGTTAGGTAAACAAACACGCATCATGTTAACAATAGTTAAAGATTAATTAGAGTTGGATTGCAACAGATGGTACAAAAGTTATCCACCGCCAATTCGTAGCAATAATAAAATTAACTATTCTGGGATTTTAATTCCATCATAACTAAAGAATAATAGAGCTAAAGATTGGCGATATAAAACCGGTTGCTACATTTAGCAATTGATCTTCTGTTGCCAATCCATTTTCAAATCTAAAATTTTATAAGTTCCACATAAAAAAATTGAAAACTATAAAATGTATGATTTCTTACCAATTTGAAGCAACAACCCACCCGCACATGACGTCCATAGCCAACCATCATACCTAAGCTATTGTTGATCGTCGAGGTAGCTTGAGCCGCTGCCGCCACATAAGCCTACTTACCGTCGATCATTTCAATTATTAATAATTAATTTATGTATAAAAATTTAGAGTTAATGGCAATACTTGAAGGTGAGATTAAGAAAACAACAATGTTGTGATTTATTGTCATCAAATAGTAGTATATAACTTTGTTGACTACAGTTTTACCCTTTAATTTTAATATTACGGAAAGCATATTTTTGTTTTGTTTTGTAACATGTTATTTTGTTGTATAGACGTCCTAAGAAAACTAGTCATATACTTGAAATCCTAATCTCTATTTAGAAAATTAGACGCTTGCATCAAAAAACAACATATTACGAAAAAAACGTCCAACTTATCAAATGGACACCACAAACAACTAAACCCTTTTTTTTTTTTAATGTTGTATGCGTACAGAGCTTAGCCTCTTCTATCATTAGTCAGAGGGTTTCTGCAAGAAAAGATAACACGTGGCTAGGGTTTGCAAATTAACTCTTCATCTCGAAAAAATGCTGGTCAACTCTTCATCCACAAATCAACCCCAATATAACATTCGATCGTGTATAAATTTTTTAACCCGTTTAAGACCGTGTATATATTATCAAAAACTATGTCGTTTTGAATAATTTTTTAAACAAAATAATGTAAAATGAAGTTTTGATCCTCATGGGGAAAAAACCGTCATATACACTGCCATTGGGCCAAAATAAGTTTTGATAAAGTTATAAACATATATATATATTTATAGGGGAAAATTGCTTAAAAAATCTCAAACTTTTTCGTATGAGCCATTTTAAACCTCAACTTTCACGTAGACCATTTAAAACTTGAATTTTTGTTGAATATACTTTTTAATCCCGAACTTATCGTTGACTGAGCAAAAAAAAAACGTCGTTAATTATTTTAACAGAACGTTAATTCTCCGTTAAGCTGGTGTTAGTTTCCTCCGTTAGAGCCCTAAACGACGTCGTTTTTTTAAATCGGGAAAATTGCTTAAAAAATCCCAAACTTTTCCGTATGAGCCATTTTAAACCTCAACTTTCACGTAGACCATTTAAAACCTGAATTTTTGTTGAATATACTTTTTAATCCCGAATTTATCGTTGACTGAGCCAAAAAAAAACGTCGTTAATTATTTTAACAGAACGTTAATTCCCCGTTAAGCTGGTGTTAGTTTCCTCCGTTAGAGCCCTAAACGACGTCGTTTTGTTAAATCTGAAGAATCTGGTGCATACATGCTTAGTCTGTTTTTTGTGTTAATACCGGTTTTATAGGGGTTTTTATTAAAATCGAAATTTCTAGAATCTGTTTGGTTTTTTCTGGGTTGGCCCCAATTTGGAGAAGACAAAAAACGGCTATAACGATATAATAAAAGAGTTTTTTGTTGATATTAAATCGCATAAGCCAATGTGTCACAGTGGCAAACCCATTCTCTTACAATTCCATCAACCCGGGTTCGAGCCCCTGTGTTTACACATTTTTTTAAATTCTTCAGATTTAACAAAACGACGTCGTTTAGGGTTCTAACGGAGGAAACTAACACCAACTTAACGGGGAATTAACGTTCTGTTAAAATAATTAACGACGTTTTTTTTTGGCTCAGTCAACGATAAGTTCGGGATTAAAAAGTATATTCAACAAAAATTCAGGTTTTAAATGGTCTACGTGAAAGTTGAGGTTTAAAATGGCTCATACGGAAAGTTTGGGATTTTTTAAGCAATTTTCCCGATTTAACAAAACGACGTCGTTTAGGGCTCTAACAGAGGAAACTAACACCAGCTTAACGGAGAATTAACGTTCTGTTAAAATAATTAACGACGTATTTTTTTGGCTCAGTCAACGATAAGTTCGGGATTAAAAAGTATATTCAACAAAAATTCAGGTTTTAAATGGTCTACGTGAAAGTTGAGGTTTAAAATGGTTCATACAGAAAAGTTTGGAATTTTTTAAGCAATTTTCCCATATTTATAGCATGTTCAAGAGAATCACTTTCTCTCTCCTTCATCGTTCCAAAAGCTGAAATAAAAGTCAATAAGATAAAGATTAACATACGACTAGCAAAGAGAATCACTTTAGTTTTCGAAATGTTTTTTTTTCTTCACGAAGAATATCCCACATTGTCGAAATTTTATACCAGAGATTTTCATTGCAAAATGCATTATCCATTAGAAGATTTGCAGAGATGCGTAAAGTAAACTGCTTTGAAACTTGTAGAGAACAATCAGGAAGAAGACTTCTGCTGTCGGAAGAAATTGATCCTACTTGCCGCGAATTCGATCAATAAACCCTAATTTCTTGGAAAGGGGGAGATACTGCTTCTTCGTTACTGTACTGTTTGTATCCGATTGTTTTGCAGGCACATCAAATTGAACATTGCTTCCATTGAGTTTCCCGTCTCCGTTCTGCTCAGAATCTTCAATCGGATTCCGACGCGAATCTGCGGGAACTCTAACCCGGAGTGTACCCCTACCACTCTGTTGAGGAATCTTCTGTGGATTCCGTGGCAAATCGAGTGTAATTTCATCACCGTGTTCATCATCAAATTTAGGCGGAATTACGACCGGTTTCGCCGGTGGTGCCTCTTATCATTGTTGAAGAGAAATCAATTCTCTTGATAGCATTATAAATATATATGTTTATAATTTATCAGAAACTTTTTTGGCATAATGGCATTGTCTACGTAATTAGTCCCTGAGGCCATGAGATCAAATCTTCGTTTTACATTATTTTGTTTTGAAAAATTGTTCAAAATGAAGTAGTTTTGATAATATATACACAGTTTTATACGGGTTACAAAAATCTATACATGATTAAGGGTTTATTCGTGGATGAAGGATTGACTTGCATTTTTTCAAGGCGAATGGTTAACTTATACAGACAATGGTTTTGCCATTGATCTAATCTTTGAAAGAGTTGGTTTTTTTTTTTTTTTGTCAACGATCCATTTTATTAAATCAAGTTTGGCCGACAAGGTTATTATCCCTTACCGGCTCCGTCTGACTTATATGGAAAAATAAAAAACCTCGTGTTCGAGCTCCTTTTGCAAGGGAATCGACACGAATATTCGATAATCGTGGAATAAAGAATAAACTAAAGTCGATAAATGACGCTCTAAAAACATGAAATAAGTCTAGTTCCGAAATAAACGCCGGCCAATCTGTCGGGTTCTCGATCATCTTCACCAAATCTGAACAATCCGTTTCAAAGTGCATCGATGATATATGTATTTCCTTTAGACATGACATAGCCCAAATGAGTCCATCCATCTCAGCATGTAATACCGAGAGGCTTCTGTGGCATCCTTGCAATCCGAAGATCTCTTGTCCCGTGTGATCCTTACAACTCCACCCTAGACCACTAACAAGACCATGATCAATCCAGGAAGCATCGATCTGACATGTCTGGGTTCGAGTGGCCAGAGGGGAGACTCTCACTTCATCAGGTCTTGATGGCCCCTATAATACTTCTTCTAACTCTTCTTCGCGTTCATGTTGATGTGCGATCCTCCAATTTTCCGCTTCCACAATAGCAAGCTGGAAAGTATCTTCCGGAGAAATTTCTTTCCCATTGAATACTTTATCGTTCCTCGCTTTCCAAATGTACCATATGATCCAATGATATATGTCTTCTTGACGGTCAGAAAGACCTGCTTCTTTGGTTCGCCAAAATAGGAAATCCATATTTCGGTAGATAGATGAACTCAGAAAGAAACCCGGAGAAGACGAGTAGTCCGAAATAGCCCAAACTTGCAAGGCTGGAGGGCATTCAAAAAGAAGATGGTTGATTGTTTCCTCAGGAGCACCACATCTAGGGAAACTCTTATCGGTGCCCATGTGCATGTAGGTAAGACGCTCACTAGTTGCCACACATCCAGACAGGGCCTGCCACATAAAATGTTTTAGCTTTCCGGTCGTCCGGACCTTCCACACTTAGCACTGAAGGCCACCGTAAAGCAAGCAACATAAGCACCCTCGAGCCCAACCCCTTGGAAAGACACCGTCCTCGAGTATCTACCGAAAAGAGGAGCCAGAGAAGCTCACCGCAAACCCAAGAGCCCAACTACCGGAAAGCCAGAACGACGTTGGCAAATTCTGTGCCCAGCCACTAAAGGCGAAAACAAAAAACCCGATCTATAGCCCTCGCCTTGGAATCTCCGAGAACCAGAAGCCGAGGGATAGGGAGTGGCGGCGGTGAGAACCAGCGACTGCCGGGACGGGAGATCGGAGGGTGCAGCTTGTCAAAGTCTTGTCGCCGGTGAGGGCCGAAACGACGAAAAGTTTAGAACAGATCGTCGGAACTCTTGACGGCATCCCATGTCTTCGGTCAGGATGCGAGCTGATTGGCGAAGGAGGAGGAGCACCGGCGGAGGAGAGTCCCAGTAAAAGGCAGCGACTCGGATCTGGAAGAGACTTGAGCGGCGGCTAGGCTTCAAAAGAAGTAGTTTTGATAATATATACACGGTTTTATACGGGTTACAAAATTTATACACGATTAATGGTTAGACTGCAGGTTTATTCGTGGATGAAGAATTGACCTGTATTTTTTTAAGGCGAATGGTTAACTTATTCGGACAATAGTTTTGCCATTGATCAACTCTTTGAAAGAGTTGGTTTAAATTCCATAGAATATACAATATACAAGCTCGATTTTTCTTAATGTTGTTTTTTTTTTTTTTCTTTCTTATTTTGTTCACAATTAGTTTTCTGGCTATCTTTCTTTCCTTTACACATTTTGGGGAAGGAATAAAGGCTTCCGACAAAGCAAAGCAAACGGGGCATAAATTATGCCGCATAATTAAACACAACGATGTTAACTAAAGTAAGTGGAAGTTTATCTCTCTTCATGAAAGCAAATGTATTATATTTGTCAGTGTTGAATTGGATACACTGATGAGTGATGTCTAAAAATGTCAAAACGTTTTTTTTTCTTTTTCTGTTAATGGAACTGTAATAGTATTTACATGTGCATCAGAATGTTGATTTTCGTTATAAATAAATTGAAAACCAAGTACACATTTTCACTTATCTTTTTGTGTTAATGAAATAGTGATCGGATTGTTGATTTTTAGATATACCATTGGAGAAAAAAAATGTAAGTTGATAATTACAACGCTACAACAAGAAGCAAAGAATTAAACCAAAGAAGCAAAAGGTACGAATCTTCCAGCTTCCAAGATTTCTTGATTTATTCACAAGCAACTAAAGAATTAAACTAATAATTTTTGGGCTAATCCTTACACAAAGGCAAAGAATCTAATTATCCGTGTTAGTCACCCTATATATAATGTAACAAACCATAGCAAAACAATCAAATTAATCTTTGCTCTATATCCTTTATAACAATTAACTAGAAATCAGTTATATATAGACATCTTCATCAAAACCCTCTCTAACAATGATTCCTCCAAACCAACCGCCTAGGCGAACGCAGCCGCAACCGCAACCACTGCCTGGTAGGGGTTTGAACCCTGTTCTCTGCATCATTGTCGCCCTCGTCCTCTTAGGACTCCTTGTTGGTCTCGCCATATTGATCACATACCTCACCCTCAGGCCGAAGCGACTCGTCTACACGGTAGAAGCCGCGTCAGTCCAAGATTTTGCCATTGCCAAAGACGATCACATTAGCGCCAAATTCAATTATGTGATCAAATCATACAACCCGGAGAAACATGTCTCCGTAAGATACCACTCCATGCGCATCTCCACGGCTCACCATAACCAGTCCGTGGCTCACAAGGAGATCTCTGCCTTCAAGCAGCGTCCTAAGAACGAGACGAGGATTGAGACGCAGCTTGTGTCGCACAACGTGGCATTGTCTAAGTTTAATGCGAAGGACTTGAGGGCTGAACAATCGAAAGGGGCGATCGAAATGGAAGTGTATATATCGGCTAGAGTGAGCTACAAGACGTGGATTTTTCGGTCGAGGAGACGTACGTTGAAGGCTGTGTGTACGCCGGTAATGATCAACGTTACGGCGAGCTCGTTGGATGGATTCCAGAGAGTTTTTTGCAAAACTCGTCTTTAGATTGGATTTTTATCAACTTGAATTGGTTCCATTTGTGTGCATCATAATTCATACGTGTAACAAATTTGTTATGATTGATTGTGTGTATGTGTGTGTGTGTTTCTTTTTCAATTTCTTCTTTGGTTTTGTTCTTGTATGCATTCATTCTATCCGTCTTTATCTTTTCATTACTATTCTTTTGTTTTTAATATGTTAAAATGTTTTACATTGTATTCAATTTGATGAAATATGGATTTTTCTTTTAATAAAATCGACGATTCGGATCAACAATACATTTCTCAATATAAATAAGAAATCTCGTAAAGTATTAAGTATTTGCTAACAAATTATATCCACACACAGTTATATACATTGAATATTTGGGCTTTCGTTGATAGCCACAAACATTCCGTAGTCATTTGACTATATATATGTTTCATAGTTTCAGTATCGAACTTTGTTTTAATAGTGACCGATTTTTATTTTTATTTTTTCTAAAAAATTTGTGACGGATTTGTTGTGTGACCACTTAACTACGGATGAGAGGATGATGACAACTGTCATTTGGCCACATAATTTTTTTTATTAAAAAACGAAAAAAAAAATATAAAATAAAATAACTAAAAAGGTTAAACTGTATATAAAATGCTTAAAATTTTAGAATGACAATTAATTAACTGAAAAAGGAGTAGGATTACATTAAGCGTCCACCTCTCTTGCTTCCTTCACAAGAAGCCGCTTTTAGCCGACGTGTCTACTCTAATCTAGTAATCTCCCATGAAATTAATGTGATCAATAATTGATTGCTGAATCATGCATTATCACAAAAGTTACAAATATGTATCTACAGTGAGCTACTGTAGTTATTGCAATTCAACAACCCTTCTAGTCGATTTTACTATTTTTTTCCTAGATGCGAAAATTAAATTGTATTCAATAAGATGAAACAACATTTAATAGCAAGTTAAAATAATTATATCGTAATTCATCTGCAACTTTTTAAAACAGATATTCTTATATAAAAGAATTAAAAAGCTGAGATTGCATGCAAAACTAGTATGTTGCCCCGAGATGTCGGGAGCTTTAACTAAAACTTAGATATAGGCCTAACAGAGAGGTAAAACAAAAATAAAGTTTAAAGTTTCTATGTAAAGTTAATCAGAGGCGGATCCAGAGAATCTTTTTAATGGATCCATAAATGGTAAAAAACAATAACAAAAATAAAGAAAATGTGGATCTAATCCTAGATTGATAGAGGTGCAAAAGGAGATTTTAGCCATCAAATCTAAGAAATATTTTTAGATTTCTATACTAAAATTTGAATATCGAAATGTTAGTGGATGCACGTGTCCCCACACCTTGCATGCTACCTTCGCTATTATTTAACCATTAACCCAAAATTAAAAAAAACATAAATTTAACCGGCAGATATACGGAGAAACAGAGATTATGGACTATTCTTAGAAGTGTGTATCTAAAAAAGACAATGTAACATCAACTTTTCTGTTTATTTTCTAGTTTTCTGGAAACTGTAAATCCATTGTCTCGATTTCTTCTCCCCCCCCAAGAAGAAATTTGAATCAAGCCGTCCAGATATAAGAAATGGATACATACAACAGTACCTTCTGGATGGAGTTATCATCGCGTGGATATAGCATTAGTAAAGACGGGACCAAGTTCTGCGAAAAAGAACCCGCTATTGTGAGTTCTTTTGGCGTGTGGGAGAAGCAGCTATTAGGGAGTCGAGTCGGGCTGCTGATATGGGACTACAATCTTCCCCTTCTCGAGGCCGTAATCGTCCTAGTACTCTGCTTATGGCAGTTTTTCTATTTCTTGCTTAAGAAGATACGTCTTCCGGTTCCAAAGATCACCTCCATGATGCTTGTGAGAGCCTTTCTTCCTTTTCTTTTTCTGTATCAAAATTGTTTGGTTTGATTGATTTGGAATTTTTTTTTTTTGTTGAAGGCCGGGGCAGCCTTGAGCCAGACGAGTCTTTTGCCGAACGACTGGTTGGTCCAACGCATTTTTTTCCCGGATGATCTTAGGCCAAAACTCCCTGAGACGCTCGGTGGGTTTGCCTTTGTATTTTATTGGTTCCTCGAAGGTGTTAAAATGGATGTTGGGATGATTAAGAGGACAGGTTCCAAAGCGGTTGTAACCGGAATCGTCACTGTTCTTTTCCCCATTTTCACGGCTAATATTGTGTTCGGATCGCTAAGAGAAACCGGGGGCAAAAACTTGACAGGAGTTGAGTACAGAACAATGATTTTCATGCAGAGCATCTCTGCTTTCACGGGTATCTCAAGGCTTATAAGGGATCTGAAGATTGACCACTCAGAGTTCGGTAGGATCGTGCTCTCGACGGCTATGGTGGCCGATGCAACTGGCTTTGGTGTTAATATATTTGCCCTAGTAGCCTGGTCGGACTGGAGGGTTTCCGCGGTGCAAGGCGTAGGATTTTTCGGATATGTCATAGTGGTGATTTGGGTAGTGAGACCGGTGATGTTTTGGGTGATCAGACGGACACCGGAGGAGAGACCGGTGAAGGAGTGCGTCATCTACTTCATCATCATTCTTGTTTTCTTTTCTTATGAATATTTGAAGATGCTTCACTTGTTTCCGGCGGTTGGACCTTTTCTTTTGGGTTTGTGTGTGCCTCACGGTCCTCCTTTAGGGTCTGCATTGATACAAAAGTTTGAAAGCTTTAACACTGGAATCCTTTTGCCACTTTTCTTGTTCTTCCCAATGCTGCAAATCGATGGACCTTGGTTAGTTTACGAGATCCGTCAGCTACGGCATTACGATGGTCAGTTGTACGAAGCCTTGACCATCATCGTCGTCGTCTCCGCCGCCAAGATTTTCTTCTCAACTATTCCTCCATTGCTAGCCAAAATGCCTCTAACCGACTCTTTCGTTATGGCACTCATTCTCAGCAACAAGGGATTCGTTGAGATGTGTTATTTTATGTATGCTGTTGAAAGAAGAGTGAGTACAAGTCTTATTATTCTTTATATTCAAGAAAATTCGATCCTCCAACGTAACTCGTAATTTTTTTCTTATAAGCGTAATTGTGTTTAATTTACAGACTCTTCATGTAAAGTCCTTCACAACAATGGCTCTAATGATTCTATTGAGCTCTACGATATTGCCGGTGGCGATACATTACCTATATGATGCGTCGAAACGATTCACTTGTTTCCAGAAGAGGAATCTAATGAGCTTGAAGCTTGGATCAGAGCTTAGATTTCTAGTGTGCATTCACAAAGCAGACCACATCGCAGGGATTATCAACCTTCTGGGACAATCTTTCCCTCTAGCAGATTCCTCGCTCGCTTGCTACGTACTTCATCTCGTCGAGCTTGTTGGTTCGGACAATCCACTCTTCATCTCCCACCAAATGCAAAAGGCTGAACCGGGAATCCGGTCTTATTCAACCAACGTTCTCATTGCTTTCGATAACTTTAAACATTACTGGAAATCATCGCTGGAATTGTTCACATCCATCTCAAACCCAAAGTACATGCACCAAGAGATTTACTCGCTAGCTCTTGACAAACAAGCTTCTTTTATCATTCTTCCTTTCCACAGAATATGGTCCCTCGACCAGACAACGGTGGTCTCAGACGATATGACACGTAGACACGTTAACATCAATGTCTTGAGACAAGCACCTTGCTCCGTGGGGATCTTTGTCCATCGCCAAAACATGTTATCTACGCAAAAGAGCAATCCCGCTTTTAAGGTACACATATTGAAGCTTTGGTTGTTTCAAGCGTCAATTTTTGTGTGTTTCCCTTTCTTTTTACATTTAAAAGATTTCTTTTAAAAAATGAACTACATTTTCATTTGCTTATAGAAACGCAAAAGAAAAGTTGTCCTTCCATTTTGGTTAAGATACTAAAAGTTGTGGAATCATTTGAACAAAAAAGAAGATACAAACAAACGTAAATGCAAGCAAACAATCAAAACATTTCGTAAACACCTTTATTTGTAAAAGCTAGACATTTACAGAACTATCTTGAATTTGTCTAAAACCAGGTATGCTCAATTTTTGTGGGTGGGAAAGACGACAGAGAAGCATTGGCGTTGGGGAAACAAATGATGAGGAACCAGAAAGTGAGACTAACGGTGTTGAGGCTAGTCCCAGGGACAATGGCCGGTATGAGCACAGGGTGGGATCAGATGCTGGACACGGCAGAGATTAAGGAGACAATGAGGAACAATAACACAACTTTGGGAGAAGAACATAATTTTGTTGAATATGTGGAGGAGACAGTTAACGACGGTTCCGACACATCAAGGATCCTCCTCTCAATCGCTAATGCTTTTGATTTATTCGTGGTGGGGAGGAGCACCGGAATGGGGACTGATGTGACGAAAGCACTGAGTGATTGGACGGATTTTGATGAGTTAGGTATCGTCGGAGATTTGTTGGTGTCGTCAGATTTTCCCCATAGAGGATCGGTGTTGGTGGTGCAACAACAACAGAATGTAGCTTGTAGCTAGATAATATTACATTGATTAATTCTTTCTTTATTCACTTATAAGAAGATACCAAAATAGAAATACACTTCACACACATGACACATTTGTAGCCCCGAAACTAAGTGAATCTACAAGAATTAGTCTCCGCAACCTTGTGTTGATAGCAAGTACTGGCAGAGTAATTCTTATCTTCGTGAGAGTTTGAACGAATTACGATGCTACGGAGGCTTCACTATGTATGCACAACAACCTAAAAATGACCGTTCCGAGATCGGACTTGTACATAGAAGATCTGATTTTTGTTTTCTTTCCAAAATGACTTGTTAAGATTGATTCAAAATCCAATTCGATAATAATAGTGATTTACTAATTACAACATGAGAGATACAACCATTTGCCAATGCAGATTTCACTCAGAATTTACAAGTTTTGCTCAGAAACGGCGAGAAAGGATAAGTAAAATAAGGGAGAAAAGAAAACCCTAAAATACCGGAAATATCTTTGATGACCCATAACTCCTAATTAAGGAATGGGGTTTACCACTCCTTCCAAGTTCCAACTGCTCTGATCGATTAACGTCTAATTTGGTCGTTAGGTCTTCATTACAGACGCAAGAAATAGGCTTCACAACTCAACAATTAATTTCGTACTAGAGGCATCTGAAAAGCTTTTTCTGCGTACCAATGTTAAAATTAAGTGAAAAGTGCCTATTTCACCAAAACTTTGAAAAAGTGTAGAAAGTATGCATGCAAGTGGGTGCAAAATTCCCTAAAAATAAATTATTGTAGCTTTGACGTTTTATTAGTTGTTATAAACGATATGTATAATCATACCGGTGTTAATCTTGACAAGAAACAAGAGATGGAGAGGAACGTAGCTATAAAAAGAAAAGAAAAACAAAATAAAAATGGCTAATTATTAACTGTGTACTTTTGAGATGCGTATCTGTTTCTTGCTGGTTAATTATTCAAGATTAGTTATTTTCTTAAGTCAAAATTTATAACAAACCCTTCCTCTAGTCTTCTTCTCCCNCCCCCCCCCATTGAACTACAAACCCTAAACCACTCCATTAGATCTTGATCCCAAAGATTCTCTTCGTAAATTTTTTAATTATTTCCCTAAAAAATGAATCAGCATATACACATGAATTATTGGGACGTCGCATGGCGAGGCTACAAGGAAGACAACAACGCGTCTCTCTTCTGCGAGACACATCCTTACATGTTAAACTCGCACGGGGTATGGGAGAGATTGAGTTACAAGTCACGAGGGATGAGCTTCTGGGAATATCCGCTCCCGAATCTCGAGATCATAATATTTTCTACTTATATTCTTTGGCGGGTCTTCGATTTATCATGCAACAAAATCGGTCTTCGAGTACCTAAATTCACCTATATGATGATCGTGAGTTTCTTCTTATCTTTAATCTCCCTCCCCCAAGTTTTCCATTTCAGCAGATTACGATGCATGTCTAATTGTAATGTCTTGTTGTTGAAGGCAGGGGTAATCTTAGGTCAAACTTGTCATTTAAACAACAACTCTTGGCTCCGCAACATATTCTTCCCTGATGATAACCGACCAAAGGTCGCCGAGACTCTAGGGGCTTTCGGGTTTCTTTTATATTGGTTCCTAAAAGGTGTGACAATGGATCATGAAATGGGATTGAGGATGGGGAAAAAATCTGGTGTGATCGCGTTCACCACAATGTTTGTACCCTTGATTTGTGGCAACTTGATATTTAGATGGAGAAAACGAAGAGGCAATATAAGCTTGTTAACGACGGAATACAGGTTGATCATATTCATGCAAAGCATATCCGCGTTCACAAGCATTGACACACTCCTAAAAGACCTCAAGATCAAACACTCCGAATTTGGGAGGATAGCGCTTTCCGGGGCCATGGTGACCGACACGTTGGCTTTTATTGTAACGTTTTTGAATGCCATGCATTGGGAAGGATATAAAGGATTGATCCAAACCATATGTGCCTGCTTGTTTTTTGCCTTTATGATCTTCGCCGTGAGGCCGGCTATGTATTGGGTGATCAAGCAGACTCCAGAAGGGAGGCCGGTCAAGGATATTTACATCTACTTGATTTTGGCGCTCGCTTTCTTCTCCTTCCAATTATTTCATGAGATTGATCTCTATGGAGCCGCGGGATCGTTTGTTCTCGGCTTGACTGTTCCCGAAGGATATCCTTTAGGTGTTGCTTTGGTACAAAAGTTTGAGAGCTTTAATCTTGGAGCTATCTTGCCACTCTTTGGATCATTAACCATGATGCAATTAGATCTCTCATGGTTGCTCAAAGAGTGTGGAAATCTCGTACGGATGGAGGGTCAACTTTATGAGGTCATTTCCTTTGTTCTTTTCGTGAATACCACAAAACTCTTTGCTTCCACCATAGCCGCTTTTGCTTTTAAAATGCCCTTAAGAGACTCCTTTGCTCTAGCCCTTGTTCTCAGTAATAAGGGGATCTTCGAGCTCGCCTATTTCACGTATGCGGTTGAAATAAAGGTACAATCAATTCTATATATCAATACGAAGATTATATATGGTTTAATCTATAATGTACACCAAACTTACTAAAATCAATATTGAATATCTCCAACAGGATGTAAGGCCAGAGGTTTTCACAATCCTAGCTACATTCATCCTCTTGAACTCTATCTTTATACCAATGGCTTTGGAGCTTATCCATGACCCAACCAAAAGATTCAAATGCTACCAAAAGAGGAATTTGGTAATCTTGAAAGACGGCGCTGAGCTCCAATCTCTTGTATGCATCTACAAACCCGATCATATAACTTCAATGATCGACCTTTTGGTAGCTTTTAATCCATCAAAAGGTTCTCCAATGGCGTGCAACATTCTTCACCTCATCGAACTTGTGGGTCAAGCCAGCCCTATGTTCATTTCCCACCAGTTGCAACAACCAGAGCCCGGAAGTATTTCTTGTTCCGAAAATGTCATAAGCTCCTTCCGTCGCTTCCACAAACAAATAGTTGACGATACATCATTGGATATTTTCACTTCTGTCTCCATGTCCAAACACATGCATGAGGATATTTGTTGGCTTGCCTTATCCAGAAGCCTATATCTGATTCTGCTTCCTTTCCACCGAACCTGGTCTGTTGATCGATCCACGGTTATCTCCAACGATGATAAGCTGAGAATGATCAACATTAACGTCCTAAGACGAGCCCCTTGCTCTGTTGGAATCTTCATCTATCGCAAACCCATCGTGGAATCTCATATGACTGGGTACAGCAGCAAGGTACTCAAATAACACGTTTGGATTTATTATTTAATTTTAAAACCTTATTTTTCCATTTGCCTACGTGAAAATAAAAATCCAAAATTTTATAACAAAATACTTTCTTCCTTTATAAAATATTTTTGCAATGTAAGTGTAAATGCAAACACAAAAAGCAATAGATTGTTTTTTATTTATTCAGTTGCGTTTGGCGTTTGCATTTACAATTTTAATTTGTTTGGAATGCACATGCAAATGGAAACAGAATGCTGATCATAATCGTATATAACCTTATCCTCTCTGCAGATCTGTTTAATTTTTAACGGTGGAATGGACGATGGAGAGGCTTTGGCGATAGCGAATCGAATGAGTCTGGCGGGAAAACGGATAAGCCTAACTATCATAAGATTCATTCCAACATCTTTTGAAATGGAGAACCAGGAGTTTGAGGAGACCTTCCAAATGGTTAACCTGAAGGAGACCGTGACTAACATTATTGGGTCCAACGTCAAAGAAAATGATGACTATGTGACATATATCGATAGAGAGGTTTCGGATGGATCGGAGACCTCCAAAATCTTACGAAGAATGGCAAATGATTATGACTTGTTTATAGTCGGAAGGAGCAGCGGAATAGGTACCGAGGCTACCAGCGGAATTAGTGAGTGGACAGAGTTCGATGAATTGGGACCCATTGGAGACTTATTAGCATCACATGAGTTTCCTTCTAGAGCTTCTGTGTTGGTTGTACAAAAACAAGAATACGTTTATCGTACCAAAAGCCAAAAAAGTATATCATTATCTACGTAATGTGAGATATGTTCAGTGCTCAGCTCTTTGATTTTGTGTCTGTCTACATCAAAGTTAGCTTAGGATGTATGAAATGTATGAAGTTGTGGAGTACAATGATTCGTGTTTCTTCTGAATATGATAACTTCAAGATTTTGATCGCTTCTTAAATTATCAAAATTAGACTACTTCTCTTACTTATATAGAAAATTAGAAAAGATGTACATCGGTTCAATTCAAACTAAGAACCGTCATCCATCTTTGTATTACTCCATCCGCTCCAAAACATAAGATGTTTCGGATAAAATCGGGAATATTAAAAAAATATTATCTTTAAATAAAATATCATTTAATAATTATAGTTAAAAACACAATTCAGTCAATCATAAAAATACCAGATTTCCAGATTTTTTTTTAATAATGGCCCAATTGAAGAGTTGAGCGGATAAAACGGAGAAGAGTTGAGCACTACAAGAACAGTCAATTACCAACGAAATTTTACGTCGATTTTAAATCGATGTAAATTTACATCGACATTACGACGAATTATGTATTCATTGTAAATTCGTCGTAAAAATGTGTCGTCGTAATATCGTCGTAATTTGATGACGACATTACGACGATTATACGACGATTTTGAAATTCGTCGTAAACGCGATGTAACATTACGACGGATTTACGACGAATATCACTTTCACAAATTACGTTGTAAAATCGATGTAATTTTACATCGATATTACAACGATTAGAATTCGATGTAAATTAACGACGAGTAGACGTCGCTTGTTTCCAGTTAGGTAGAACACGTTTTTAATAGGTTCACCTAATCTATTTACATCGAAAATATACGTCGTAAATCCGTTGGTAATTTTGAAAAATTTCTATAAATACCTTCGTGACTCAAACGTAAATTTCAAAAAAAAAAAACAAACACTAATAAAAAAAAAACACACTATAAAATCTTTTTTATAAAATGTCTATATACGATCTACGGAGATGGATGTATACGCAAAAGGATTCGGAGGGAGCGTTGACGAACGAATTCAAAGAGGGGCTTGAATATTCATGTATTAGGCCGGAAATATGCAAACAACCCTGGAAAGCGGTAAGATGTTCTGTCCTTGTCGTAAATGCAAGAATACAAGATATGTTTTTATCGAGACGGTGTGGAAGCATTTACTAAATAGAGGGTTTATGCCGCAATATTATGTTTGGTATCAACATGGAGAGGGTTTTGAAAGAAATCAAGCTGATCGTAGTAGTAATTATCAAGGTCATGTAGATTTTGATGAATCAAATGATCAGGGTACTAGTAGTTATCATCATCATGATCAATATGATCAGGGTCAAGATCATGATAGGATGCATGACATGGTTACTGATGCATTTCATGAAACAAATGCTGATAATAGTGTTGAGGAACCCAACGTAGATGCGAAGCGATTTTATGATATTCTAGGCGCTGCAAATCAGCCACTTTACGATGGATGTAGAGAAGGTCAGTCTAATTTGTCGTTAGCAGCTAGAATGATGACAATTAAAACTGATCATAACTTAGCTGAGGTTTGCATGGATGATTGAGCTGATCTTATTAAAGAGTATTTGCCAGAGGATAATTTAGCTGCTGAAACATACTACGAGATACATAAGTTGGTGTTTAGTCTTGGGTTGCCTTCTGAGATGATAGATGTATGTGTTGACAATTGTATGCTTTTTTGGAAAGATGATGATAAGCTGCAGGAATGTCGATTTTGCCAAAAACCGAGATTTAGGCCGCAAACTTCTGGGCGTAGTAAGATACCATACCAACGGATGTGGTATCTTCCTATAAGTGATAGGTTGAAACGATTGTATCAATATGAAAGGACAGTTGCATCGATGAGGTGGCATGCAGAACATTCACAGAGAGAAGGAGAAGTGACTCACTCGTCAGATGCAAAAGCTTGGAAACACTTTAACACGGTACACCCAGACTTTGCTAAATCTAAGCGAAATGTGTATCTTGGTCTTTGAACTGATGGATTTAGTCCATTCGGTATGTCTGGTAGGCAATATTCTTTGTGGCCAGTTATCGTAACGCCTTATAACATTCCCCCAGATATGTGCATGCAAAGGGAATTTCTATTCCTGAAAATTTTAGTCCCTGGTCCCAATCATCCAAAGAGGTCCCTTGATGTGTTTTTGCAGCCTCTCATAAATGAGTTGAAACAGTTGTGGTATACAGGAGTTCGTACATATGACTGTTCGAGGAAAANTCGTAATGTCGTCGTAAACCCTTAACCGGAATTAAAATTTTTTGGTTAAATATTTACGACGACATTACGACGAGTTTATCCTGATTCGTCGTAATGTCGTCGTAAACCCCAAACCCTAAATTTTAGGGTTTAGGGTTTAGGGTTTTGGGTTGAAATATGTTGTATAGGTTTGGTTTTTCATCGTGTAGCTTGTTTTACATAAGTTCTTTACTCATGTATAAAAATATTACCCGTATCAGAAAAATCAATTCCTTTATATACATTATCCATGTTTCGAATAAACTTATAAGAAGGAACGCTATACATTATTATGTAAGATAAGAAATTTTTCCATATATTAGATTCAATCGTCGTTATTGAATTTGTTGTTTACTTTGAGAAGTCTTGGATGCACAAATATACTTCGCTAATACACGACGGATTTGTATATTGTAATTTATGGTTTATGGTATAGATTTCTTATATTACCATCGAATTTACAACGGCTCCGTCGTAAATTCGATGGTAAGTTACGATGATTTTACGACGGATCCGTCGTAAAATCGTCGTAATAAAAATTAATTTTACCGCGTATAGGGAAATTAATTTCCCGCGTGTTTCAATTTACGACGACAACAAACTCTATATATACGTTCCAGATTTCTCTTCCTCGCTCATAATCTCATAATCTCACAATCTCCATCTCTCTCTCTACAAGCCCTCTCTCTCTCTCTCTAAGGTATGTTTTTTTGTTTTTGTTTTAAATTAGATATACAATTTTAATTATTAGATAGGATTGGAATTAGGTAGGATTGTAATTAGATAGGATTGTAATTAAATAGTTACGGGAATTATTAGATTATATTGTTAATATTCGTTAATTAATTTTCAATAATTTTGTAGATATATATGGCGTCACGTACTACTCACTATCGCCAGTTTATGGGCGGTGATTCGGGACCGTCGGATGTCCCGTCATCTTCTGCCACCCCGTCCGCGGTTCCGGATTCTGGGTCCGTACCAGCGGCGCCGCCGCCACCTCCACCTGCACCAGCACCTCGACCTCCGTTGTTATATGCGGAATTGACGGTCAGTGATATATTGCAGTCGCCGGGTCATGATGGTTTACCCCGGTTAGATCCGCGACGGCCGCCTAACCCTTTTTGGTACGTAATATTATTATTTTTTTCTTCTTTTTTTGGTAATTATTTTTTTTTACTGATAATTGTAGTTTTATTTCTCAGGTTTAAAGAAGATAACAAAGTCGGCCGGAGTGTGTCTGACACCATTAAAGCATATTTCGAGGAGCCTCACCACAACTGGTCTGCGGTTCCAGATGACGTTATCGAGACGTGGTTCAAATGTTTTGAGTTATTTTTTTTTTTTTCGAGAATTAATTATTTTTATTTAATGATATCGTTTCTAATTTTTGTTTGTCGGTTTTTAATAGCAAAAATGGCAGTGGGACATTGGGATCAACGAGATGGGGAAGAAGCAGTTTAAGAAGAAGGAAAAATTGCGACTCAACAATACCGTCTCCGATTGGAAGAGGAAGTGGGAGGTTAATGGCGATGAGGCAAAGCCCCCATACATGTCTTCCGAAGTTTAGAACGGTCTGAAGACCTACTGGATGGATCCGCATTCGTAGCAAGTGGCTGCTAAGTGTTCTGCTTCTCGGAACACTGTCGGTCCAGACGGTCTTCCGGCGGTTATGCCGCATACTTCGGGTCAAACATCTTTTGCGGGAAGGCGCCTTCAAATGGTAATTGTTTTACGTTAATTTTTTTTTTGTGATTTTAATTATTATTAATTAAAATTAACCATTAACCGTTTATTTTTTTTTGGAATGTCGTTTGGTTAGGCAAACGGAGGCGAACTTCCTCCGATGACCAGAGTTTTTGAGGAAACTCATAAAAAGAAAGACGGCTCTTTTGTGGATCCTCGAGCAGAGAATATCTACAATGACGTCCAGGCAATGATCGCCGAGCGTCAAACTCAAGTCTCTCAACAGCTATCACCTGGCGGTAGCTCGGTCCAATCCACTGCGGCTTTGACCACAACCCAGATGGACGAGATATATGAAGAGGTAATAATAATCAAATTATATTTTTACTGAATTATTTTGTATTTAATTTATTAAATTTAGCGTTTCTTTTTTTAAGGTTGCCCCGAAGAAAAAGGGCAGAATTTTAGGGATGGGATCGATCAGAGAAAGTGTCGTCGCCTCGTCTTCCTCACGTCTTCCGTTCGACGATCCGGTTGAGTTGCGGAACGAGTTGAACACCGCCCACTCCGAGATCAACACTTTGCGGGCGAAGTGATATATCATGGTTTTTACCCCTTTTAAACTATGATATATGTCCGTTTTATAGAGTCTTTCTACTATTTTGTAGTGTTTTAGAGTTTTTTACAGGTTTTAGCACGTTTGGAGCATAATTGGAGATATTGGAGCTTTTTGGAGCATTTTGGAGCAAAACAGAAGCTCGTGTAGCTGAGTACCCGATTCAGAGTCTGAGTATCGATCGACACTGCCGAGTATCGATCGATACTCACTGCAGCAGAGCACGAAGCGCGACTTTACTGAAGAGTTGAAGAATTACAAAATTGCCCAAAAGTCTTTATTATTTACAATTTAGCCCAAAACGTGTTTTATGAGTTTTAAGTTAGGTTTTTAGCCACTTTGGCAAGAACATTGAGTTTACACTTGATTTGATTCTGAGTTTTGAGAGAGAGAGCTTTTTGAGGGAGACAAGTCTGAGACTCTGTTCGTCCGAGAGAAGATTTCGAACCCTCTTATTACTCTCCTTTTTATTATTTATCTGAGTATTATTTCAGTCATGTTTATTATTTCAATTGTCATGTATGAGTAGTTCTCTTGTTAGGTTCAGGGTTCTCATAAGGGTTTTCTCTGAATGTTAGGTTAATTGAATGATTAGGATTCACCGTCTGAATTAGTTCTTCGCCTTAGGTTGCTCTCAAAGCTAATTCTAGACTGATCACCTGGAACTTAGAACTTAGGATAATTGGTTAGGCACGAGAATGCGATTGATTACCTGATAGAACCTAGAGTGAGCAAAATAACTATTCGCAAAGAGATTTGGTTTAGTTATTTTGTGAACAAATCAAACCTGAACTAAAAGCTGGTTTAAAACTTTAGGATTTGCAAAGAGATTTGGAATTCTAGGATTTAGGCTTAGATAGTTTTCGCAACGAGAGTTGGTTAGCTATACTTTAGTGATTTGAGTTCAAGAACCGCGCTAAATCTGAATCCTGTTAGTTAGTTTACTTACATTCATTGAATTCTCTGAGAAATACCCTGAGCATATCTGCCCTTCCATCGATTACAACTTGTTTAATTTACGCATCTGCTTTTAATCACATCTTCTTGGTTTAGCTTAATTCTGATCTACATAATCTATTGCGTGATTTTTGGAGTTCTTGTGTTCGACCCCTAACTATACTGCAACACTGCTTTAATACTTTGTAGGGTATTAATTTGAGCATATCAAATTTGGCGCCGTTGCCGGGGACTCAATTTCGCCATTAGATTTTAGTGTAGAATTTCGTATAAATCGTCGAGTATCGATCGATACCCCTTGGTATCGGTCGACACCCGACACGTTTTTTTTTTTTTTAGTCACTTACGTTCTTGATCTTTTGTGTTTCAGGTGTATGCCTACTCGAGGAATCAGAAGAAACAAGAACACTCAGCTAGTTGATTTGTCAAATGAGCAGCTAACACAGTTGGAACGCACACTAAGAAGAGCAAAGAAGCCAGTCGAGATGAACAACAATCCAATGGTTTTGATTCGGGACGAGACTGGTGCTTTCAGAGACCGAGAGGGTCATTTATGCAATGAGGCTGGACAGCGACTGGATGGAGAGGGAAACATCATAATCCCTCCACCAGCTGTCGATGAGGTTGCCGCGCGAGCTGCACGCAACAACCATGTGAACGATGGGAATGCTGTGGTTAATTGTGCTAGGACAATTGGTGAATGCAACAGACCTGACCAGTTCTACGCAAATCGATCAGCGATTCGTATTCCCACCTTTCAGAGGAATGACTTTGAGCAGAAGCCCGCGTACTACACTCTTGTGGGTCAGCACACTTTCCATGGTCTTCCTCATGAACATCCCATGGACCATATTGAGAAGTTCGAGGATTTGGTTTCTAGCATCAAATGCAATGGAGTGTCCTACGATTACTTGTTCTGTAAGCTTTTCCCATACTCTCTAGGTGGGGATGCTTCTTATTGGCTCAAGCAATTACCAGCTGGGTCATTGACTACGTGGGATGAGACCAAGACTGCTTTCCTGAATAACTTTTATGACGATGCGAGATCAGAGGAGTTTAGGAACAAGATTTCCCAGTTTTCTCGGGGAACGACATATGCTTTCAAGGCTGCTTGGGGAAGATTTCGATCATATCAGAGGGATTGTCCACATCATGGGTACACTATAGTTCAGTTGCTGAGTTTTTTTTTCAGAGGAATTGATTGGCGATACCAGATGGCGTTGGACTCTGCGAGCAATGGTAATTTCTTTACCAAATTTCCTGATGATGCTTACCAGCTGATTGAGAACTTTGCGTCTAGCAATAGCACAAAGAGTGCTGACATGGAGCGTAAGAAGCTAGCTAGTGGTATAGAGGGTTCTCAGATTGCTGAAGTGCATGCGAAGCAGGATTCGGTGCATAATTTGTTGATGAGCAAGCAGCAGAAGGCTGTTCACTTTGCTGATGATGTTGAGGTTTTCCATGAGGATGAGGTAGAGGATGTTAACTACATTGGTGGTTCTGGTTTTCAAGGTCAGAGGAATCAATACAACAACCGAAACTTCAACAACAACTTTCAGCAAGGAGGATTCAAGTCTGAGGGTAATCAAGGTGGTTCTGGGTCGAATCAGTTTGGCCAAAAATCTTTCCAGGGTAGTGGTTACACAAGGAACTATGGGAATTCATCCTATCAATCTCCACCACCCAAGACTCAGGAGAGTAAGATCGAGGCTATGCTTGAACAGCTGGTTCAAGGGCATGATAAGATGACAGTGAGCTTCAATGGGAAGTTGGATGATCTTTACACAACCTTGAATGGAAGGATCGAAGCGCTTAGCATGAGTCAAAAGAAGTTGGAAGTTCAGGTTTCCCAAACTTCAGAAGCTGTGAAAAGGCAAGAGGGTGTTCTTCCAGGTAGAGGAGAAAACCCAAGGAGGGATCACATCAATGCCATCACTCTGAGGAGTGGAAAAGAGGTGAATACAAGAGTGAAAGCTGCATTACCTGCAGAGATTTTCGTCGATCTCGACGATGAAGATTCTGAAATCCCCAGGGTATCGATCGACACACCTCAGTGTCGATCGACACCAGTCAAAATCTTGCAACGTGACAACCCAAAAACTCCAGTGTCGATCGACACTCCTCCAGCATCGGTCGATACTGAGCCTACTGTCGAGAAGACACCTGAAATTCCGAATGTTACACCTAAGGTAGTCCTAGAACGAGTCTATATACCGAGGATACCTTATCCTAGAGCTGTTGGGAAGACTAAGAAGGAGGTGGAAGACTTTAGATGCAAGCAGATATTGGACAAGCTGATTGTCGAACTTCCTTTCCTCGACGCTATTAAGACTTCACCAGCTTTCAGAAGATATGTCGAGAAGATGGTGTCTAGCAATTTGAACCTTGAAGAAGGGTGTGTGATGCTTACTCAGGAGTGCAGTGCAATCTTAACCAATATAATCCCAAAGAAACTTCCAGATCCAGGGAGCTTTGTGTTGGATTGTTCTATATTCACCGAACGGTTCGAGCGTTCTCTATGCGACATTGGCTCGAGTGTCAACCTTATGCCTTCCTCAGTTGCCAAGAGGATGGGTATGACAGATTTTAAATCCACCAGAATATCGTTGATACTTGCTGATCGCTCAGTGCGACTTCCAGAGGGGCTACTCGAAGATGTCCCTATTAAGATCGGGAATTGCTTAATCCCAACTGATTTCATTGTCCTAGAGTATGATGCTGAGCCCAAAGATCCGTTTATCTTGGGTAGACCATTCCTTCCCATAGCTGGTGCATTGATTGACTGCAGGAATGGGAAGATAGCTCTTAACATAGGTGATTTGGTCATGACCTTTAACATGGAGAAGATGATGAAGAGACCAACCATCGATGGGCAGACTTTCTTCGTCGATACTTTCACGGACATTGCTGAAGAGTACTTCTTGGGGATGCATCCTGAGGATCCGTTGGAAAGGGCTTTGGTCTGTTTAGTTGAATCTGAGGGTGCCTTGAGTGAAGACGCTGCTAGTTACTCGAAGATACTCGACACTGCACTATCAGTATCGATCGATACCCCCTTGGTATCGGTCGATACCCTACGTCAGTACAAGGAGTTGGGCGAATGTTCTAAGCAAGCTGCTAAGCTTGAAGATAGGAGCGAGGAGAAAGCTTCTAAGTTGGAACTCAAGCCACTTCCAGCCAACCTGAGGTATATATTTCTTGGCCCTAATTCCATATACCCTGTGATTATTAATGCTTTTTTGAACAACGCAGAGGTTGCCTTACTGCTGAGCAAGCTGCGCATGTATCGCAAAGCTCTTGGCTATTCTCTTGATGACATTTCAGGTATATCACCGGATCTGTGCATGCATAGGATTCATCTTGAGGACGAGTCAAAGGCTACCATTGAGCATCAAAGGAGGCTAAATCCGAATCTGAAAGAAGTGGTTAAGAAGGAGGTTATGAAGCTCTTGGATGCAGGGGTTATCTATGCCATCTCAGATAGTTCTTGGGTTAGTCCAGTGCATGTTGTTCCTAAGAAAGGAGGGATAACTGTGGTGAAGAATGAGAAGGATGAGTTGATTCCTACGAGGACTATCACTGGACATCGAATGTGTATTGACTACAGGAAGTTGAATGCGGCTACAAGGAAAGACCACTTCCCATTGCCTTTCATTGATCAGATGTTAGAGAGGTTGGCTAGTCATCCCTATTACTGTTTTCTTGACGGGTATTCAGGTTTCTTCCAGATTCCTATTCATCCAGATGATCAGGGGAATACCACTTTTACATGTCCTTATGGCACATTCGCATACAGGAGAATGCCATTTGGATTGTGTAACGCTCCAGCTATTTTTCAGAGATGCATGATGTCTATCTTCACAGACATGATTGAGGACTTTATGGAGGTGTTCATGGATGGTTTTTCAGTATATGGATCATCGTTCAAGGATTGTTTGGCTAATTTGTGCAAGGTGCTGCAGCGGTGTGAAGAGAAACACTTGGTCCTTAATTGGGAAAAGTGTCATTTTATGGTTCAGGACGGCATCGTTCTTGGGTACAAGGTTTCTGAAGCTGGGATCGAGGTTGATAAGGCTAAGATTCAGGTTGTGACAGGTTTGCCACCACCGAGTTCTGTGAAGGACATTAGAAGTTTTCTTGGTCATGCTGGGTTTTACAGGAGATTTATCAAGGATTTCTCCAAGATAACACGCCCACTCACCGCCCTATTGTGCAAGGAGACTCACTTTGATTTCACACCGGAGTGTCTTGCAGCTTTTGAGGAGATTAAGAAGGCATTGGTGAGTGCTCCTATTGTGCAACCTCCTGATTGGACTTTACCTTTCGAGATTATGTGCGATGCCAGCGATTTTGCTGTGGGTTCTGTTCTGGGTCAGCGGAAGGAGAAGAAACTTCATGTTATCTACTATGCCAGCAGAACGTTGGATGATGCTCAGAGGAATTACAACACGACAGAGAAGGAATTACTTGCGGTCGTCTTTTCCTTCGACAAATTTCGGCCTTACTTGATTGGGAGCAAAGTGATTGTTCAGACAAATCATGCTGCTCTCAAGTATTTGATGCAGAACAAGGATCTCAAGCCTCGTCTTTGTCGTTGGGTTCTTTTGCTCCAAGGGTTTGATATGGAGATAAAGGACAAGAGAGGAGTGGAGAATGGGGTCGCTGATCATCTTTCGAGGTTAAAGCTCGATACAGACGTGCCTATTGATGATCAACTGCCTGAGGAGTCGATTTAATACATTGAAACTGGTTTCCAAAGTGGATTCACCGAAAATCAGCAATTCCCACGAATTGCTGGTTTCAGTATCGATCGACACTCACCTGGTGTCGGTCGATACCCGTCGGCTGCTGCACCTGTTTTGATCGTGGAACACCTTGGTGCTTCCGAGGAGTACCTTGTTGCTGAAATGGATTATGATCTACCATGGTATGCTCATATTGCTAACTTCCTCGATGCAGGTACAGAGCCTACGCACCTCAAGAAATATGCCAAGAAGAAATTTCTGCGAGACATAAGGGAATACTTTTGGGATGAGCCTTACCTGTATAAGCATTGCTCTGATGGTATCTACCGACGATGCATTGCTGAATCAGAGGTACCTGCGGTTTTGTTTCATTTCCATGGCTCTGAGTATGCTGGACACTTCGCTACTTTCAAGACAATGTCCAAGGTTCTTCAAGCAGGCTTCTGGTGGCCTACTATGTTTAAGGATGCTCATATCTTCATCTCGCAGTGTGATGTGTGTCAGAGGAGAGGGAAGATCAGTAAGAGACACGAGATGCCACAGAATTTCATCATAGAGGTTGAGATCTTTGATTGATGGGGTATCGATTTTATGGGCCCTTTTCCTCCGTCATACAGGAACCAGTACATTCTAGTTGCAGTGGATTATGTCTCTAAGTGGGTGGAGGCAATTGCTAGCCCAACCAACGACTCTGCGGTGGTTCTTAAGCTGTTTAAGACTATCATCTTTCCACGATTTGGAGTGCCACGTATTGTTATAAGTGATGGTGGCAGTCACTTTATCAATAGGGTTTTCGAGAGGTTACTGAAGAAGCACGGTGTGAATCATCGTGTGACTACTCCATATCACCCCCAGACCAGTGGGCAAGTCGAGGTCTCCAACAAGCAAATCAAGGAGATTCGGGAGAAGATAGTGGGAACTTCTAGGAAGGATTGGTCTACAAAGCTAGACGATGCGCTATGGGCCTACAGGACTGCTTATAAGACACCATTGGGCACTACACCTTTCCATTTGCTGTATGGGAAAACTTGTCACCTTCCTGTGGAGATCGAGTATAAGGCAGCATGGGCTACTAAGCTGCTGAATTTTGACATCAAGCCTGCTGCTGAGAAGCGATTGATCCAGCTGAACGAACTGGATGAGATTCGGCACCATGCCTATGAGAACTCAAGGCTGTACAAGGAGAGGACTAAGGCGTACCATGACAGGAAAATCCTTCACCGCATTTTTGAACCCAATGATCAGGTACTTCTATATAACTCTCGTTTGCATTTGTTTCCTGGTAAATTGCGTTCTCGTTGGTCAGGTCCTTTCACTGTCAAGGAGGTTATACCACATGGTGCACTTGTCCAGACTAACCCCTCTGGCGAGGAGTTCACTGTCAACGGACAAAGGGTGAAACACTACTTACGGAGGACTGAGATCCCCGATGGACACATGATGCCTCTGGATGATGCACCCGCTGCCTGAACGGCAGTACAATCAAGCTAATGACGTTAAACGAGCGCTTGGTGGGAGGCAACCCACTGGTGAGTCTGTACATATCTTTCTTTTTCTTTTTACTTCCAGTTTTGTGTTTCGTTGTGTCACGTGAACCAGATTCGGATGAGACGTATCGATTGACACCACCTAGTGTCGATCGACACCCTCCATGCGCCTAAATGCACCGAATTGCTACGAGTATCGATCGACACTATCTAGTATCGGTCGATACCCACGGCCCAGGTAAGTTTCCTTATAAACCCTACGGGTTTTCCTTCTTCTCACAATACCTCTATCGACCGACACGAGCTTCTCTCTCACCAAATTTCACCAAATCTTCGTTTCTCAACGCTTTTGAGTGATTTTTGTGTCTATTCCGTGCGGTTTTTCGTGCTCAATTCCTTTCTCTCGTTCATTCTAACGATCTGCTAGGTATGTAACACGAATTTCCAACTTTTGATTCCATGCACCAAGTTTAGATTTTCGACTTTTAGGTTCTTAGCACTCGTGTTATTCGATGATTATCACTTGATTATTGTGTTCTAGGCCTAGTCGAACCCTGCCTTACGGTTCATTACCCTTGGTTTGCAAATTTTGAAATTGTTGGATTTGTGTTCTTCGTGTCTGCTCGATACTTGTCTGAGTATCGATCGATACCACCAGGTATCGGTCGATGCTCATCATCTGCCTTAGTCGATTTTGCTTTGTTTGTGAGAGATGTTGGATTTATGCCTTGTCTTGTGTTTGTTAATGATGCATATGGGACCAAAGAAGAGGCCAAGAGCTGCTAAAGCCTCTAGCTCGAACCCATCTAGTGAGCGTCCGATCGAGTACATTGTGGGCACAAATGTGAAGATCTTCGACGGTTTCACTTGGCAAGTAGGGGTTGTGAAAGCTTTCCTTCTCAACCACCGTTATTTGGTGAGGATCACTGGCGCAGAGGCGGATCTTGATCTTCCACACACTTCCTTACGCCACATTCCTCCACCTCCTCCACGTCGTTCTTCTTCACCAGCCGCCCCTAGCTCTGCGTGTAGAGCTCCTTGGCCCAAGATCAGTGAGAAGGCCATGATCAGATTGAGAGATGATTACGAGGGCTCCGATAAGGAGATTACTGAGAGCAGGGCCTGCACCCACATGCCGATTTCAGAGGAGTGGGATGACTATGACTCCATTTTCTACAACGCATGGCAGGACGTTGATGTGCGCCCCACTCGCTTTGTGGATACGCACTCTATGAGACGACTGGGTTTTGACAGAGAGCTTGATGGTTTGATCAGGAAGATTGGACTGGGGACGATGCCTACGCGGCAATATGACTTATACCCCGACTTAGTCCGCCACTTCCTCGCGTCTGTCCGCGTTTACTACACTGGTAAGCCTCCAGTGACTGCCCAGCAGGGTGTGCTGACATTCTTGATTCGTGGTGTGCGCTACAGGATTTCTTTCCAGGAGCTCTGCGACATATACGGTTTTAACAGGGATTTTTCGAGATGCGAGCTTCCGCGCAGGTTCTTGGATATTGATGCCCTCTGGTCTCACTTCGGGCATGGGGTTTACGACTGCAAGACCACCATGCAGATGGATGTGCGACATCCTATCCTACGCTGTCTTGTTAGGATCTTGAGCAACACCTTGTTGTGCAAGATGGAGCCTAACAATATGAGAGTGACCGAGCTGATTGTGTTGTCCATTGGGATTGGGGATATCATTGATGATGAGGCATATGAGTGGCCTAAGATGGACCTTGCGGTCAACTTTGGCGTAGTTTTTGCGCACCATTTGGAGTCGCTGAAGGTGAAGCCTTTTACCGGACGCGGCATGACCTCTACAGCTACGAGTCGTCGGAAGACCGAGACGGTAGGCAGTTTACTCACTCCGATCTTTCTGCATCTCGGGATCAGCACAGCCAGTTGTTCGATCTCGACTGCGCGCGAGCTTATGGATTTAGCTCACCTGGAGCATCTTCGCTGACTTAAGCCAGATAGGCGTTGGGTATTTAGCACTAATGTTGGGGACTATCTTGTTCAGCTCCCCAACACTGCACTGGCAGACATTGGTGACAACCCCGACCAGCTATTCTTCGCTCCTGCTGCTGAAGACATGGAGCCTGCACCTGCCACTAGACGTCGAGGCTCCACCACTAGAGCCCGTCCGCCTCCTTCTGGCCCTGCTGGGGGTCGATCACGCGCGCGCCACACACCTGCTCCTACACCTACTTTTCCTCCACCACCTGAGGTGGAGATGGATCCGTTCCAGCGCTACGTTGTTGAGAGTCTTCAGACCATTTGGAGCGCTATATCTCGCTGCAGCTGCATGGCGTCTCAGAGCCCTATTTCACCACCTGCTGCTGGCCCATCTGGCACTGCTGGCGATGACTTTGACGCCACTGAGGAGAATTAGTCCTCCGTCTATCTGGTTTCACGTTTGTTTTTCCTTTCCCTTTTCTGTTTCTTTTCTTTTGGACTTTTGTTGGTTTGCGTCTTATGTCAGCATCTTATCATATTGTACTTTGTGGAACCTATGCTTTTATGCTTTTTGTTGCTTTTGACTTGTGTTTGAGTGATCTAACAGTGCTAACCATAACACATTTGGATCGTTTGACACACTTTTTGGGCACAATTATCGCTGAAAAGAAGATTTCTGTCGACCACCTACTGGTGTCGACACCCATCACCATCTCGGGTAACCTCTTCGATTTTCACATTCCACTTGGTTCATTTGATTTCTCTCACCGAACTCAGGCTTGATAACACTGGGGACAGTGTTGTTTAAGTCTGGGGGAGGTAGTCGCTGACATTGTGTTTGTTTTTCTTAGAGTCAGTCGTTTTTTGTGTCAAAATTTGTTTTATTGAGTCAAAATTTTGTTGGAGATTATGATCGTGTTCTTGACCCTTTTATTCTGACTTTGCTTCTAAGTGACCACTGTTACATAATCAGCTACAGATCGACTAATAAAAAATCCAAAGGCTGACCAGTTAACTAGAAGACACACATGTTTCCAGCAGAGTTCTCTTAAAGCCTGAGCCAAATTTTTGCACTTCATCGATGTGGTTAGTATTCATAGAGCTTGATTCCTCATTCATATCTGACAAAGGAACCCATGTGTTTGAAAGTGATAGTATCTCTCTCCCTTGTTACAAGTTAATAAAAAAAGCATAAAAGATGAAATGATTTTCTTCTAAGTAGAGGGCTAGGAAAATTTACAGCGATCCCATTATTCTACTTAGTGAGGAATGATCACACAAAGGTTGGAAGCGAGGCTAGGATTTTCCTATGATGCCATTATTCGGCTACACCCTTTGATACATTGAGAGGGAAGAACCGGGGATTCGGTGGCAAACACCATCATTACTCGTGTCTCATACCTTGATGTGTATATGCAAATATAAAAAAAAAAAAAAAAAAAAGAGAACAAAATAAGAAATAAGTCTGGGGGAGAGAAAGTGATACGAAAAGTGTGAAATTTGGATGGTTCCTTGTCATGATATTGTATGGGAAAGAATCTAGAAGGTTCTTGGTGTTAACCACAGCGATGAAACTGGCGATGAAGGGTTTGATTGAACGATGCTGTGAGATAATGTGTGTAGTCTGGGGAAGCTGCGAATGTCTACGGAGAAGTACATGGTGGTTAGATTTGGATATGGTTAGGTGACTTTTGGGTGCTTGGGAAAAGGGTCATTGCAATGTTTCAGGAACAGGTGAGTCTCCGCGTTTTCAAACCTCTTTCTCTGGTTTAGTCCTTTATTTGCTTGAGGGCAAGCAAAGGCTAAGTCCGGGGGAGTTGATATATCATGGTTTTTACCCCTTTTAAGCCATGATATAGGTCCGTTTTATAGAGTCTTTCTACTATTTTGTAGTGTTTTAGAGTCTTTTACAGGTTTTAGCACGTTTGGAGCATAATTGGAGATATTGGAGCTTTTTGGAGAATTTTGGAGCAAAACAGAAGCTCGTGTAGCTGAGTACCCGATTCAGAGTCTGAGTATCGATCGACACTGCCGAGTATCGATCGATACTCACTGCAGCATTTACACTTGATTTGATTCTGAGTTTTGAGAGAGAGAGCTTTCTGAGGGAGACAAGTCTGAGACTCTGTTCGTCCGAGAGAAGATTTCGAACCCTCTTGTTACTCTCCTTTTTATTATTTATCTGAGTATTATTTCAGTCATGTTTATTGTTTCAATTGTCATGTCTGAGTAGTTCTCTTGTTAGGTTCAGGGTTCTCATAAGGGTTTTCTCTGAATGTTAGGTTAATTGAATGATTAGGATTCACCGTCTGAATTAGTTCTTCGCCTTAGGTTGCTCTCAAAGCTAATTCTAGACTGATCACCTGGAACTTAGATCTTAGGATAATTGGTTAGGCACGAGAATGCGATTGATTACCTGATAGAAGCTAGAGTGAGCAAAATAACTATTCGCAAAGAGATTGGTTTAGTTGTTTTGTGAACATATCAAACCTGAACTAAAAGCTGGTTTAAAACTTTAGGATTTGCAAGGAGATTTGGAATTCTAGGATTTAGGCTTAGATAGTTTTTGCAACGAGAGTTGGTTAGCTATACTTTAGTGATTTGAGTTCAAGAACTGCGCTAAATCTGAATCCTGTTAGTTAGTTTACTTACATTCATTGAATTCCCTGAGAAATACCCTGAGCCTATCTTCCCTTCCATCGATTACAACTTGTTTAATTTACGCATCTGGTTTTAATCACATCTTCTTGGTTTAGCTTAATTCTGATCTACATAATCTATTGCGTGATTTCTGGAGTTCTTGTGTTCGACCCCTAACTATACTGCAACACTGCTTTAGTACTTTTTAGGGTATTAATTTGAGCATATCACAAAGCAGGTGGTGTACGTTGAGAAGATCCAAGTCTATGATAACAAGATCAACTCGTACAACTCGCTCTTCGATATTCTTGCCGCGAGTAACCCCACTTTGGCGGCCGCACTGAGGAAGCAGCAAGAGCAAGAGAAGCAGCAGCAGCGAGCATCGACATCGACCCAGATTGATCCGCTCGCGCAACACCGAGCGGCATTCGAGCGGAGATCGGACGAGGAGCTTTTGAGTGATTTAGGTATTGATTTAAATGATAATTAGTATTTAGATTTTAATTTGTATTTTGAATTTTAATTTGTATTTTGAATTTTATTTATAAAATTTTAATTTATTAATAAATTAAATATTATATATATATATATTTTTTTTAATTATTAATTTATTAATAAATTAAATATTATATATATATATATTTTAATTATTATTTTATACATCGATTTTACATCGAATTCTATTTTACATCGGTTTACCAACGAATGTACATCCTTATATTACGACGATTGTACGACGGATTACCAATATTAAAATTTGAGAAATCGATGTAAAATCGATGTAATGTTGCGACGTCTTTACAACGAAATACCAACGAGGTGACTTTCGTCGAAAAATCGATGTAAAGTTACATCGATTTTACGACGGATTATTTACGACGATTTTACGACGATTTGTATTCGTCATGGGTTTTACGACGGATTTACGACGATTCTCGAGTAACGACGATCATTTTACGACGATTTGGCAATCGTCGTTAATCCGTCCCAAAGTCTGTTTTACATCGATTTTACATCGATTCTGTCCGTTGTAAACGACCTGTTTTCTTGTAGTGTTCGAATGGAGGAATCCGAGGAGAGTTTGTGGAGTAATGGTTTAGTAGTGAGGAAGGTTGGATTTTACGTAATTGAAAAATTCTTGGAGTGTCAAGGAGATGAAGAGAGAGTCAGAGTCGGAGGAATAAGAATCTTCTCATCTGGAGTGTATTGAGGTTATGCATTGATTAAGTCGTTTTTCAACACATCAATTACCCTAATGTGTAGACTACCGCAATCATAACGGTTTGTCGTTGAGTACTTAGGGATCGAATCCACAGAGAGAAAGAACAGCACAGTAAGAATACAAGAAACTACTTAAGCTAAGCTAAACGGTTTTTTTCGTTGGTTTTTATTCTAAAAACTAATTACGATAAAACTAGAAAATAAAAGACAGAGAATAAAAACATACATGACAATTAAAATGATTACAAGCTAGTTCAAGAAATACAGATTCAAAGAAAACAAGACACTAAAATCGGTTTCAATCAAGAAAAGAAAGATATGGATAGTAGGAAATGGCATTCGATTAAGAGTGTTCGATGATTCACTAATGATGTTTCTAATCACTCAATGAGCTGAGTTCTATGGCAAGGAACACATACAAATAGTTTAACTCACTCTCATGATGCTAAACCCTTCATTGATAATTCAAATTAGCTAATCTCTCAATTGCTACAAAAGTATCAACAAGCATAAAACACAGATCCTTTTTAGCCAATTAATGATCCTTAGTCATGATTCTCATCTTGCTAAGCATCAAAAACATGATTAGAAATCTTCTAGACAATTACCAAACCTCTCTCAAGTGTAATTTGTCCATGTTCTAGAAATTGAGTAGCTAGTTCAACCCTAGCTTTAAGACCACTTCTAAACATGAGAATTTATATAATCTTGTCCTAAACATCAATAGATCATCATCTATCCCTCTAAATCAACTATTCCCACAATCCATAATGAAACTACTCACACATAACTAAATTACAAAACAAAACCGAACAAAAGCAAGATATAGCAAAAATAAGAAGATTGATGGAAGAAAAGTAAGAAAATCTTCACTAAAGTGGTGTAGATCTTGAATCCTTCATGAACACAAGATGAGAGAAGAGATAAGATCTCTAAAACAGTAAAAAGAAGCAGAGAATGATGATATTTTCGTCTATGGAGAGTTGGTGAAACTCAACTACAAAGTGTTGAACTTATACAAAAGTGGAGGGGCCCAAAGTCAAGTGGAAAGTCACCAGATCGACATGTCTTCACTAAATCGGGCATAACTCTTGAACCACAGATCGAAATGACTTGAAACCACTTCCATTGGAAAGCTAACTCAAATATCTACAACTTTCATGAAGACCTCTGAAGCTAAATCCAAATGGAAACTGTACTTCTCAGTCGATCTTTAAAGCGCTTCGGATGGTTTTCCGTCGCGGGTCTGGATCGGTCGATCCAGAGGGTCGATCCCCCAAAAATATGAGATCGATCGATCTAGATTTTGTAGGTCGGTCTGGGAAATCTTCAATTTATGGGATCGATCGATCCAACTGTGTGGATCGATCGATCTGGTCTCATTCCTCCTCTTGCTTCTTTTGCTCGCCAGACTGGACCGTCTTCACGAAAATCACTTGAAACCACTTCCATTGGAAAGCTAACTCAAATATCTACAACTTTCATGAAGACCGCTGAAGCTAAATCCAAATGGAAACCGTACTTCTCAGTCGATCTTTAAAGCGCTTCGGATGGTTTTCCGTCGCGGGTCTGGATCGGTTGATCCAGAGGGTCGATCCCCCAAAAATATGAGATCGATCGATCTAGATTTTGTAGGTCGGTCTGGGAAATCTTCAATTTATGGGATCGATCGATCCAACTGTGTGGATCGATCGATCTGGTCTCATTCCTCCTCTTGCTTCTTTTGCTCGCCAGACTGGACCGTCGTCACGAAAATCACTTGAAACCACTTCCATTGGAAAGCTAACTCAAATATCTACAACTTTCATGAAGACCGCTGAAGCTAAATCCAAATGGAAACCGTACTTCTCAGTCGATCTTTAAAGCGCTTCGGATGGTTTTCCGTCGCGGGTCTGGATCGGTCGATCCAGAGGGCCGATCCCCCAAAAATATGAGATCGATCGATCTAGATTTTGTAGGTCGGTCTGGGAAATCTTCAATTTATGGGATCGATCGATCCAACTGTGTGGATCGATCGATCTGGTCTCATTCCTCCTCTTGCTTCTTTTGCTCGCCAGACTGGACCGTCGTCACGAAAATCGGCATAACTTTTGATCGCACCGTTGGAATGGCCTCAAACAACTTTCAAATGAAAGCTAATCCATGGATCTATCTTGTGTTAAAATATGAGCTCAATCCATCGGTGGGAAGTCTTTCATCCAATGCCAAACTTCTGACGTCTCAACCTGATCCTGCATCTCTGTATTCCGCAATGACCTTTTTATGGCTATCTTCACTCCTCCAACTCCTCTGACTCCAAAAACACCTTAAAATGGCTCAAGTAAGCCAAAAATAATGCAAAGACAACCTATGACATCTAAAATGCAATGAGACTCGATTTGGACCTAAATGCATTGTAAATACAATGAAAACAACATGAAACACATAGAAAACAAAGGAAAATATGAGACTCAAGATGGTAAAATACACGGTTATCATGCATCTTCACGACGGAGACAATTTTTGGTCAGTTTGATTTTTCCATGTGCCTTCGCGTTCCAAAGGATATATTGTCCCACTCATTATTGATGACGTTTGTTGGTGACTCTGATTATTTGCCATCATAGAGCTCGACTATCAAGTGTTACTATTTAGCACTCCAATTTCTTCCCATATTGATGATTCAAATTTGGTAACGATTTTCGGTTTATATCCTTTTGCCACTAACTTATGCACGTCGGTATGAGACTTTGATATGTGATGCAGATTGTGATGCAAATGAGCATTTCTAGAAGATAATGGAAATGAACGAGAGATGATTGACAAATTTCATAGAAGCAAACTGAGATAAGTAAGTTTTCATTTAACTCTCATCTCAATCGATAGATCCAAGATGCCTATTACATGTTCATATCAACCACATATATAATTGACAAAATTTTGGAACATTTAAAAAATCAATGAAACGATGTTAGATTTAGGATTCTGCTATTTAAAGATACTTCGGTCTAAGAATAAAAGAATTTGCTGTCAACAGAAGAACCGAGGGGTTTCCTATGTTTTTAGGTTCACGTTGCTTGAAACTCCTAAGCCACGAGATGAACTATCTTGACTATTGAGTTGTGAAATCCGGAGAATTGGTATCTTAATGACTTAGATGAGTATGTGTGGTTTTGGTATACACCATTTTCCAACTATGTTCTTGTGGGTTCTAGCTGCAAATAATCAGAATTAGAATGACCATTGGGATTAATGCGAGTATAACATTTTCTGGTTCTGTTTAACTGGGCATGTTGTTGTGCAGTTAGGATTTTGCAAAGTATTTTTTTTTTCTATCCGGTTGTATGCACTAGAGAGACATAACACTTTATCATTATTTTAAAATCAATATACGTTGTAACTCTTACACAAAGCAAAGTAGGAGGGATGATCTGGAATCGCTTGGCTCTGTGCTTCTGTATTTTCTTTGAGGAAGGTAAATAAAATAACTCTACTAATTTTGTTTTCTTATAAAGTAGTTTTCCTTAATCTTTACTTTTTGTTTCAGCCTTCTTTGGTCGTGCAGGTACAGAAAACACAGAAATATGACAAGATCAGTGAAAAGAAAAGACTTACACCTCTGGATGTATTTACTCAGTCTCCAATGGATATAAACATTTATGGTATATTTGACTTACGAGGTTTTGCGGTATTTTGAATTCAAAGTTATGAAGTTGAAGTCGTTTAAGACATTCTTAAGCTTTTGAGATGTTATGTGTTATTTATTACAAATTTATCTTTGGTAGGCCTCTGTAGAAAATTTCCACCTGAGTTCTCATTCCTTTTTCTCCTTATGTCTTTTTTACAGTTTGAAGACAAAGCAGATTACTCATACCCAAAAAGATTATCCTAAGCATTATTAATCCGAGAAGGTCGGGAATTTGCTTATTTCTTGTGCTTACTTTTGAAGATTTTAATAGAAAATACATACCACTATTGGAGGTTATCGAGAATGATATATGGAAACCTTCATCGACTCCTTATGAGATATGAACTTCGTTTCGATGGAGTTACTTCTCATAATCTCAGCGATTTCAAGTATATTGTAAGAAGTTTCTCTTATCTTCCTTTTCTCAATATTGTGGTGTATTGATTATTTTTAAGATTGTGTTGTGTACTTGCGAAAACAATATAAATTACCCATGGTCCTCGAAAGAAAAAAAAAATCAACGTAAATCATTATGGTCTTCTTGAATTCTGAAATCATTTGCTTCCATTTTGTAACAAAACCATCACTTTTTCAAAATTAATTGTCATGATACATTTGTCTACTATACATTCTTTGTTTGTTTATAAACTCATCATGCTGATTTTCGTATGCTTCATGTGTGGTGGGAATTGGGTGATTATGAAAATTATCTTTATAGTTTATATAGAGTACTGATTTCTATATCAACCGAAAAATGGTTGTGCATTGCCTATGGCATATTCACTTTGAATAAATTCTTATTATGATCTCAGGTTTTGGCTTATATTGCGGTTCACCACTTTATCTTCAACCTTCGGAATATTTACAAGTTAAATAGGATGTTAAAACAATACAAGCCTAGCAAGAGGAAGCAGAGAAACAAATTTTGCAAAGATTAAAGACGTTAAAGGCGGGAATTAGGCACTGTAATAGATGGAGATTTGTAAATTGCTGAAGAGTTTATAAAATGGAATAATTAATATACAAGCCTTCATCATCAACTACTAAAAAGGGTTAGGGTCACAAATCATATATTTATGAAATATGATAATAAATGTTGTCGTAAATATTTTGATTCAGTGATAAGCTTATCATTGAAATTAAAGTCAAAATTTCTTAAATTATCGGTTAGGTTTTTTCTATTATTTGTATTTTTGCATGGAGTTATCATCTTGAAAACTTTTTTTCACGAAAGGAACTTTAACCAAAATATATGATAACCTAAAACTAATAAAAGAAATATATAAAATGAACCTGGGCTACGCCCGGGATAACCCCTAATACTAAATGAAAGGAAAAGTTTGAGGCTTAGTTTTAGGTTATCAGTTTTTATAAAAAGCTCTCTGCTACAGCCACGTCAGCAAACGAAATAGAGCAACCATATTTCTATTTCTTATAGGCCTCATATTTTTCCTTAATAATTGAGAACGATATTTCTATTTCTAGTAATCTACTATATAAAAGAAGGTAAACTCTCTCCGCTGCTTGCCCATCAGCACTGGAGAGTGCGTCAAGTGTCTTTCTAAATATATTAAAAAAAAAAGATTTTGATCCGTTCAGCACATTCGTCTTCGTCTTCGGGACAACACCTGGTTTACCCCTAAAAAAAAAACTAATCTCCTATCTCCCTACTTAATCTACCATGTCCTTTCTATGTGTGTAAAGACAACTGAACCCTTACCTTTTTTATTTTGTAAATCAGATATATTTGTTAAAAATCAAAAAGAAAAAAAAAACAATCGCGAAAAAAGGTAAACAATCGCGACCCGTTGAAGCTTCCCCGACGCCGATCTGTTTCTTCGCCGCCGCCTGCATCGACCACTCCGTTGCCGCCGTTCTTCGTCTCCGTCGAGCTGTAGCTTGAAAATCCATGTCTGTTCTTCTTCAACCTAAGAATTGTTGAGCTGCATTCCCGGATTGAATTCGATTTGATTATTTTAGTACTCATATTGGGTGTTTTAGCATGGTTTCGGGGTCGATTAGGACTTTAATTTGGTAACAAATGGATTTTAATGATTGAATCGTAGTGAATTATAAGTATATTAGAACCCGAAACGATCCAGTTATTTGCCGAACTAGGTAAAACTAGTATTACTGATAAATTTAGTATAACTAGTCAAACTAGTATTACTTAAAATCATGATTTATTGAGTATAACTTGGTGCAACTGGTATTACTGAGTAAAGAGAAGGTATAACTGTGGATAACTAGTATTACTGAAAGATTTTTTGTATTGTTTTGGCAGGATACAATGAGCAACAACGTCAGCATACATTTTAAATGCGAAGATCATATGTATAGTTTAATGTTGAAGACATTAGTGGGGGAGATAACTCTGTCGATGATAGAAGTTAGGATATACAAGAAGCTTGCGTTAGATGAAAGTAAGGTTAAATTGCAATTGAGCTACATTCCACTGTTGGTTGGAGTTGAGGAACAGTGGACTATTTCTGATGATGAGGATCTGTGTGTTTTTCTTACGTCCACTGATAACGAGAACCGTAGATGTATTTTGTATGTGAAGGTCATGACTATTTCGGAATTGCTCGAGCAAGTATCGAGAGCAAACAATAGGAATGATGATGACGAAATTGGTTCTAATGCGATTACTCTGTACGTAGCCAACGATTAAGCAAAACAACAACATGAGGCGATAGAGGATGATGATGATACATCACGTGATGAATGTGTGGATAGATCGGATATGCGTCATGAATATATTGAGCCTCCCCTTTCTATAGAATCTGGTCAGTTTATAGTGGCATGGGAAGATGGTTTGGGTGTAAGTCAGCATCAAGAATTTCCAAATAAGAAGGCATTGCAAGAGTTCGTGGATAGAGGCGCATTTGAAAACTCATTTGGTTATGCTATAAAATGGTCGGATAAGACGAGATACGTGGTAAAATGTTCTCAAGAAAAGTGTAAATGGGGTTTACGAGCTGCAAGAATTCAAAAAACATATATTTTCTCGATTAGAACACACACGAAGATGCATACATGCTCTCGGGGTAGTCAGAGTACCAGCAACTCTAAGATGAAAGGAAATCCACGATTAGCTGCATGTCTTTTGCATGAAGATTATCCAGGACAAATGAAAACTACAAGTCCTAAAGTTATCATGGAGCGTGTTAAGACAAAATTCGGTGTGAAGATATCATACTCCACAACGTTGAGAGGGAAATATCTAGCTGCTAGTGATTTGCGTGGTAATCCGGAAGAAAGCTACAAGATGTTGTATTGTTATTTGTACATGTTAGAGGAGGTCAACCCCGTACAATAACAAGTGTGAAATTGGATGAGAAGGGAAAATTCAAGTACCTATTCATAGCTTTGGGAGCTAGCATTGAAGGATTTCAAGTCATGAGAAATGTGATAATTGTGAATGCAACTTTTCTCAAGAATGGATATGGTGGTGTACTAGTTTTCGCCTCAGCTCAGGATCCTAATCGCCACATTTATCCCATAGCGTTTGGTGTACTCGATGGTGAGAATATAGCAAGTTGGACCTGGTTTTTTTAGATGCTAAAAACCGTTATAGGGAACTCTTCTGAATTGGTATTTATGAGTGACAGAAATGCAAGCCTCATCAACGCCATAGGTAATGTGTTTCCTCATGCACATCATGGATATTGTGTATGGCATTTGTCCCAAAATGTGAAAGGTCATGCTACTAACGTCAACAGAGACGTAGTCGCATGGAGATTCATGGAATGCAGTAGGATTTACACGGTGGCTGAGTTCAACTTTGTTTACGCGTCTTTTAAAACGAGATATCCTTCCGTTTAGAGGATAGTACCGTAAAAGAAAAATGGGCAAGGTGTTGTATTCCAGGTGACATATACAACATAGACACAAGCAACAGTGTGGAATCTTTGAACAATGTTTTTGAGGATGCAAGGAAGTACTCCTTGATACCCATGCTCGATACGATCATTAAAACATTTTCTCAGTGGTTTAATGAACATCGGAAGGAGGCTGTGTCTGGGTCGATTGATAATAAACTGGTGCCTTTAGTGGAGAACTACTTGCATGATTTATGGGCTTTTGCTGAGAAATTAACTGTGACGGAGTTAAACCATTTCGAGCTTGAATACGACGTCACCAGTACTGATGGAAAATCTTATTTGGTGAATTTGGTATTGAAAAGGTGTAATTGCAGGTTTTTCGATATTGAGAAGTATCCTTGTCTACACGCACTAGCCGCTTTCATTGAATTCAAAAACGATGGTATTAGTGGTCGTGATATCCAATTAGAATTGCCTGATTTGTGTTCAAAATATTATTGGACGGAGATGTGGGCATTGGCATATTACAAGACAATTTATTTAGTGCCGAATAGGTCTGAATGGAATGTCCCATATGGTGTTGAAAAGATGCAGATCATACCTCCGGATCTCCTCAAAAAGAAGGGAAGAAAGAGACTTAAAAGGTTTCCATCGGCTGGAGAACGGCGTCCAATGACACAAAATAAAAGGCGACCAAGACAAGCACTCCAATGGTTGTTATTAGGAAATCGTAGTACTGTTTGATTGTATATTTACATTTGGATTTGTAAACATCTATGTAAAATTGGTTTTTCCTTATGTAATACTATGTATTGGTTCTGTAAAACTGGTTTTTTCTTATGTAATACTAAGTCAAGAACGTGCAACTGGTACAACTGGTATAATTAAAAAAAAATTGTTTTTTATAAAACTAAAGCTAAAATTACTCTACAGATTTGGGATGTTAATGTACAAACCAAAAATGTTATCAAATGTATTAAGTAGGAAATTACAAAATAATATCATATTAGAATGTTAATTGTAAAATCTATCCCTATATCTCCTTATACTTTTAAGATCATTTTGTAAATAAGAACCAACATAGGATGCAAAAGTTACACCAAAATTGATTTTAAACATATTCCGGCATAGTTCAATTAGAAATAGATTCTAATCGATTAAAATCATCTGTAAAACTAAAAAAAAAAAAAATTAGGGTAAGTAATACTAATTTAAGTGGAAAACACCCAAAGTAAAACTATTTGAAACTTTCGTACAACTACTATATTATGTATAACTACGTCTAAATGTTTGGCGCCAAACCCAAAAATTCCCCAAACTTTTGGCGCCCAATACTCAAAATACCACAATTTTCAAAATTTTTGGAATTATTTACTTTTATTTCTTTCTCCTCTCTCTCTCATTTCACTTCTCTCGCTCTCATCCACGATTTCTCTCTCTTTCACTTCTCTCCCTCTCGAGACTCATTCCCGATTCTTCTCTTTTTCATTACTCTCAAACTCTTGATTATGGACCCGAGCTATAGCGACGACAAGAGAATCAAGAGGCAAATCGACATGCTTTATTTCTTAGCCGACGGTGACTATGGCATTCCGAAAAGTTGTCCATGTGGTGGACGAATCATCCATGAGACCTCTCAAGCCAGTGAGGACACTTTACCAGGAATGATATACTTCACCTGCAATGTGTATGAGGTATAGTTTCTAAATTTCGTTTTAGGGTTTACTATTTTTAATTTCTGGGTTTAGGATAGATAAAACCAGTACGATTTCTGTCTTTATGTGTAGAATGATGGCTACCACATTCGGAAAAATGGGTTGAGGCTTTTGAAGAAGAGGTGGCTATGTTAAAGAATGAGGTTCGAAGCATGCTAAACCATGAATTTCAGATCAAGCAAATGCGTATGGAGCTGAACAACAATACTGAAGAGATTGCAAAGCTGAAGGAATTATTGGCGGATGTTGTGGGTCGAAATGTTTAGCTTATCTTTGTTTTCCAAGACATTTCTATGTTCTCCTAATGTTTTGTAAGACTATCCAATGTTTTTCTAATGTTTCTGCGTAAAACTATGTTGTTTGTTTTGTAAGACTATCCAATGTTCTATGTCTTTATTTCAATCAATGTTCTATGTCTTTGTTTCAAATAGTTATACATAGTATTACCAGTTGCACTAATGTTTTCAAATAGTTATACCTAGTATTACCAGTTGCACGAATCGAATACCCAAAACATACCAGTTTTACGTAGTCATACCAGTTGTACGAAATAAAATACAAAAACAAACTTAGTTTTACTTAGTAATACTAGTTGTACAACCCAAAAACAAACAAAGATTTAGTCTTCTACTCTCATATCTTCTTGACCTTGTCATCCGCTTCCTCTTTCCAGCAGCCTGCAATCAAATACAGTTATACTTTAGTATTACCAACTAAACCCAGAGTTTAATAATACAAGATGGTTACCTTTGACGTCTCTCCTTCTCCTACTTGCTCATTCACAAAATATTCCAACATTTGGACTCTTTCGGCCAATCCACCAACCTTGCCCTCAATTACATTCAACTGTTCTCCCATATCTGCTTTCATGATGTTTAATAGCTCCACCAATTCAGTTAAAGGCGTGTTTACCGGGCTTTCATTGGCGGTATTCTCATTTAAAGGCAGGTTTGGTGGTCCTAATCGAGAAGCCACATCTTGGTTGCGTAACTCTTCAAATAGTACGGTATATCCTTGGCGAAGACGCTGCATCCAACCGTTAACAACCATATCATGCTTATCATCGTCGTCATCTTTTTCTGTGATTCGAGCCAGAAGATAATGTTCTTCATCTCTAGCTACCACGATACTTTCAATGTCCGGTGAATGTAAACAATGAATATAAATATTTACAGGAACAATGTAAACATATGCAAAGGATAACTAACCGTGGTTTCACCAAGTTCTGCATTTATTTTCTCAAGAGGAAACCCTTTCAATTCGCTTTTCTTAAACTTTGTCTTGCACATCCTAGGATAATTCATGTATGCGCCTGGAATACTTTCTCGGAATCTAATCCCCAAATCTGCAATTGCCTCAAATGCTAAAAGCTACACAACACACATATAGTTAGAGTTAGCTTCAATATAAGAAGTAATAACAATGACGAATACCTCAAACAAATTTTACTTACCTCTAAAGGAATACAGAAACCTGGAATCGGCCACAATACACCCTCTTTGACGACCCCTTCAAAATGAGTCATAGTGTAAGAGATCTCCCTTAGCATGTGATCAAATGACAATCTCCCCCAAGGAAAGCTCTTACATAATTGAAGATCATCCACCGCTCTTTGAAAGGAATTCCAACACGGGCGTAGCATCTGGTCTAGTCTTCTCCCCCAAGGAAAGCTCTTACATAACTGAAGATCATCCACCGCTCTTTGAAAGGAATTCCAACACGGGCGTAGCATCTGGTCTAGTCTTCTTCTTCTTCTTCTTCGGAAGTAGAGTTCGCTCCATCTCTACTTCTTCTTCAACCTCATTGTTCGTTTGTGATGTCTCAACAATCGCCGGATCCGAACTCCTCTCCGCCGTATCTTTTGGAACAGTCTTTTTCTTTTTCCTCGTCCATCTTGTTTTAGGACCCATCTTAGGATCGGACGGAACCACGAGTGAGCTTTTCGGAGAATCGATCGAAAACGGACAGTGGTTGTCCCTAGTTTCACGAAGAGATCGAAAAGAATTACGAGAATTCCGTTATAAAAAATTAGGGATTTGATTTGGGGAAGGGAAGGGGGAAGAGATCGATAAATTTTTTTTTAAAAGTAATATTTGTCGGATTAGATCCGAATTGTTTGGATGGATAGGGTGAAACCCAGATAGAAAAGATAAATCAAGTTAAATTGTTTGAGTTTTAAGTAATTTACCAATTTTAAAGATTAAAAATAATTGCAAACGAAATTAAAATTAATAGAGGGAGATATGAGATTGGTTTTTTCTGAGAGGGGTAAGCCGATGTTATTCCCTTCGTCTTCTCTATGGTTTTATTACGAGCATCTAACACTTTCTGCACTTTCGCTTCCCATGTCATTCATGCTTCTCACTTAGTCGCGCCTCTTCAATTAGGTTTTTGTTCCAACGTTCAACAAGAAAAAGAGAAAAAAGAGAAATAAAAAGAAGGAGACGAAGGATAACTAGGGTGATAAAGAGATGATTAATCTGAAATCTGAGGGGGGGGGGGGGGGGGGGGAAGAA